>CM045884.1:78422599-78517599 GCA_025169545.1 Anguilla japonica
TCTGTGTGTGTCTCTGTGTGTGTCAGGTGTGTGTGTGTGTCAGGTGCGTGTGTGTGCGTGTGTGTGTATGTGTGTGTATGTATGTGTGTGTGCGTGTGTGTGTATGTGCGTGCGTGTATGTGTGTGTGTGTGTGTGTGTGTGTGTATGTGTGTGTGTGTGTGCGTGTGTGTGTGTGTGTGGATTGTTGTGTATGTATGTGTGTGTGTGTGTGTGTGTGTGTGTGTGTGTGTGTGCGTGCGTGCGTGTACGTGTGTATGCTGTGTATGTGTGTGTGTGTATGTGCGTGCGTGTACGTGTGTATGCGTGTGTGTATGTGTGTGTGTGTATGTGCATGCGTGTACGTGTGTATGCGTGTGTGTGTGTGTGTGTGTGTATGTGTGGGTACAGTAATAAAGATGTGTAAAATAAACCCTACTGACCCCACCCCCTCACAGACACTTTCACACAGGAAGTTCTTTAAATAACAAACACATTCACACACTAAAGGCGCGTTTCCACCGCAGGAACTTTACCCCGGAACTAGGAACCTTTTGAGGAACTACGTGCGTTTCCACCGCAGGAACTAGGGTCTAAATTTAGTTCCGGGGGCTTTATTTTACCTCCAAAAGGTTCCTGCTCGGGGGGTAGTACTTTCCGAAAGTACAGGAACCTTTTGGGTGGAGCTTGCAGCGCTGAACATTTCTGATTGGTCGAGTACACGCAGCATTTTTTTGTATTTATTTTCAACCGCCATGTTTGAAAATATGCAGCCGCAAACCAATTTATTTTCATAATAACTTCAAATCAAACTTGTATGTTATGCGGCGCAGTAGCCTAGTTTTAGTTATAGCCTGCCAACGTCTTGGAATTATAACGTGTGCTCTTCTGTTCTTTTCTTGCTTTAGTATTCGTTTTATAAAATGCTAAGCATTCGTGCTGGGACAGCATATTACGTACCAAAACATTCAAACGGATTAATTCGGTTGCTGAATATTTTCTTCCGGATTTTCTTTGTTAGTCCGTTGTAATTGACTCAAAACGTTTGATACAGTTATGTGAGGTATGCGGTAGTTTCTGCGTAATTCGCATTGTTGATACAGTAAAAGCAAACTGGAAATCACCTTCCGCACTTTTTGTCAAAGAAAAATAACAGGTTAATTCTAGTAATCGTCGCTTTAGCTTTTTCTGACTGACGTAATTTTACTCTGCCATTCTTCAATTCCACAAAAAGACCAGGAAGACTATGGACTAATTTATGGTGCATGGTTCGCATCTGGAGGGCACACTTCGCTGCTCGGCTAGCAGTAACTTCGAAGGAAAGCAAACGGTGGCTGTACCACTGCTAATTTAAATTTTCACGCAAGTCCGAGTTTTCGTTCTATTCTTGTCATTTTGCGATTAGCCTATATGGAATTGACAATGAGAAAGTAATCAAACAGCAAATTGTTTACAACGTGTGCATGTTTTCTGCTGTTGTTGCCAGTTATATTGGAAATGTGAATGCATTCTGTCGCTTCGGATGTCAAGACATGAAAGTGAATGTTCGCATAAAAACGAATGAATGTGCTTGAGAGGATATATAAAACAGTTACAATCTGACTATTGGCCTGTTATATCCTTTTTGTTGCATAACAACGGTCCAAGTTCAACTACCAACGACAGTTTTGCTTGATAAAATATGCCCAAACGGCTGCAGAATAATATTTCAATTTCAGGTGATTAAATTGATTAAAAAAATAAATAAATACAAAAGTAACCATATATAGTCATTGTTGGTAACCCGTTGTATATAAGTGGAATAAACCCCTCCGGGCTGTCCCGGTTATTAGAAAATAATGTAGGCTACTTCGGTGGTAGTATGAGGTTACAGAATAAATCATAGGACAGATGGACCGACGACAACGTCGCTATTTTACACGTCAGCGAACTAATTTGCCTAATCTTCGCGGAACTTTAGACCCCGGTGGAAACGCAGGCAACCATTGTTTGAAGGAACCTTTTAGTTCCTGGAAAAGTAGTTCCTGGGACTAAAAGTTCCGGGTAATTTGGTGGAAACGCGGCTTATGTACTTAAAGAACAGACGCATTCATACACTAAGCACTTAAAGAACAGACGCATTCACACAGGCATGGGTGATTATTAAAGGCCTGATGTGCAAAGGGGTTCCCCACACTGTCTCCTCTTGTTCACGGGGCTCTTGTTGGTCTGTCGGAGCTGACCCCTGACCCCTGACCCCTGATATTCCTCGGTTTGCTGTAAAACAAACGCATAAAAGGAATCTGTGATTTCATTCAGTGAAGGATGAAAGAAGGATGTAATTCACCCTCCACCTCTCTCTGATCTTTCCCTCCTTTCTCTCTGTCTTGCTCTCTCTCTCTTGCTCTCCCCTTCCATTTTCTCTCAAGTCTTCACTAATGAGTACCTCTCTCTGCTGTGATTGACAGGTCCCTGGGGGCGGGGCTTGGCCAGCTAATGGATGACCTGAGAGGGAGTGTCAGCAGCCAGCGAAAAGAGAAAACCCTGTCCAATCAGGTCTGGGACCAGCTCCACACTGCACAGGTCAGTGGCCATGTCCAATCAGGACTGTGACCACCCCCACACTGCACAGGTCAGTGACTCTGTCCAATCAGACCTGGGCAGAGGCACCACCCATCCAAACAGAGGGCAGGAGAATCAGCTGAGCGAGCTGTTGGCTCGGGGGGAGGGGCTATGTTGGTAATGAGGGGCAGCCAACCTGGACTTTAACAGCGTTTGTTCCGCTAATGTACCTTTTTAACTGCTCTGATAACGTCCTCCTCTCTGAGGTCTCCATGCGGATCCATCTTTAGAGTCAAATCTGCTACACAAAATGACTACAGCCCTGTAAATTTAAAGGTGTGGTACAGAAGGTAAAGGTGTGGTTCAGAAGGTAAAGGTGTGGCTCAGAAGGTAAAGGTGTGGTTTAGAAAGTAAAGGTGTGGCTCAGAAGGTAAAGGTGTGGTTAGAAGGTAAAGGTGTGGCTCAGAAGGTAAAGGTGTGGTTTAGGAGGTAAAGGTGTAGTTTAGAAGGTAAAGGTGTGGTTTAGAAGATAAAGGTGTGGTTTAGAAGGTAAAGGTGTGGCTCAGAAGGTAAAGGTGTGGTTTAGAAGGTAAATGTGTGTGGTTTAGAAGGTAAAGGTGTGGCTCAGAAGGTAAAGGTGTGGTTTAGAAGGTAAATGTGTGGCTCAGAAGGTAAAGGTGTGGTTTAGAAGGTAAAGGTGTGGCTCAGAAGGTAAATGTGTGGTTTAGAAGGTAAAGGTATGTGGTTTAGAAGGTAAAGGTGTGGTTTAGAAGGTAAAGGTGTGGTTTAGAAGGTAAATGTGTGTGGTTTAGAAGGTAAAGGTGTGGCTCAGAAGGTAAAGGTGTGGTTTAGAAGGTAAATGTGTGGCTCAGAAGGTAAAGGTGTGGTTTAGAAGGTAAAGGTGTGGCTCAGAAGGTAAATGTGTGGTTTAGAAGGTAAAGGTATGTGGTTTAGAAGGTAAAGGTGTGGTTTAGAAGGTAAATGTGTGTGGTTTAGAAGGTAAAGGTGTGTGGTTTAGAAGGTAAAAGTGTGGCTCAGAATGTGGGGCGATGATTTACATACAGGTATCATAGATATCAGAATTGATAGAGTACAATAACACTATGACTATATTTATCCTGTCTTTCTCTCCATCTCAATCCATCTCTCCTCCTGATCCCTTCCCCTCTCTCTCCCTTCTTTCTTCCTCTCCTCCTCTCCCTCCCCCTCTCTCTCACCCTCCATCCCTCTCTCTCCTCCTCTCTCTCACCCTCCGTCCCTCTCCCCCCCCCCCCCCCCCCCCCGGTTGTGTAAGCAGGGTGGGGTCCCTGTGTCTGTGGGCTGTATGCCGGCTCAGCCAGTATGCCAGCTGCTGAAGCAGAAGGCCGCAGCGAATGGGGGTGTGGTCCCGGAGAGGGGGTTCCACCGCCGGGCCCCGGGCCCCTCTGCACAGAGGGCAAACGCTCCAGCACAGCCAGGGGCCACGGCAACACAGGTCAGTCAGGGGCCCACACATGCACACACACACACACACACACATACACGTATGCACACACGCACACACTCACACACACACACTCACATACACGTATGCACACACACACACACACACATGCACACACACACACACACACATACACATATGCACACACGCACACACTCACACACACACACATACACATGCACACACACACACTCACACACACACATGCACATACACGTATGCACACACACACACACACACACACACATATGCACACATGCACACACACACACACACACACATACACATATGCACACACGCACACACTCACACACACACACACATACACGTATGCACACACGCACACACACACACACACATACACGTATGCACACACGCACACACTCACACATACACACACACACACACACACATACACGTATGCACACACGCACACACTCACACATACACACTCACATACACATATGCACACACACATACACACACATACACATATGCACACACGCACACACACATTCACATACACATACACACAAGCATACACACACACACACAAACACACACACACACTCTCCTTGTACCTTGGTCCGTTCATGCTCCTATGTGAGGGGCTTTTTGAGGGGAGTGCACTTCCTGTTTCCCATCAGCCCTTGCAGGTAGGGGTGCACAGGAAGGCTGGGTGGGGCAGATGCTGATGCTGAGGCGAAACAGAACCAAGGCTCTGCAGACAGGACGCAGCACTGGGAAGAAACAGGAAGTGACAGATACCTCCCACACAGAGAGCGAGTCCTCTCAGCGCGGTGAGAAGTTGGGCGGGGCGAAGCAGGCCAAGGGTGACAGGAGCAAGGACTAGCTGACTGATTGGTTGAGTGATTGATTGATTGATTTATGAAATGAATGATTGATTGATTGGTTGACTATTTGGGTGATTGATTCATTGGTTGATTGATTGATGGACTAAATGATTGATTGGTTGACTGATTGGTTGATGGACTGACTGATTGATTGATGGACTGGCTGATAGATAGATTGATTGATTGATGGACTGACTGATTGATTGATTGACTGATCGATTGATGGGCTGGCTGATAGATTTATTGATGGATTGATTGATAGATGGACTGACTGATTGATTGACTAATTCATTGATGGACTGGCTGATTGATAGGCTGGCTTATTGATTGACTGATTGCTTGATGGGCTGGCTGATTGATTGATGGACTGACTGATTGATTTAAGGGCTGGCTGGTAGATTTATCGATGGATTGATAGATTAATTTATGGGCTGACTGATAGATTTATTGACGGATTGATTGATTGATTGATTGATGGATTGGCTGATAGATGATAGATAGATTGATTGATGGACAGACTGGCTGATTGATTGATTGAATAATTGACTGATGGGCTGGCTGATAGATTTATGGACTAATTGATTGATAGGCTGGCTGATTGACTGATTGATTAGCCAGTGGTCACGGTTAATGCTTGACCTCCTCTGTCCTGCAGAGGAGGACAGCAGTCCAGACAGTGATAAAGAACACTACAGCAAAGCCACTTCTACCAAAGACTCAATAAACCTGAATCTGACTGGTCCTTCTCCCTCTTCAGTTGTGAAGCTGGAAGCCAATCAGAAAGCAAAGAATAAGAAGGAAAGGCAAGGGCTCCTGGGTAAGTGTGTTTAAGCATGATAAACTGCCACTTTGTGCAAGAAATGAATTCAGCTTTATTTGCATAGAGGGTGTTATCACAAAGCCGCTTTACAGAGATGGCAGCTGGGGCGACCGTGCAGGGAACACTCCCTGGCTGGTTACAGAAGAAACCCTGAGCAGAACCTGACTCAGAGCAGGGAGCCCATCCGCCGCTGGCTGGCACCGGTTAAAAAGGAAAATGGCAGTGCATAAATGTCAGTGGGTGGTACTGTCAGACAGGGACAAGCGTGGAGCTGGAGCTGAACCAACTGTGTCTGGAGGAGCAGGCTCAGAAAAGAGAAGAAATATATGATCATTAGGCAGCACTGATACGCTTCTGAGCCGAGCAGGAGAGAGAGGTGCCTGTGTGCTGTAAGGAGAAATACCCTGGCAGAATAAATCTGTGGCTGCATAGCTAGAGGAGCAAAGGTGAAGGGCCAACAGTCATGAGGACAGGCCAGAGACTGTGCCCACCAGACCATGACTGTCCCATCTTACCACACAGACACCATGCATGACTGTCCCATCTTACCACACAGACACCATGCATGACTGTCCCATCTTACCACACAGACACCATGCTGACTGACCCACCTTACCACCCAGACACCATGCATGACTGACCCACCTTACCACACAGACACCATGCATGACTGTCCCATCTTACCACACAGACACCATGCATGACTGACCCATCTTATCACACAGACACCATGCATGACTGTCCCATCTTACCACACAGACACCATGCATGACTGTCCCATCTTACCACACAGACACCATGCATGACTGTCCCATCTTACCACACAGACACCATGCATGACTGACCCATCTTATCACACAGACAACATGCATGACTGACCCATCTTACCACACAGACACCATGCATGAAATGCTGTTTGTGGGGACAGGAGCAGAAATGCTGTTTGTGGGGAGGTTTGGAATGTTTTACCTGAGTTGTGGTGTTGGTTCTCAGGGTCTGTGAGAATGCCCTGTATGGAGGAGGTGAAGGTGAGGAGGAGAACCCCCTATGGACCAGCCATGGGTACTGCACAGAAGGGGGCCCTGGAGCCAGAAGAGGAGGAGGAGGAGGAGGAGGAGGAAGGAGAGGGGGGCAAGAGGTGCAGGCAGCTCTGCCAACAGGGGTCGGGGCTCCAGGGCTCACTTGCCACCAGCAGGAGGCTGAAGAAACTCACGAGCAAGAGTATAGCACAGCAGAGCATTATGGGACAGGTGAGAGCCAGGTGGAGTTGATTTGGGGTGAACTACACTGTACACACACATGCGCACCCGGAGGGTGCCGGTTCACACACACCGCGCACCCACACGCACACAACCCCTACTGCACATCACACACGCTTTGGATAAACACGCACTCTCACACCATTTACCACACCACACTCACACACACGCACACCACATGCACACACACACACACACACACACACACATGTACGCACCCACGCACACACACACTCACACATGTACGCACACACACACACACACACACGCACACACACCACACACTCACACACACACACACTCACGCACGCACAAACATGCACACACACACACATACACACACGCACACACACACATGCACACACACACACACATAATCCACGCCGTTGCCTGTGGAATCCTCTTGTTTATTCTTTTATCTTATTTGTTCAGTAGACGCTCTTACCCAGTTAATTGTGGATTATAATGAAATGTGACGTTTCCTTTAAACCCAGTGAAAACCACCAGCTTCGTAGACATCTGTGGATGTGAGGAGACATTTTTAGTGTATTCAAAGCGGCCAGGCTGTGTGAGAGGGCGGAGTCAGAGTCACATGATGTCCCCGCAGGGTAAAGGTCGCGCGGTCAGCCGGCTGCTGGAGAGCTTCGCTGCTCATGAGGGCTTCCAGATGGACGAGGACAGCAGCTTCTCAGAGGGGGAGGAGCCAGGCCTCACCCCAGGGCACATGCCTCGCCCCCACAGGGAGACCCATCAAGGTGAGAATACACTCCCTATCCTCTTACCCACATGCACGCATGCTCACGCACACACCCACACATATGCACACACACACACACACACACACAGATACACATGCACACAGCCACACACACACGCACCACACACATACACCCACCACACACACACATACACACACACATGCTGACCTGTGTACCAATGTACTGATCATGTATAAAAATGTCATATCATTCTAGCTGATGTTTTTACTGTGTTTGTGGTTTTTCGGGTTTGTGAGTCCTGCCAAGCTGTGTGTGACCACTGTGTCTGTTGTTTTTGGGGTTGGTGGGGACAGTCCTGCCAAGCTGTGTGCTCAGTAAGGAGCAGCTGGTGGATGGGCTGAAGGTGCTTATCTCCAAGGAGGATGAGCTCCTATACGCTGCCTACCTGCGCACTCTAGACCTGCCTGACATGTAAGCAAAAGCACTGTTCACTGGGCATTCTCAGATCTACGTTGCATTCTGGGTACTCTCAGATCCACATTGCATTCTGGGTACTCTCAGGCCCGTGCTGCCTCCTTGGTACTGTCAGACTGGTACTACATTATGGGTACTCTCAGACTGGTACTGCATTATGGGTACTGTAAGACTGGTACTACATTATTGGTACTCTCAGACTGATACTACATTATGGGTACTGTAAGACTGGTACTACATTATGGGTACTGTAAGACTGGTACTACATTATGGGTACTCTCAGACTGGTACTACATTATGGGTACTGTAGACTGGTACTACATTATGGGTACTGTCAGACTGGTACTACATTTTGGGTACTGTAAGACTGGTACTACATTATGGGTACTGTAAGACTGGTACTACATTATGGTACTCTCAGACTGGTACTACATTATGGGTACTGTCAGACTGGTACTACATTATGGGTACTGTAAGACTGGTACTACATTATGGGTACTCTCAGACTGGTACTACATTATGGGTACTGTAAGACTGGTACTACATTATGGGTACTGTAAGACTGGTACTCATCAGACTGGTAGTACTACATTATGGGTACTGTAAGACTGGTACTACATTATGGGTAGACTGGTACTACATTATGGGTACTGTAAGACTGGTACTACATTATGGGTACTGTAAGACTGGTACTACATTATGGGTACTGTCTCAGACTGGTACTACATTATGGGTACTAGACTGGTATTGGGTACTCTCAGACTGGTACTACATTATGGGTACTCTCAGACTGGTACTACATTATGGGTACTGTCAGACTGGTACTACATTATGGGTACAGTAAGACTGGTACTACATTATGGGTACTGTCAGACTGGTACTACATTATGGGTACTCTCAGACTGGTACTACGTTATGGGTACTGTCAGACTGGTACTGCATTATGGGTACTCTCAGACTGGTACTACATTATGGGTACTGTCAGACTGGTACTACATCATGGGTACTCTCAGACTGGTACTACATTATGGGTACTGTAAGACTGGTACTACATTATGGGTACTGTCAGACTGGTACTACATTATGGGTACTCTCAGACTGGTACTACATTATGGGTACTGTCAGACTGGTACTACACTATGGGTACTGTAAGACTGGTGCTACATTATGGGTACTGTCAGCAGCATTTACAAGGCATACACAATGCATGTAAGACAGAGCATATACAATAGATAAACTGTTCTGTATTACATAGTATGCCTATGAAAACATAATAAAATAATAATTAATATTACATTTATTTTTATTTCCTTCAGATACAGTGTCGTTATTGAGGGTGAAAGACGAAACCGACCAAGAATTTACTCGCTGGAGCAGCTGCTGCAAGAGGCTGTGAGTTTTCCCTGCTTTATAGCAGCTTTACAACCGAACCCTAACCCAAAAACACCTCCTCCCACCTCCTCCCGCTCTCTCCAAAAACACCTCCTCCCACCTCCTCCCGCTCTCTCCAAAAACACCTCCTCCCACCTCCTCCCGCTCTCTCTAAACACCACCTTCTCCCGCTCTCTCCAAACACCACCTCCTCCCGCTCTCTCTAAAAACACCTTCTCCCACCTCCTCCCGCTCTCTCCAAAAACACCTCCTCCCACCTCCTCCCGCTCTCTCCAAACACCACCTCCTCCCACCTCCTCCCGCTCTCTCTAAACACCACCTTCTCCCGCTCTCTCCAAACACCACCTCCTCCCACCTCTTCCCGCTCTCTCTGAAAACACCTCCTCCCACCTCCTCCCGATCTCTCCAAAAACACCTTCTCCCACCTCCGTCCGCTCTCTCCAAAAACACCTCCTCCCACCTCCTCCCGCTCTCTCCAAACACCACCTCCTCCCGCTTTCTCCAGCTTTGTAACCGAACCCTAACCCGAAAACACCTCCTCCCGCTCTCTCAAAACACCACCTCCTCCCACCCCCTCCAAACACCACCTCCTCTCGCCTTCTCCAAACACCACCTCCTCTCCCCTCTCCAAACACCACCTCCTCCTGCCCTCTCCAAACACCACTTCCTCCTCCCACCTCCTCCCACCCTCTCTGTGTGTTTGTGTTTCAGGTGCTGGATGTGCGGCCAGAGTCAGAGTTGGTGTTGGAGCAGGGCGCCCGTGTGTGTGCGTACTGGAGCGAGCGCTCACGCTGCCTGTATCCTGGATACGTGCACAGAGGTGTGTGTGTGTGTTTGTGTGTGAGTGCGTATGTGTGTGTGCGCATGAGAATTCTACTCACTCTATTGGTTTAATCTTCCTTGTCATTGTGGTGTTTGTCCACCAGGGGGCCCTGGGGAGCAGCAGAAGGAGGGCAGTGTAATGGTGGAGTTTGATGATGGAGACAGAGGCTGGATCTCACTGCACAACCTCCGGCTTCTCCCTCCAGGCTACCAGATCCGCTGTGAGTCCCCCGGCTCAGAGAGGGGCAGTGATTGGTTAAATCCATCCTCACGTATGGACACTCCCCCCAGCCAGAGAGGGGCGGTGATTGGTTAAATCCATCCTCACGTATGGCCACTCCCCCCAGTCAGAGAGGGGCAGTGATTGGTTAAATCCATCCTCATGTATGGACACTCCCCCCGGTCAGAGAGGGGCAGTGATTGGTTACATCCATCCTCACGTATGGCCACTCCCCCCAGTCAGAGAGGGGCAGTGATTGGTTAAATCCATCCTCACGTATGGACACACCCCCTCTCATACGGACACTCCCCCAGCAGCTGGTTAAGGCCGAGTTAATCGGAAAAGCAAAAATAGGGAGGCCTGATGGCTCCCAAACACTCAGCTCTTAGCTTAGCTTAGTTCTGAGGGAGTGTTTCCGCATGGTGCGCCTACATACTGTGTTCCTCAATGCATATTATAGATGTTCATGCGTTTTGCTTTTTCATGATCAGAAATGTTGGTCTTTTCTGATCATGAAATGTTGGTGTTCAGCATCTCTTCTTTGTGTAATAAAGGGATAATTTGAGCCACATACCATAAAGTTGTCCCTCCCCCTCCTCCACCCCCCCCCCCGGCCCCAGGTGCGGAGCCTGCCCCCACCCTCCTGATGTCTGCCTGCCGCAGAAGGAGGAGCTTCACGCTGGAGAAGAGCACACTGACCAACACCTCCTCTGATAGGCCCTACGACAGCACTGCCAAACCAGGTAAGCCAATCACTGACCATTGCACCAGCACTGCCAAACCAGGCACACCAATCACAGACCAGTACACCAGCACTGCCAAACCAGGTAAGCTAATCACAGACCAGTGCTCCAGCACTGCCAAACCAGGTACACCAATCACAGACCAGTGCACCAGCACTACCTAACCAGTTTCTAATTTTTCTAATTTGAGCTCATGGTTTGTTTCATGGTTTCCCAGGGATACCAGACAGTGTGAACTCAGGGAGAAAGTGCACCCCCTCAGAGAGCAGCTGCCCCCCCCTCAGCTGGCTCGCTGTGACCACGCCCAGGAGGCGGACCCCCCACAGCTTCTTCCCCCTCAATGGGGCGCCCCGGAGAGCCCTCAAAAGGCAGGAGGCAGACTTTTCTCCCTCACTGGCCCCGCCCACAGCCCCGCCCGCCAAGCCCATGTTCAGCAGCTCTTTTGAGGTGGACTCCTTCAGGAGTATCGCCCACGGCTGCACCTCCTTCTCTGCCCGGCACACGCCCGCGCCCCTGGGGGGCGGCGAGGGGGGCAGGCCCTGTCGGGGGGGCAGCGGGTGCCCTGTCAAACTGGACCATGAGGGAGTGACTGCACCCAAAACCAAGAGCAGCAAGGCGCTACTGCAGCATGGCGGCGGTAAGGCTGGCGGGGCGGGGTTTGGGTCCAAAGGGGGCATGTCCTCCGCCGTGCGCTACGCCCACCCGGTCCTCCTCACCAAAGCCAGTAAGAAGGGCGGGGCTGGGGGCGGGGCTCGGGCTGAACTGCTCCTCGGGGGGCTGTCCCAGCTGCACGCACCCCCCCAGGCTCTGCCGATGGATGTATTGGCAGAATACGACAGCGACTGCCACAGCGACTGCCACGCCTCCTACTCTGACATGGAGGAAGAGGAGGAAGAGGAGGAGCACCAGAGAGCTGCCATGGCCGGCCATTTTCTCTCCCGCCTCTCCATCTTTTCCTCCTCCTCTGGCTCCTCCTCTTCCTCCTCTTCCTCGCTCTGCTCCTCCTCCCTCTGCTCCTCTGAGAACGACTCCTCCTACAGCTCTGAGGATGAGGAGGGAGGCCCACTGCTCCTGCAGGGCTGCCTCTCCTCCCATCATGCACTGCTGCAGGCCCCCGAACCCCCACTTCACTCTCCACCCGCTGCCCATCACTCCTTTGGGGCCAAGGTTGCTGACGGAAACAAGCCAATCAGGAGGAAGGATGGCCCTGACTCCACCCCCTCCGCCAAGACACCCAGGGACCTCGCCAGAAGACAGAGGCAGTTGCCGGGCGACACCCTGCCCAAGGCCGGCCCCTACCCGTCCACCCACCAGCTCTGGAAGTGGTCTGGGAACCCCACGCAGGTGGGTGCATTGCCATGGCGACAACCATTATTGCATCATAGCTGCTGATGTGACAGCTGATTATTACCTAATTATTCCATCACACATCCAGGGCCTGTTAGGGTTAGGGGTAGGGTATTTTTGAGTGTTATTGAGTTAGGGTTAGAGTATTATTGAGAGTTATTGAGTTAGGGTTAGAGTATTATTGAGTGTTATTGAGTTAGGGTTAGGGTATTTTTGAGTGTTATTGAGTTAGGGTTAGAGTATTATTGAGAGTTATTGAGTTAGGGTTAGAGTATTATTGAGAGTTATTGAGTTAGGGTTAGAGTATTATTGAGAGTTATTGAGTTAGGGTTAGGGTATTATTGAGTGTTATTGAGTTAGGGTTAGGGTATTATTGAGTGTTATTGAGTTAGGGGTAGGGTATTATTGAGTGTTATTGAGTTAGGGGTAGGGTATTATTGAGAGTTATTGAGTTAGGGTTAGAGTATTATTGAGAGTTATTGAGTTAGGGTTAGAGTATTATTGAGAGTTATTGAGTTAGGGTTAGGGTATTATTGAGTGTTATTGAGTTAGGGTTAGGGTATTATTGAGTGTTATTGAGTTAGGGGTAGGGTATTATTGAGTGTTATTGAGTTAGGGGTAGGGTATTATTGAGTGTTATTGAGTTAGGGTTTGGGTTAGGGTTTGGCTGTAGAGGTTAGGGTTAGGGTATTAATGAGTGTTATTGAGTTAGGGTATTATTGAGAGTTATTGAGTTAGGGTTAGGGTATTATTGAGTGTTATTGAGTTAGGGTTAGGGTATTATTGAGTGTTATTGAGTTAGGGGTAGGGTATTATTGAGTGTTATTGAGTTAGGGTTTGGGTTGGGGTTAGGATGTAGAGGTTAGGGTTTGGGTTAGGGTTTGGCTGTAGAGGTTAGGGTTAGGGTATTAATGAGTGTTATTGAGTTAGGGTATTATTGAGTGTTATTGAGTTAGGGTTAGGGTATTATTGAGAGTTATTGTGTTAGGGTTAGGGTATTATTGAGTGTTATTGAGTTAGTGTTAGGGGTAGGGTATTATTGAGTGTTACTGAGTTAGGGTTTGGGTTGGGGTTAGGATGTAGAGGTTAGGGTTTGGGTTAGGGTTTGGCTGTAGAGGTTAGGGTTAGGGTATTAATGAGTGTTATTGAGTTAGGGTATTATTGAGTGTTATTGAGTTAGGGTTAGGGTATTATTGAGAGTTATTGTGTTAGGGTTAGGGTATTATTGAGTGTTATTGAGTTAGTGTTAGGGGTAGGGTATTATTGAGTGTTACGAGAGTTAGGGTTTGGGTTGGGGTTAGGATGTAGAGGTTAGGGTTTGGGTTAGGGTTTGGCTGTAGAGGTTAGGGTTAGGGTATTATTGAGTGTTATTGAGTTAGGGTTAGGGTTTTGGTTAGGGTTAGGCTGTAGGGGTTAGGGTTAGGCTGTAGAGGTTAGGGTTTGGGTGTAGGGGTTAGGGTTAGGCTGTAGGGGTTAGGGTTTGGATGTAGAGGTTAGGGTTAGGCTGTAGAGGTTAGGGTTTGGCTGTAGAGGTTAGGGTTAGGGTTAGGCTGTAGAGGGTAGGGTTAGGGTTAGAGTTTGGGTTAGGGTATAGAGGTTAGGGTTAGGCTGTAGGGGTTAGGGTTTGGGTGTAGAGGTTAGGGTTAGGCTGTAGAGGTTAGGGTTTGGGTTAGGGTTTGGCTGTAGAGGTTAGGGTTATTGTATTATTGAGTGTTACTGAGTTAGGGTTAGGGTTTGGGTTAGGGTTAGGCTGTAGAGGTTAGGGTTATGGTATTATTGAGTGTTACTGAGTTAGGGTTAGGGTTTGGGTTAGGGTTAGGCTGTAGAGGTTAGGGTATTTTTGAGTGTTATTGAGTGTGCGTCTCCCACGCAGAGGCGGGGAATGAAAGGGAAAGCGCGGAAGCTGTTCTACAAGGCGGTGGTTCGCGGCCGCGACACCGTGCGCGTGGGAGACTGCGCCGTCTTCCTGTCCGCGGGCCGCCCCCACCTGCCCTACGTGGGCCGCATCGAGAGCATGTGGCAGTCCTGGGCCAGCAACATGGTGGTGAAGGTCAAGTGGTTCTACCATCCAGAGGAGACCAAGATGGGCAAGAGGCCCCGAGACGGCAAGGTAGGCTAGCGAGAGAACATACTGCAGCAAGATTACATAGTGCAGCAAGATTACAAACTGCAGCGAGAGAACATACTGCAGCAAGATTACATAGTGCAGCAAGATTACATACTGAAGCAAGATTACAAACTGCAGCGAGAGAACATACTGCAGCAAGATTACAAATTGCAGCGAGAGAACATACTACAACAAGATTACATAGTGCAGCAAGATTACATACTGCAGCAAGATTACAAACTGCAGCGAGAAAACACTGCAGCAAGATTACATACTGCAGCAAGATTACAAACTGCAGCAAGAAAACACTGCAGCAAGATTACATACTGCAGCGAGAGAACACTGCAGCAAGATTACATACTGCAGCAAGATTACAAACTGCAGCGAGAGAACATACTGCAGCAAGATTATACTGCAGCAAGATTACAAACTGCAGCAAGAGAACATACTGCAGCAAGATTACGTACTGCAGCAAGATTACGAACTGCAGCAAGATTACATACTGCAGCAAGATTACATACTGCAGAAAGATTACAAACTGCAGCGAGAGAACATACTGCAGCAAGATTACGTACTGCAGCAAGATTACGAACTGCAGCAAGATTACATACTGCAGCAAGATTACATACTGCAGCAAGATTACAAACTGCAGCGAGAGAACATACTTCAGCAAGATTACAAACTGCAGCGAGAGAACATACTGCAGCAAGATTACAAACTGCAGCAAACAAAATTACTCTCTCCCTCCCCCTCTCTCTCCCTTCCTCCCCCTCGTTTCTCTCTCCTCACACATTGTCTCTCTCCCTCCCTCGCCCCTCTCTTCTCTCCCTCTCTCTCTCTCTTTCCTAGCATGCCTTGTACCAGTCCAGTCACGAGGATGAGAATGATGTGCAGACCATTTCGCACAGGTGCCAGGTGGTGAGCCGGGCGGAGTACGAGTATCTGAGCCGCGGCAGGAAGCTGCCGCACAGCGCCCAGGACCTGTACTATCTAGCGGGTACCTACGACCCCGCCAGCGGGCAGCTGGTCACCGCCGAGGGCGAGGCCATCTGCTGCTAGCCCCGCCCACCTTGCCGCTGAAAGGCCCCAGGACATGTGGCTGAGGCAGGGGCGTCTGTGGATTTGCCTGAGGGGAACGGAGGGCCATCGGAGCTCTATGCTGTCACGCACCCAAGGGCATGCAGGGAAAACCCGATCGGAGTGACTGCCCTGCCCTGCCCTGCACTGCGAGGTTTAGGAGTACAAATTTAGCTGTTGTGCTGGTCTCCCAGAGTCAGGGCATTCAACAGGAGGGGCACTGAAGGGCAGGCAAAGGGTGAGGGGTCAAGGGTGAAGGGTCAGGTTTGAAGGGCTTTGTGACTGACTTAACTGTTCAAACCAACAGATTGTGCTGGTTAGGAAGAAACTGGAGAGACCACATGCCTGTCAGCACAGCTTTACTGTCAGCAGGGTGTGTGTGAGTGTGTGTGCGTCTGTGCGTGTGTGCATGTGTGCGTGTGCACGTGTGTGTCTGTGTGTGTGTGTGTGAGTATGTGTGTGCGTGTGCGCGTGTGTGTCTATGTGTGTGTGTCTGTGCGTGTGCATGTGTGCGTGCGCGTGTGTGCGTGTTTGCATGTGTCTGTGTGTGTGTGTCTATGTGTGCGTGTGCACGTGTGCGTGCGTGTGTGTTTGCATGTGTCTGTGCGTGCGCGTGTGTGCGTGTGCGCATGTGTCTGTGTGTGTGCACATGTGTGTCTGTGTGTGCGTGTGCGTGTGTGTGATTATTGCGGTACAGTCATCTCTCCAGAAAATCTCTCCAACTGACTGATTGAGTTTATAAACATATGAATAAATATTCTTAAAAATTGGACTGATTTCCAAATCAAGCTATACAATTCAGTACCTCTTGCCTACCTTCTGATTCAGGTCTATATTGTGTGTCAATTGTTGTTTTTTAGGAGGAACTGGGATGTGTGATGAGTTTTATTATCGTTTTTAACACCGCGCTGGGCCGCTGTTCAGCTGATTGTGTTCCCTTTATCTCCTTATTGATCTGTCAGCCGAACCTTGTGGGCGTTAGTGGCTGTAATCTCTTGTTTAACACTGTAATGTTGTTTAACACTTAATGTGAGAACATACTGTAGATTTATCAGGTTTCTGAAAAAACGATACCAAAGCGAAGGTGGGATGTTCCCTGAATTCCCATGATGTTTAAAACTGCAATTATAAATCTCTCCTGGACCCTGTGATCTGATTGGCTAAAGTGAGTGACAGCATTGAGCAGGAGGGTCTACTAACGTTTGCAGCAGTGTTAAGGCGATGTTCAGAGAATGTTACTGAAGTGCTCATGAATGCATTGCTGAGTAGGACAATCCGATCAGTGAGGCAGGGCTGAGATTTTGGCTCAGTCTGGACGTAGTACTGTAAGTCACGGTTTAATGCTTTTTTTTTTGCCAAAAATGTTTTTTTTTTGTCTTTGCTTTGCTTCTTTGTGTCTGACACTATCTTAAAGGCTGCTTAAAACAGGGGGTGGAGGGCATGGGGGCGGGGGGGTTGTGTGAGCTACGTCTCCCGTGTCCAGTTTTGTACAGTCACCTGTTGCCAAAAACACAGTTTTTCCGGCCTGTGCTGGGCTTTGTGTCCCCCGAGGGATATATGGGAGAGGTACAGTCAGTGGGGGGGGGGGGGCATGCATACGATTGGGTCTCCTCTGCCTTCCCTCTGCTCATACGTGGCTTGGGGCTGCAATGTGAAAAGAAGCAGCCGGTTGGCACTGTGTGTTTCAGGGGAGAACCAGTTTGTCTGCACTCTCCTGAGCCAGCAGCAGGGGGCATATGTGAGCACACTTGTGCAATTTGGACATTCCAAACGTGGGTGAGATTGAAGATGCCAAATTTGAAAAATAAATAACAATGAATTATAGTGTGGGTGGTGTACATATTTTGTTATTTTCTGAGCCCTCAGCATTTATGTAAACTAACACTGGATTCACCTGTGAGTGTGCTCAGACAGGAAGCAGCTGTGTGCCTTTCAGACTGTTCACAGGAAGTGACCTCATTGAGTGACCTGAATTTGGCCCCCCAGTGGGAACTTCAAAGATATTGTTTTTTTGGTCAGGTTATTTTGCTTTCTTTCAGTTGTTTTTGAAATAATAATTTAAGGTATGGTTTCTTTGTTAAAGCATCTTTATTTATAACCATTTTATTGCATTTTGTTCCATTTATTTTCTCTTTATAAAGGATGTCAAAACTTTATTAATTTTTGTTGATTTAATTGTGTGTATTGTTGTCTAAATTTCATGTCATCTTTTTACAGCCTTTGCTTTGGAAAGTAGACTGTAAGTTAAGAACTGGAGTAGAGTCCTTCTGGCTTTCCAGGACCCATGAAAATAGGGGCTTTTGGAAGTGACAGCTTCCTGTAAAATACTAATGATTAAAAAGCAGAGTGACCAGGCTTGACCGAGTTTGGCCACATTCTGAAAGCTGAAATGTGCAGGTCAGGTGATTCTGGGAACTCCAGATGCCACATAACCTGGCATAATGAGAGGCAGCCAGACAAAAGACAGACATGCAGTCGTGTGTGTGTGTGTGTGTGTGTGTACCACTGCTGGGCCGGTTCTCTCTCCCTCTGGCAGTGTGTGTGTGTGTGTGTACCACTGCTGGGCCAGTTCTCTCTCCCTCTGGCAGTGTGTGTATGTGTGTGTGTGTACCACTGCTGGGCCAGTTCTCTCTCCCTCTGGCAGTGTGTGTGTGTAAGGGTGTGTGTGTGTGTACAGTGTGTGTGTGTGTGTAAGGGTGTTTGTGTGTGTGTGTGTGTGTGTGTAAGGGTGTGTGTATAGTGTGTGTGTGTGTTTGTGTGTGTGTGTAAGTGTGTGTGTATGTGTGTGTGTGTGTGTGTAAGGGTGTGTGTGTGTGTGTATAGTGTGTGTCTGTATATCCACGGTGCGCAGAACTGCATTGTTATTGAATACTCACAGTGTTCGTTGGCCCGTTCCCCCAAACCACCAGAGACCACAACATTCCCCCAAACCACCAGAGACCACAACATTCCCCCAAACCGCCAGAGAGAGCACAACATTCCCCCAAACCATCAGAGACCACAACACTCACCCAAACCACCAGAGACCACAACATTCCCCCAAACCGCCAGAGAGACCACAACATTCCCCCAAACCGCCAGAGACCACAACATTCCCCCAAACCATCAGAGACCACAACGCTCACCCAAACCGCCAGAGAGACCACAACATTCCCCCAAACCGCCAGAGAGACCACAACATTCCCCCAAACCGCCAGAGAGACCACAACGCTCACCCAAACCACCAGAGAGACCACAACGCTCACCCAAACCACCAGAGAGACTACAACATTCCCCCAAACTTCCAGAGAGACCACAACGCTCACCCAAACTACCAGAGAGACCACAACATTCCCCCAAACTGGCAGAGAGACCACAACGCTCACCCAAACCACCAGAGAGACCACAACGCTCACCCAAACCACCAGAGAGACCACAACATTCCCCCAAACTGCCAGAGAGACCACAACATTCCCCCAAACTTCCAGAGAGACCACAACGCTCACCCAAACTACCAGAGAGACCACAACATTCCCCCAAACTGCCAGAGAGACCACAACGCTCACCCAAACCACCAGAGACCACAACGCTCACCCAAACCGCCAGAGAGACCACAACGATCTCCCAAACCACCAGAGAGACCACAACATTCCCCCAAACTGCCAGAGAGACCACTACACTCACCCAAAACGCCAGAGACCACAACGCTCACCCAAACTACCAGAGAGACCACAACGCTCACCCAAACTGCCAGAGAGACCACAATACTCTCCCAAACTACCAGAGAGACCACAACGCTCACCCAAACTACCAGAGAGACCACAACGCTCACCCAAACTACCAGAGAGACCACAACGCTCACCCAAACTACCAGAGAGACCACAACGCTCACCCAAACTACCAGAGAGGCCACAACGCTCACCCAAACCGCCAGAGAGACCACAACGCTCACCCAAACCGCCAGAGAGACCACAACGCTCACCCAAACTACCAGAGAGACCACAACATTCCCCCAAACTGCCAGAGAGACCACAACGCTCACCCAAACCGCCAGAGAGACCACAACGCTCACCTAAACTGCCAGAGAGACCACAACGCTCACCCAAACCACCAGAGACCACAACGCTCACCCAAACCACCAGAGAGACCACAACGCTCACCTAAACTGCCAGAGAGATCACAACACTCACCCAAACCACCAGAGAGACCACAACATTCCCCCAAATCGCCAGAGAGACCACAACATTCCCCCAAACTGCCAGAGAGACTACTACACTCACCCAAAACGCCAGAGAGACCACAACGCTCACCCAAACTACCACAGAGACCACAACGCTCACCCAAACTGCCAGAGACCACAACGCTCACCCAAACTACCAGAGAGACCACAACGCTCACCCAAACCGCCAGAGACCACAACGCTCACCCAAACCGCCAGAGAGACCACAACACTCACCCAAACCGCCAGAGAGACCACAATACTCACCCAAACCGCCAGAGACCACAACGCTCACCCAAACTACCAGAGAGACCACAACGCTCACCCAAACCGCCAGAGACCACAACGCTCACCCAAACCGCCAGAGAGACCACAACACTCACCCAAACTGCCAGAGAGACCACAATACTCACCCAAACCGCCACAGAGACCACAACGCTCACCCAAACTGCCAGAGAGACCACAACGCTCACCCAAACTACCAGAGAGACCACAACGCTCACCCAAACCGCCAGAGAGACCACAATACTCACCCAAACCGCCACAGAGACCACAACGCTCACCCAAACTGCCAGAGAGACCACAATACTCTCCCAAACCACCAGAGAGACCACAACATTCCCCCAAACTGCCAGAGAGACCACAACGCTCACCCAAACCGCCAGAGAGACCACAACATTCCCCCAAACTGCCAGAGAGACCACAACATTCCCCCAAACTGCCAGAGAGACCACAACGCTCACCCAAACCGCCAGAGAGACCACAACGCTCACCCAAACCGCCAGAGACCACAACGCTCACCCAAACCGCCAGAGAGACCACAACGCTCACCCAAACCACCAGAGAGACCACAACGCTCACCCAAACCGCCAGAGAGACCACAACGCTCACCCAAACTGCCAGAGAGACCACAACGCTCACCCAAACCGCCAGAGAGACCACAACATTCCCCCAAACTGGCAGAGAGACCACAACGCTCACCCAAACCGCCAGAGAGACCACAACATTCCCCCAAACCGCCAGAGAGACCACAACATTCCCCCAAACCGCCAGAGAGACCACAACGCTCACCCAAACCGCCAGAGAGACCACAACATTCCCCCAAACTGGCAGAGAGACCAGGTCCACAGCATTACATATGACATCTCTCAGATTGCTGAGAAAATATTGGAATATTTTAACACTGATTGAAAGAATTTTCATATGAATATTGTTCCTTGTTATTATTTTTTGTTTGTATTTCTTTTATTTTCATAACTCACTTTTTGTTTTCTAATTGAGATTTAGTGTTGTAAAAAATTGTAAATTTGTACAGTATGACTTTTTATGGTTTTATTTTTGGGGTGAACATTCGAAGAAATTGTGACTATAAATATTAAACTATGTGAAAGCATTTTAGTATCAAGACTTTTATAGGTGGCTTATGAATAAATAAATTCATAGAAAATGTATGTGGTTATGCACTGTTCATTGTTTTTATCCTTGAAGCGGCTTGTTAGTTGAGTATTTGTCAGATCTTTTCAGCACTGGATACCATCTTCTTAGAGGCGAGACCTCTGACCTTTCTACTGAAGGTCAACACTCTCTATGGCACACCCCCACTCCCCAGCTCATGATCTGATTTGCTGGATTTTGAGAGCATTTAAGCAGTTTACCCAATCAAAGTAAAGGGGTCTGGTGTGTGGCATATTCCCCTGGCGTGGTCTGGGTGCACTGATGGGTAAGCTGAGTCTCAGTCAATATTGGCACAGGGACGTCCTGTTGACTCCATGTTGGGGTTCGGGTTTGGGTCCTCCCTGCTATGGGCAGCGATGGCTGTGTCCCCTCTCCACAGAGCCAGATGGCTCGACCCGCGGGTCACTGATGTCCTCCACACGCCACAGACCTTCACCCCTGTCCCTGGAGCTGAACCTAATCCAACCGCTATGGAATGTTCTGGAATGATGCCTGAGATGGCGTTCTCCACTTCTCCGCTGAGCACGATCTGATTGGCTCTCTCCTCATTGGCTCTCTCATGGAGGAGAGGTGAGGTGTTCCTCCTGCAGAATCCCGGATGCTGGCTGACTCTGTGTCACTCACAGGCTGCACTGCCCAGCAGGAAGGTGGGGCATTACAGGGCGTGGACACCGGTGTACAGGTATGCAGAGAGGTAGGCTCACCGGCAGGAAACATTCAGATGAGCAGACTGAGACTGAGTTTCAGAACCTGCCCTTGAAGCCATATGATGGCTGGAGTGGTTTACTCACTCCTGATGGATGGAGTGGTTTGCTCACTCCTAATGGATGGAGTGGTTTGCTCACTCCTCATGGATGGAGTGGTTTGCTCACTCCTCATGAATGGCACAGGGGATGTGGGGTTATTGTATGAAGTGAACCCCAATCTGCAGTTTATGAATGAGTTTATACAGAGTCTATCAGTGAGTGTCACTGAGTGGAAGTGTGTGCATGTGTGTGTGTCTAAATGAGTATGTGTGTGAGTGTGAGCATGTGTGCATGTGTGTGTGTCTGAAAGTGTGTGTGTGTGTGTGTTGCAGCTTTCAAATGTGATAATCTCCACCCCCTAACCTACAGGGATGACCCAATGGGTAAGAGGTGTACCCAACCACCCCCCCCCCCCCCACCCCCACCAAGGGCCTGGAACCTGGGGTTAATGAACACCCATCACTCACTCTGCTGTGTACAGACTTGGAAAGGGCTGTGAGAGAGAGGGAATGCGTGCATCTGTGTGTGCATGCGTGTGTGTCTGTACGTGTATGCATGCATGCGTGTGCGTTTGTGTGAGTGCATGCGTGTCTGTAGGTGTGTGCGTTTCTGTGTTTGTGCATGTGTGCAGCACATACCTGCACCTCATAAATGTCTCACCCCAGGTGACCCTGTCTGGCCTGGAGGGGTCGGGGGGGTGGGGGGGAGGGGGGTGGAGGGGTGAGGTGTTGGTGGTTCACTAAAAGGCAAACTGATCCTGGTTTCCATTTAAAGGGGATTAACCCTCATCCATCATCCTCCCCTTTAAGAGCTGTCAGACCTGTAAACTACAGGCTCCAAACCTACAGACCTATAAACTACAGGCCCCAAACCTACAGACCTATAAACTACGGGCCCCAAACCTACAGACCTATAAACTACAGGCCCCATGCCTACAGACCTATAAACTACAGGCCCCAAACCTACAGACCTATAAACTACAGGCCCCAAACCTACAGACCTATAAACTACAGGCCCCAAACCTACAGACCTATAAACTGCAGGTCCCACACCTACAGACCTATAAACTACAGGCCCCAAACCTACAGACCTATAAACTACAGGCCCCAAACCTACAGACCTATAAACTGCAGGTCCCACACCTACAGACCTATAAACTACAGGCCTCAAACCTACAGACCTATAAACTACAGGCCTCAAACCTACAGACCTATAAACTGCAGGTCCCACACCTACAGACCTATAAACTACAGGCCTCAAACCTACAGACCTATAAACTACAGGCCTCAAACCTACAGACCAATAAACTACAGGCCCCAAACCTACAGACCTATAAACTACAGGCCCCAAACCTACAGACCTATAAACTACAGGCCCCAAACCTACAGATCTATAAACTACAGGCCCCAAACCTACAGATCTATAAACTACAGGCCCCAAACCTACAGACCTATAAACTACAGGCTCCAAACCTACAGACCTATAAACTACAGGCCCCACACTTACAGACCTATAAACTACAGGCTCCAAACCTACAGACGTATAAACTACAGGCCCCACACTTACAGACCTATAAACTACAGGCTCCAAACCTACAGACCTATAAACTACAGGCCCCACACCTACAGACCTATAAACTACAGGCCTCAAAACTACAGACCTATAAACTACAGGCCCCAGACCTATAGACTTATCAACTACAGGCCCCAAACCTACAGACCTATAAACTACAGGCTCCAAACCTACAGACCTATAAACTGCGGGCCCCAAACCTACAGACCTATAAACTACAGGCCTCAAACCTACAGACCAATAAACTACAGGCCCCAAACCCACAGACCTATAAACTACAGGCTCCAAACCTACAGACCTATAAACTACAGGCCCCAAACCTACAGACCTATAAACTACAGGCCCCAAACCCACAGACCTAAAAACTACAGGCCCCAAACCTACAGACCTATAAACTACAGGTCCCAAACCTACAGACCTATAAACTACAGGCTCCAAACCTACAGACCTATAAACTACAGGCCCCACACTTACAGACCTATAAACTACAGGCTCCAAACCTACAGACCTATAAACTACAGGCCCCACACCTACAGACCTATAAACTACAGGCCTCAAAACTAGAGACCTATAAACTACAGGCCCCAAACCTATAGACTTATCAACTACAGGCCTCAAACCTACAGACCAATAAACTACAGGCCCCAAACCTACAGACCTATAAACTACAGGCCCTAAACCTACAGACCTATAAACTACAGGCCCCAAACCTACAGACCTATAAACTACAGGCCCCAAACCTACAGATCTATAAACTACAGGCCCCAAACCTACAGACCTATAAATCACAGCTGTAAACAGTCGCACACACACGCAAACACACACACACATACATGTGCAAACATGTGTGAACACACACACACACATTTATTTATTGTGCTGACACCCCCTTGTCTCGCCCCATTTCCAAACAGCTGTTCTCTTAAGCACAACAACCTGTGCAAATCACACACAGATGATGTTCAAGGCTGCCAGTTCTGATCTCTAAAATCAGCACACATGAGTAAGGCTGCCAGGTCTGCTCTCTAAAGTCATGGTGGTGCTGTGAGCTGTGAGCTGGACTGAGAGCTGTATGGTGGCGCTGTGAGCTGGACTGAGAGCTGTATGGTGGTGCTGTGAGCTGTGAGCCGGACTGAGAGCTGTATGGTGGTGCTGTGAGCTGGACTGAGAGCTGTATGGTGGTGCTGTGAGCTGGACTGAGAGCTGTATGGTGGTGCTGTGAGCTGGACTGAGAGCTGTATGGTGGTGCTGTGAGCCGGACTGAGAGCTGTATGGTGGTGCTGTGAGCTGGACTGAGAGCTGTATGGTGGTGCTGTGAGCTGGACTGAGAGCTGTATGGTGGTGCTGTGAGCTGTGAGCTGGACTGAGAGCTGTATGGTGGTGCTGTGAGCTGGACTGAGAGCTGTATGGTGGTGCTGTGAGCCGGACTGAGAGCTGTATGGTGGTGCTGTGAGCTGGACTGAGAGCTGTATGGTGGTGCTGTGAGCTGGAGCTGGACTGAGAGCTGTATGGTGGTGCTGTGAGCTGTGAGCTGGACTGAGAGCTGTATGGTGGTGCTGTGAGCTGGACTGAGAGCTGTATGGTGGTGCTGTGAGCCGGACTGAGAGCTGTATGGTGGTGCTGTGAGCTGGACTGAGAGCTGTATGGTGGTGCTGTGAGCTGGACTGAGAGCTGTATGGTGGTGCTGTGAGCTGTGAGCTGGACTGAGAGCTGTATGGTGGTGCTGTGAGCTGTGAGCTGGACTGAGAGCTGTATGGTGGTGCTGTGAGCTGGACTGAGAGCTGTATGGTGCTGTGAGCTGGGTGGTGCTGTGAGCCGGACTGAGAGCTGTATGGTGGTGCTGTGAGCCGGACTGAGAGCTGTATGGTGGTGCTGTGAGCTGTGAGCTGGACTGAGAGCTGTATGGTGGTGCTGTGAGCTGGACTGAGAGCTGTATGGTGGTGCTGTGAGCTGGACTGAGAGCTGTATGGTGGTGCTGTGAGCCGGACTGAGAGCTGTATGGTGGTGCTGTGAGCTGGACTGAGAGCTGTATGGTGGTGCTGTGAGCTGGACTGAGAGCTTTATGGTGGTGCTGTGAGCTGGACTGAGAGCTGTATGGTGGTGCTGTGAGCCGGACTGAGAGCTTTATGGTGGTGCTGTGAGCTGGACTGAGAGCTGTATGGTGGTGCTGTGAGCCGGACTGAGAGCTGTATGGTGGTGCTGTGAGCTGGACTGAGGGCTGTATGGTGGTGCTGTGAGCTGGACTGAGAGCTGTATGGTGGTGCTGTGAGCTGGACTGAGAGCTGTATGGTGGTGCTGTGAGCTGGACTGAGAGCTGTATGGTGGTGCTGTGAGCTGTGAGCTGGACTGAGAGCTGTATGGTGGTGCTGTGAGCTGTGAGCTGGACTGAGAGCTGTATGGTGGTGCTGTGAGCTGTGAGCCGGACTGAGAGCTGTATGGTGGTGCTGTGAGCTGGACTGAGAGCTGTATGGTGGTGCTGTGAGCTGGACTGAGAGCTGTATGGTGGTGCTGTGAGCCGGACTGAGAGCTGTATGGTGGTGCTGTGAGCTGGACTGAGAGCTGTATGGTGGTGCTGTGAGCTGGACTGAGAGCTGTATGGTGGTGCTGTGAGCTGTGAGCTGGACTGAGAGCTGTATGGTGGTGCTGTGAGCTGGACTGAGAGCTGTATGGTGGTGCTGTGAGCCGGACTGAGAGCTGTATGGTGGTGCTGTGAGCTGGACTGAGAGCTGTATGGTGGTGCTGTGAGCTGGACTGAGAGCTGTATGGTGGTGCTGTGAGCTGTGAGCTGGACTGAGAGCTGTATGGTGGTGGTGTGAGCTGTGAGCTGGACTGAGAGCTGTATGGTGGTGCTGTGAGCCGGACTGAGAGCTGTATGGTGGTGCTGTGAGCTGGACTGAGAGCTGTATGGTGGTGCTGTGAGCTGGACTGAGAGCTGTATGGTGGTGCTGTGAGCTGTGAGCTGGACTGAGAGCTGTATGGTGGTGCTGTGAGCTGTGAGCTGGACTGAGAGCTGTATGGTGGTGCTGTGAGCTGGACTGAGAGCTGTATGGTGGTGCTGTGAGCCGGACTGAGAGCTGTATGGTGGTGCTGTGAGCCGGACTGAGAGCTGTATGGTGGTGCTGTGAGCTGTGAGCTGGACTGAGAGCTGTATGGTGGTGCTGTGAGCTGGACTGAGAGCTGTATGGTGGTGCTGTGAGCTGGACTGAGAGCTGTATGGTGGTGCTGTGAGCCGGACTGAGAGCTGTATGGTGGTGCTGTGAGCTGGACTGAGAGCTGTATGGTGGTGCTGTGAGCTGGACTGAGAGCTTTATGGTGGTGCTGTGAGCTGGACTGAGAGCTGTATGGTGGTGCTGTGAGCCGGACTGAGAGCTTTATGGTGGTGCTGTGAGCTGGACTGAGAGCTGTATGGTGGTGCTGTGAGCCGGACTGAGAGCTGTATGGTGGTGCTGTGAGCTGGACTGAGGGCTGTATGGTGGTGCTGTGAGCTGGACTGAGAGCTGTATGGTGGTGCTGTGAGCTGGACTGAGAGCTGTATGGTGGTGCTGTGAGCTGGACTGAGAGCTGTATGGTGGTGCTGTGAGCTGTGAGCTGGACTGAGAGCTGTATGGTGGTGCTGTGAGCTGTGAGCTGGACTGAGAGCTGTATGGTGGTGCTGTGAGCTGTGAGCCGGACTGAGAGCTGTATGGTGGTGCTGTGAGCTGGACTGAGAGCTGTATGGTGGTGCTGTGAGCCGGACTGAGAGCTGTATGGTGGTGCTGTGAGCTGGACTGAGAGCTGTATGGTGGTGCTGTGAGCTGGACTGAGAGCTGTATGGTGGTGCTGTGAGCTGGACTGAGAGCTGTATGGTGGTGCTGTGAGCTGGACTGAGAGCTGTATGGTGATGCTGTGAGCCGGACTGAGAGCTGTATGGTGGTGCTGTGAGCTGTGAGCTGGACTGAGAGCTGTATGGTGGTGCTGTGAGCCGGACTGAGAGCTGTATGGTGGTGCTGTGAGCTGGACTGAGAGCTGTATGGTGGTGCTGTGAGCTGGACTGAGAGTTGTATGGTGGTGCTGTGAGCTGGACTGAGAGCTGTATGGTGGTGCTGTGAGCTGGACTGAGAGCTGTATGGTGGTGCTGTGAGCCGGACTGAGAGCTGTATGGTGGTGCTGTGAGCTGGACTGAGAGCTGTATGGTGGTGCTGTGAGCTGGACTGAGAGTTGTATGGTGGTGCTGTGAGCTGGACTGAG
Source organism: Anguilla japonica (assembly GCA_025169545.1). Taxonomy (NCBI): domain Eukaryota; kingdom Metazoa; phylum Chordata; class Actinopteri; order Anguilliformes; family Anguillidae; genus Anguilla; species Anguilla japonica. The sequence goes on from CM045884.1 coordinate 78,450,633, forward strand.
AGCTGTATGGTGGTGCTGTGAGCCGGACTGAGAGCTGTATGGTGGTGCTGTGAGCCGGACTGAGAGCTGTATGGTGGTGCTGTGAGCCAGACTGAGAGCTGTATGGTGGTGCTGTGAGCTGGACTGAGAGCTGTATGGTGGTGCTGTGAGCTGGACTGAGAGCTGTATGGTGGTGCTGTGAGCATGCTCAGTGACGCTCAGAAGCCGCTGTTTAATCAGCAGCTACACGCTGTGCTCTGGCAGCCTGCCTGCAGCTGATAACTCTGGGGGGGGGGGGGGAGGCGTGGGGGTTGGGGGGGCTTGTCCTGAGGAATGGACACCAGATTCTTCATTTAATTAAATATCTGGAAAGCAAATATTTTCCAACAAGTACTTTTAAAAAAGCATTAGTCATCACCAACAGCCGTCAGGAAATAATATTGGCCAACGTGGGTATTATTTTATTTTATGAGTTTATTATATTAAGGGAATTTCTGTTGTTATTTTTCCTTAGCTCTGCTAAAGGGAAAATTCAGAACCAGAGTTTTAACCTGTACACTGTTTTCTTTCCTGTTTGGAAGGCCCAGTCATGCTGAAACTGCCTGTCTTCTGATGATACCATTGTGCGTGTGATCAACAGGAACTGCTGAACTGAAGAAGGAAATGCCCACATAGCATCTGGAGTTTTTGAAGAAGGAAGTAAAGTCAAGAGCCCTCAGCTTGTGGGGCACGTGGGTTAAATCGTATCACAGGAAGAGGTGAAAAGGTGCTTAAAACCGTAAAGAAAAACTCAAAAAAGAGAAATAAGAGAGCAAAGTTTGCATATTCAGGTTTGTAATAATACTGGAACAAACAAACTCCTACAGGGTGCTGGGGTATGACCTACGAGCCTCAGAAAACACTGTCAGTCAGGGACGAGCTTCATCCACAGACTCCCAGCATGCATCACTTCACAGGACCCGACGGCCAGAGCGAGCGGTTTCAGTGTAGAATAAGGGGTGTAGTCTCCCAGTGTGGGGTTCCAGTGTAGAATAAGGGGTGCAGTCTCCCAGTGTGGGGTTCCAGTGTAGAATAAGGGGTGCAGTCTCACACTGTGGGGTTCCAGTGTAGAATAAGGGGTGCAGTCTCACACTGTGGGGTTCCAGTGTAGAATAAGGGGTGCAGTCTCACACTGTGGGGTTCCAGTGTAGAATAAGGGGTGCAGTCTCACACTGTGGGGTTCCAGTGTAGAATAAGGGGTGCAGTCTCACACTGTGGGGTTCCAGTGTAGAATAAGGGGTGCAGTCTCACACTGTGGGGTTCCAGTGTAGAATAAGGGGTGCAGTCTCACACTGTGGGGTTTCAGTGTAGAATAAGGGGTGCAGTCTCACACTGTGGGGTTTCAGTGTAGAATAAGGGGTGCAGTCTCACACTGTGGGGTTCCAGTGTAGAATAAGGGGTGCAGTCTCACACTGTGGGGTTCCAGTGTAGAATAAGGGGTGCAGTCTCACACTGCGGGGTTCATAATTGGAGTGATTATACACATCCTTTTAAATACTAGACTTTGATCACCTTCCTTTAGAATGTAGCCAACTACAGGAATTGATTTTTTTTAATCAGAAAATGGTTTATTTCACCTTTAGTGCACAAGTTTGTAAGTCTGTGTTATGAACTGTCATTGCTTTAAATATGAATCAGAGATGGCCACCAGGGAAAATGATTTCTTTAATTTCATATCATAATTTCAAACAGCAGCTTGAACCAAAACAGATGCTTAGTCCTTCGTCCACATCGCAATAGACATAAACCCATGCAACGCAACCTGGTTTATGAAGCTACTACTTTTTATGATTTTATCTTTTTCAAATATCAGATCCAGATATGCATCCCATAGCCTATTTTAAGCCCAGCATTAGACCTCTCCATGTTTTTGGTAGTGCAAATCATTTGATTCCTGAAAAACCTTGACAACGCAGCACGTGCCCTTTTGGCTGGTGTGTACCGGATATTAGAAGACTGACTGACGGGCCTAAAGCAGATACGGTCCTGAGAATGTTCCCAACTTCAGCTTCACTGGTCCTGTGCGAGGAATTTACGGTACATTGGGTTTCTTGCGTTGGTGCGGAGTACCAAGCCAAAATGTCAAGCCAAAATACATTGGCCAGCATCGCGCTTCTAACCGGGTTTGCTCTTGTCGAGGCTGCGAGGGGCACGCAGTTAAAAGACGCACCACAATAAAGATGAATTAAATAGCCAGATTGATTCTCGCGTGTATTTCACGTCTCTTAAAACGCGCAGTTGTATAACTTCCAGAAATGTGAAATACTACCGTGCCTGGCGGGAGGTGGGGGGGGGGGGGGGGGGGGGGGGGTGAAAAGAAATCTATTAGTAATAAAAAATGAAATAAAATAACATGGAAGGTGACAGGTTTGCACGTGGCGCCTGCATTTGTGCTTCAAGTATAGAGGCGGGTGGTGATGTACAGTTAAATATCATATCTAATAATCATGTTTTTAAAAGAAATCATATTAGGGATGTAAAGAGGTGCGGTGCAAAATGTCAGATCCCTGTTAGTTTCACGCACTGCCTGATAGATGCGAAGCGACAGACCGATGGCGCTGGCTTTGAGATCGCGGGGGGGGGGGGGGGGGGGCGTAGGGGATCCGTCGAGTGAGAACAAGGGAGGAGGCGGGTCTAATGGGAACCAGTTCAACCAATCAAATAGCACCGGAGGAGGGGACGTGGCTTTTCTGATACCTATTCAGCCCGTCAGCGCCGCACAATTCTCACACCCCACGTGGGAGAGACAACAGGGGCCATATGACAAGCCTCTTCTGGCCAATCATTGAACAGCAAGGTGTTAATCCCAAATCGGATTGGATAAAGAGAATTTTCTAACGCACATTCAAATTACTTTTAACCCCCCTACCCCCGACTTGTATCACATTAAGCACGCGGTCAATGAGTCGTTTATTAAATATAAAAATGGAAAGTTTCATTAGACTACAGTTGTACCGTGTTCATAAAATCTGCGTCTGAAGCGCTGCATAAATTGCTCGTTGAATGGAAATAAATTCGTATGGAAATAAAATCCTGCCGATATTTGAATTAATCATGTCGTGCGACGCTGGAAACTTTGGGTTGACAAAAAAAAAAAAAAAAAAAAAAAAAAATCACCAGTGCAGCCTGTGCGCGAAGCGGTTGACCAGCGTCAGAGGTCGCCCAATACAAAGCTAAACGGCACGTGCTTATTTAAGATTTAAGATATACAGTTATTAAAACGAATGTTAAAGTGGTGCATTAAAAATTACGGGCAAAATTCAAGAACAAAAAAATTATTTAGCCTGTTATATTGCCAGAATAACCTGGCAGGCTATCGCCATAATGTACACTAACGTGTCATTTCACACTTTGAAGTGTTTAAATAAACAGCTGCGTGAAAGTGATCATTTAGATAACATTCCCGTGTTGGTGTCTTTGGATTTCGCTACAGATGTCCCCGGAACTGCCCATTAGTGAACCGGCGGTAAAAGCCTGATTAAAATAGTTATGACAAATATCACCTTTCCGTTTTCGCGGTCCCTCCTGAGCCAGTGGACAGACTGACAGACTGAACATGAGTCCTTCATTTTCTCAGAACGCTGGCTTGCATCTTCCAGCCCTTGTCATGACCGCCACCTTGATGGACAAAAGGAACTCCAACACTGCCACCCAGCGGCAGCGCTGCGAATTTCATTAGATGCGGAAGGGGGACGTTAGTTACCGTCTCAGTATTTCAGAGAGCACAGAGAACCGCATTTTCTTCGGACAAAAAAGGGCAATTTTGTGTTGAAACGGCCAGTAGCAATGTGTTATAATAATTCTTAAAAACTATAATAAATGTTACTACTTCTGGTAACTATGGTTGCTACAATGGCTACTGCAACTGCTAAAAACAACAACAGGTATAACAACAACAACAACAATACTACTACTACTACTACTACTACTACTACTACTACTACTACTAATAATAATAATAATAATAATAATAATAATAATAAGTATTATTATTATTGTTATATTAAGTGAGTGGTCGCCCCTGCCCATGCACATCCGCTCTGGCTGGCAGTGCCCGGTCATTAAAAAATGATGAGCTTCAGTCATCGTGTGGACAAACAGGCAAATGAACCAACTAGCAAATATGCAAAGAGAATAAAAGAAAAGACATGACACCCGGCTCAGGATGAACCATCACAGCAATGTGAAGACAAAGCACTTCATGGCAATTACCCAAAGAGGCTAAAAGAAGCAGATGTTGACCATCATAAAGCCATCCAATGGCTCAGCAGCAGCTGGCTAAGAGCAGAAACAGACGGGTCTAAAATCACAGCCCGAGTCCAAAGTCTGGCTGCTAGATGATCTCATGCCAGAGTTATCAGAGATGGCTCTACCACACTGTGCAGAATCAGAATGAAACAGTGGACCATATTGTGTCTGGCTGCCTTGAACTTGGCAAAACAGAACATATTCACGGACACAATAACAGCTACATATACACACTGGAAGGTGTGTCAGAACTATAATGCGGTACAATCACAAACCAGAAACGGTCACTGAAAATGAGAATGTTACTGTGCTGCTCTCTCTCTCTCTCTCTCTGAAATTCAAATTCAAATTCAAATGGCCTTATTGGCATAAAGAGGTAACACTGTCCATATTGCCAAAGCAAGCGTCTAAACATTGAAAAGCTAAACATTAATTAGAAAACATACTACAGTAAATAGTAGAAAACACATTGGATGGAAGTAGAATATAGATAGTCATAAAAAAAGGTGATTGTTCATATCAACACAGAACAAAACAAATAAACTGTCATAAAATATAACAGCAACAGTGTGTGTCAGGTGACTGTCACTCGCTGTCCCTCAGTTTATGGCAGGCAGCAAAATAGACTGCTGCTAACTCACAGCTCTTTGAGTTCTCCCCTAGTAGGACTGAAACAGGTTAATAAAACCTTTTGTTATTAATTCAAATTTTTAAAAATGTGCTTCTCTAAGATGTTTATACTTTTCACATTTGGTGAGGAAGTGTAGCTCTGTTTCAGGCTCACTGAGGGTGCAATGACAGCACAGCCTTTGCGCTGCAGGGAGCCAGGTTTTCCTGTTTCTCCCCTTTTCAATAGCAAGGCTGTGCTCACTCAGTCTGTACTTTGTCAGGGTTCTTTTTAGTTGTTGATTAGTCACCATGCTCAAATAATGTGCTGTGGTGTACTGTCGATTTAGAGCCAGATAGCACTGCATTTTGCTCTGTGCTTTTGTTTGTGTTTGCCAATAGGTGATGTAGTTTTGTTTTAACTGTGTTGTAATTCGATTCAGTCTGATTGGTGATGTGTTCTGTTCCTGAGGTTAATAGAGCAGGTTTGTGGACTCAGCCTCAGGACCAGCTGGGTAAAGGGGTTCCTATTATTCCTCATCTCTCTCACAGCTCTGAGCCTGTGCTGCTCTCTCTCTCTCACACAGCTCTGAGCCTGTGCTGCTCTCTCTCTCACAGCTCTGAGTCTGTGCTGCTCTCTCTCTCACACAGCTCTGAGCCTGTGCTGCTCTCTCTCACAGCTCTGAGCCTGTGCTGCTCTCTCTCTCACAGCTCTGAGTCTGTGCTGCTCTCTCTCTCACACAGCTCTGAGCCTGTGCTGCTCTCTCTCACAGCTCTGAGCCTGTGCTGCTCTCTCTCTCTCACAGCTCTGAGCCTGTGCTGCTCTCTCTCACACAGCTCTGAGCCTGTGCTGCTCTCTCTCACAGCTCTGGGCCTGTGCTGCTCTCTCTCACACAGCTCTGAGCCTGTGCTGCTCTCTCTCACAGCTCTGAGCCTGTGCTGCTCTCTCTCTCACAGCTCTGAGCCTGCACTGCTCTCTCTCACACAGCTCTGAGCCTGTGCTGCTCTCTCTCTCTCACACAGCTCTGAGCCTGTGCTGCTCTCTCTCTCTCTCACAGCTCTGAGCCTGTGCTGCTCTCTCTCACAGCTCTGAGCCTGTGCTGCTCTCTCTCTCTCAGCTCTGAGCCTATGCTGCTCTCTCTCTCACAGCTCTGAGCCTGTGCTGCTCTCTCTCTCACAGCTCTGAGCCTGTGCTGCTCTCTCTCTCACACAGCTCTGAGCCTGTGCTGCTCTCTCTCTCACACAGCTCTGAGTCTGTGCTGCTCTCTCTCTCTCACAGCTCTGAGCCTGTGCTGCTCTCTCTCTCTCTCTCTCTCTCCCAGCTCTGAGCCTGTGCTGCTCTCTCTCTCACAGCTCTGAGCCTGCGCTGCTCTCTCTCACACAGCTCTGAGCCTGTGCTGCTCTCTCTCACAGCTCTGAGCCTGTGCTGCTCTCTCTCTCACAGCTCTGAGCCTGCACTGCTCTCTCTCACACAGCTCTGAGCCTGTGCTGCTCTCTCTCTCTCACACAGCTCTGAGCCTGTGCTGCTCTCTCTCTCTCACAGCTCTGAGCCTGTGCTGCTCTCTCTCACAGCTCTGAGCCTGTGCTGCTCTCTCTCTCTCAGCTCTGAGCCTGCACTGCTCTCTCTCACACAGCTCTGAGCCTGTGCTGCTCTCTCTCTCTCACACAGCTCTGAGCCTGTGCTGCTCTCTCTCTCTCTCACAGCTCTGAGCCTGTGCTGCTCTCTCTCACAGCTCTGAGCCTGTGCTGCTCTCTCTCTCTCTCAGCTCTGAGCCTATGCTGCTGTCTGTCACACAGCTCTGAGCCTGTGCTGCTCTCTGTCACACACCTCTGAGCCTGTGCTGCTCTCTCTCACAGTTCTGAGTGTGTGCTGCTCTCTCTCTCTCTCAGCTCTGAGCCTGTGCTGCTCTCTCTCACACACAGCTCTGAGCCTGTGCTGTCTGTGCAGGCCTAGTCTGTAGAGGGAGGGGAAGAGAGGGAGAGTTGTTTGTGCATTGGGGATCAGTGGGAGGTGTTGGGGTGAGTGACAAGGGATCAGTGGGAGGTGCTGGGGTGAGTGACAGGGGATCAGTGGGAGGTGCTGGGGTAAGTGACAGGGGATTAGTCAGAAGTGCTGGGGTGAGTGACAGGGGATCAGTGGGAGGTGCTGGGGTAAGTGACAGGGGATTAGTCAGAAGTGCTGGGGTGAGTGACAGGGGATCAGTGGGAGGTGCTGGGGCGAGTGACAGGGGATCAGTGGGAGGTGCTGGGGTGAGTGACAGGGGATCAGTGGGAGGTGCTGGGGTGAGTGACAGGGGATTACAGTGGGAGGTGCTGGGGTGAGTGACAGGGGAACAGTGGAAGGTGCTGGGGTGAGTGACGGGGATCAGTGGGAGGTGCTGGGGTGAGTGACAGGGGATCAGTGGGAGGTGCTGGGGTGAGTGACAGGGGATTAGTGGGAGGTGCTGGGGTGAGTGACAGGGGAACAGTGGAAGGTGCTGGGGTGAGTGACAGGGGATTAGTGGGAGGTGCTGGGGTGAGTGACAGGGGAACAGTGGAAGGTGCTGGGGTGAGTGACGGGATCAGTGGGAGGTGCTGGGGTGAGTGACAGGGGATCAGTGGGAGGTGCTGTGGTGAGTGACAGGGGATCAGTGCGGGACTTGGGCAGCAGGGCGGGGAACTGGATCCCTTCCTCTTTCAGATAAAAGGCATGAATTAGAGATGGGAACCCTTCACTAGCCCCACGGCCTTCCACAGGGGTCTGAGCTGTCTCTTTGCAGTCTCTCATTACCCACAGACCCATAACCCCACCCCTGAACCCACCTCCAGCCAGTCAGCAGGGCCCTTCTTAGACAGACAGGTTGAGCCCACAAAAATGGGTGGAGCTACGGCACGTTTCAGATGACTTCACATGAAGTCTGATGACTTCTGTTCCAATCAAAGTTTTCCTGCAGTAAAGTGCAACGTTTTTTTTGGGTTGGTTCAAAGTGAGTGATTGACAGCAGATTATGGCTCTGCCCATTATGGGGGCCCATGCACTTCACTCTTTGGCTCCCATCCAACCAACAGGGCCAGGAGAAGCTCCAGCAACGAAGTCTCCTGTGCATGGCTTTCTGGGAGATGTAGTATTTATGGGCAGGTGAGCTGGGACAGCAGAGGGAGTATTCTTTATTTCAGCTGCAGCACTTAATCCTGGAGAAATAGACCTGTCACTTACACTTTCCCTCTATCTCCCATATTCACTGCAAACAATCAGTATGGGTTAAGTTTAAGAGTTATAGATTATGAGCTATGCTAAAGGGATATTATTTATGAGTTTGATTAAGGGCTATTGATCATGAGTTATGATTAATGGCTATTGATTATGAGCTATGATTCAGGGTTTATTCAGTATGAACTATGATGATGATGATGATGATGATGATTCTTCTTCTTCATTATTATTATTATTATTAAGGTATACAACCACTTCTCAATCATTGAGTTCAAAAATCATTGGACTGATTTTAGCACAAAAGCTTTAAGGTTTGGAAAAATGTTTAAAACCTAATTTAAGGCTTTAAATTAATTATTATAGATTTTTATTGTTTCACAAGGCAGTAATGTTCCGTTCGGTTCATATAATTGTAAAGCTTCCACTGATGCTCTTGACTTGATTCTCACTTCTTAATTTGATTTGGATCCAGAATTTTTGAAGATTAAATTCAAAACCCCTTTCTGTTGAGAAATAAAAACCTCAAATGCAGCATTACACTGCCAGGCCAATGAATAACTATAAGAAAGCTTCTGAGCAGCAGTTCTTGTTCTGTGGTAAGTGTGAGGATACATACAGCCCTATTGGCATTAGAGCTCCCTCTGCTGACAGGTGTCTTGCTACTGCATTGGCAAAAAGGTCAAGGTATGTCAATCACTCTATTTAGACATAGTAACGGAATGCCGGTCACCACTATAAGGTCACCCTAGAAAGGACAGAAATCCCGATCAGCACTGAGATTGACAGATGAAACTAAAAACAGACCGTTTGGGGTCGAGGAGAGGGCAATACTGATTTCTTGTTTTTTTCTCAATTTTCTGCTAATTTCTGCTTAATTTTCTGCAGGACCGTGATGTTGCCTTGATGTGCTCCTTGAGGTCCAGTTGGTCATCCAGAACCACCCCCAAGCTCTTGGCAGAGTGAGAGGCAGTCACTGTGGTGCCATCAACCGTGATTGAGAGCTCACGTAGTAAGATGTCCCTAGTCTAACAAAACATGAAAATGGGTCATGTGGAGGACTTAACAAAATGTCCTGATAGGCTGTTGGCTGGACTTGGGTGGGGCTTCTGTCCTTTCTAGGATGGCCATTTAGTGACAACATGGAACGCCTGGCACTGACTTACCCATTTTACCCAGCTGAAAGTAACCCCCTTATAAGGGGAATCAATAAAACTCTTTCTTCCCTCGAGCTGTGGGATTTGTGTGAACAGTCTTTTTCTGAGGCTTTTTCTTAGTTACTAATATCCCCTCAAAAATGTGTGTGTGTTTTTGTGTGTGTGTGTGATAGAGAGAAAGAAAGAGACAGTATGTATGTCTGTGAGAGGGAAAGGGAGAGAGTGAAAGTGTGAGTGTGAGAGAGAGAGGGAGAGATACACTACATGGACAAAAATATGTGGACACCCCTTCTAATCAGTGGATCTGGCTACTTCAGCAATACCGATTGCTAACAGGTGCATAAAATCAAGCATACAGCCATGCAATCATCATAGACACACATTGGCAGTAGAATTGGATGTATTGAAGAGCTCATTGACTTTCAATGTGGCACTGTCATACGATGCCACCTTTCCAACAAATCAGTTCATCAATTTTCTGCCCTGCCTGAGCTGCCCCAGTCAACTGTTAGTCCTGTTATTGTGAATTAGAAACACATAGGAGCAACAACAGCTCAGCTGTGAAGCAGTAGGCCACACAAGCTCACAGAACAGGACCGCCAAGTGCAGAATCATACAGTGCATAAAAATAATCTGATCTTGGTTGCAACACAAGAACTGTTTGTCAGAAGCTTCATGAAATAGGTTTCCATGGCCGAGCAGCCACACACAAACTTAATGCGCAATGCCAAGCGTTGGCTGTTGCAGTATAAATCACACCGTCATTGGACTCTGGGGCAGTGGAAACACGTTCTCTGGAGTGATGAATCACGCTTCACTATCTGGCAGTCTGACAGATGAATCTGGGTTTGGCGAATGCCAGACTGCTACCTGCCCAAATGCATAGTGCCAACTGTAAAGTTTGTTAGGAGGAGGAATAATGGTTGTTTTTCCATGGTTTGGGCCCCTTAGTTCCAGTGAAGGGAAATCTTAATGCCACAGCATACAATGACTTTCTAGAGAATTGGGCTTTTCCAACTTTGAAGCAATAGTTTGGGGAAGGTCCTTTCTTGTTTCAACATGACTATGCCCCCATGCACAAAGTGAGGTCAAAAAAGAAATGGTTTGCCAAGTTTGGTGTGGAAGAACTTGACTGGCCTGCACAGAGCCCTGATCTCAACCCCACTGAACACCATTGGGATGAGTTGGAATGCTGACTGCAAGCCAGCAGCCTTATGGCCTAACATCAGCACCTGACCTCACTAGTGCTCTTGTGGCTAACTGGAAGTGAATCCCCGCAGCCATGTTTCAAAGTCTAACGGACAGCCTTCCCAGAAGAGTGGTGGCTGTTACAACAGCAAAGGAGGGACCAACTCCATATTAATGCCTGTCATTTTGAAATGAAATGTTCAACAAGCACATATGGATGTGATGTTTGGGTTTCCACATACTTGTGGCCATGTAGTTTACATCGTATGTGTTTGTGAGTGAGTGAGAGACCATGTCTGTGTGTGAGAGAGATTATGAGTGTTTGAGAGAGAGGGTATGTATATGTGAGAGAGCAAAAGAGCATGTTTGTGTGTGTGTGTGTGTGTGAAAAAGAGTATGTGTGAGAGGGACACTAACAAGTGAGAGCCAGAAAAAGTATGCACAACTGTGTGTCAGAGTGAGAGAGATTGTATGCATATTTTCTATCAAAGTACACGAGACTCGGGTAACAGTATTAAAACCATTATATAAGAGGGCACACAGATATAAACATGCATACACACAGAAACATATGCACACAGCATAATGTAAAGTGTGTTTGTGTAAAAAAAGAGATAAAGCAAATGTGTGTTTGTGCGTGTCCATTTTGTTACGGTTGCTCTCAAGCCCCCGCAAACATAACGACGCCAAAACCAAGGTTTCCCCAAAAACAACCAATAACTTCAACTACACAAGATACCAAATAGCTGCAAAACACAAGATAAAATCAAGACCCGGCCGTGGTCGAGAGGTGAGGAGAAAAAGCTCCCATCTCTTGAGAAGCCAACTCCAGGCTTCTTAAGGGCACCACAGGTGCTCTCAATTAACTATAACACGACACACGCATGTGTCCAAACGGTCAGCGCCCCCACCTGAGGCAGAGGGACGCAACACCCCCACCACCAGCTGGGGACACCAGTCCCCAAAACAAAAAGTGAACAAGGGGAGACAGACAGAGAGAAACGGTGCAGGATCTCTATGCGCACCGCACGCATGCGACGCTGCAGGAACTTTCACTTGCCAGCCATACAATTGATGCACATCCAGATACATCTAGCTGACTGAATTCAAATAGTAATTACTCGAATCCAGACTCAGCCATAGCATAGATGGCAATTCAATTAAATACTGGTAGTGAAAGGATGTTCAGTAAAAGCAAGCGACTATTAGTCTATAATACCATGTGCAAGTACACAGACACTCGAGCAAACTCAACGTTACATCTCGAGGCTCGAGCAGTTTTTCGGACGGTTCCGCAATATAGCCTAATAGTCTAGGACCGAAGCAGAACCACTACCAGGCTAACACGAAACGGACAAGGTATGAGACTTAATATTCGGAAAACGACAAATGCACGATAGTATACTCCACAATAAGGAACGAGAAAGCAACAGACGCGAAGTTCGGAAATCGAAAGACCGTCTGTGCTAAACCAGTCTAACGTGGCCGAACGCTGTAAGCAAAACACCGTGCAGGAGGATCAGCTGACAGACAATTATCACGAAGCACCGATAACAAGAGACTAACCAAAACTTTACGTAGCCTAAATGTTTAGGCGTCCATGTTACTCAGTTATCAAACTATCAAACAGCGCTATCAAAAATAAACCATGCCAGTCAAACGATTCTCTCCTTTTCCCAGCTCAATCGGCCCAGCTGGTCGAAACAGCTGACACAAATCCAGAGTAATTAAACCAATTAGTGGCGCTACCATTTAACTATTGTGGGCTTTCCCGATCCTACCTAACCAAACAGAAACAAAATTCTAACTCAATAAACTAGTCTTCAGTGGTTTTCTGCGCTCGGGGCGACTTTGAACGCTAACTCGTGAGCACTATCAGCAGACCACTGGACTAGTCGACCTCAGTGCCCCGAAGCGTACCCCCACTCATATTAACCACCAAAAACAAAAAAAGAAAAACAATAAAGTGACAAGTCCCTTGGACCCGCCCGCGGCTAAGCTAACCGGCCTAAGAACAGAAAGTTTAAAACTCCAAAGGGTAAAATCCCGGACGAGCCCCCATTTATGTTACGGTTGCTCTCAAGCCCCCGCAAACATAACGACGCCAAAACCAAGGTTTCCCCAAAAACAACCAATAACTTTAACTACACATAAAAGATACCAAATAGCTGCAAAACACAAGATAAAATCAAGACCCGGCCGTGGTCGAGAGGTGAGGAGAAAAAGCTCCCATCTCCAGGCTTCTTAAAAGGGCACCGCCACAGGTGCTCTCAATTAACTATAACAAGACACACGCATGTGTCCAAACGGTCAGCGCCCCCACCTGAGGCGGAGGGACGTAACAATTTGGATGAGGAAGATACAGAGAAAGTGTGTTGGTATGTGTGTGTATGTGTGTGCGAGAGAGAGAGAAAGAGACAGAGAGAGATGGGGGGAATGTATGTTTATATGTGTGGGTCAGACAGCGAGAGCGTGTGTGTTTTTGTTTGTGTGTGTTCATATGAGTGAGAGTAACTATGGAAACCAGCAAGAAGCACCTGGAGCTCTTTCATTCATATTTATTGTTTGAGACAAATCACCCTGGGGCAAGGATCTCTTCACATAGCAGCTGTGATGCTCTTTGGGTCCCTGTATGAACTCTCATGCTCACAATGTCCCCTGTAAGTACTCTCATACTCAGGATGTCCCTGTAAGGACTCTCACACTCACGGTGTCCCTGTAAGAACTCTCACACTCACAGTGTCCCTGTAAGGACTCTAACACTCAGGATGTCCCTGTAAGGACTCTCACACACACAGTGTCCCTGTAAGGACTCTCACACTCAGGATGTCCCTGTAAGGACTCTCACACACACAGTGTCCCTGTAAGGACTCTCACACTCAGGATGTCCCTGTAAGGACTCTCACACTCACAGTGTCCCTGTAAGGACTCTCACACTCACAGTGTCCCTGTAAGGACTCTTACACTCACACTCAGGATGTCCTTGTAAGGCTTTTACTGGTGCCATCACGAATGGAAAAAATGCACTTAATTAAAGGATCTTGTTCATAGATGGAAAACCTGTGAAATCCTCTTTACTTAAGTTAAGAAGACAAAAAAGTGATAAAACATTAAGCATCAACCGGACACTGTTGGTGATAAGACTGCGGATCAAAAGATGTCTTAGTTACGTGTGTGTGTGTGTGTGTGAGTACATGTGTGTCCATGTGTGTATGTATGGACACAAACATGCACACACATGCATATACACAAACACACACACACACACACACACACACACACATATATATATATATAATGCCCCCCTTTCTCTGTCCCTGTCTCTCTAATAAAGCTGGCCCACAGGGCCTGGAATCAGAGATGCAGTGTAACTCTATACAGGCCTCTATGAGGGAAAGCAGATACCGGCTTTGGCCAGTCCCTCTGTGAGAGTGGGTCAGCTCCAGTGTCTCACTGCATTCAGAGAGACACAGAGCACAGAGCAAACACAGAGAGAGCGGGAGAGAGAGGACAACCGGACCACAGCAGAGACAGAAAGAGAGAGAGAAAGAGCGAAGGAGCACAGAAGAGAGGAAGGAGAAAGAGAGAAAGAGACTGGGGGCTGTAGTGAGGCTCATACTGGTTTTGCAGAGAGCTGAACCATGTGGTGAGAGAGGGCAATTAGCCCCACCCTGTCCCGCTCCACACCAGCCATCAGCCGCCCCAGGGCTTACCCAAATCTGGGGGGAAAATCTGGTAATCCAAGATGTGCTTAATTAAGGGCTACTCACAGCAGAGAGAATGAGACAGGGATAGACACTACCAGAGAAGGACAGGGAGAGAGAGGAAAGAGAGACAGAGACAGAGCGAGGGAGAGAGGGAGTCAGTGAGAGAAAGAGGGGAGAGAGAGGGGGAGAGGTGGTGGGATCAGGTGACGTCAGCATCTCGCTGGATTGAGGTGTTGAGAGCTGCTGATTATAATCTGGGCTGATTAGGAAACGGAAAGAATCGGAGCGTGTGGGAGAGAGACAGAGGAGAGAGGCCGTGAAGAAAAAGGAGGTTAGAAGGAAAATGATAAATTAACACAGGACAAGAACAAGGACAAAACCAACAAGGACTGGCAAAGGAATAGATAAACTGCTGCAACAGCGGCATTTAGGAGAGAGAGAAAAACCTGTGAGTACAACTCTTTCAGCTCTTTCCATCTGTTCAGAACAACCTGTTGGGGGGCAGGTGCTGGGGGTGGGGAAATAAGACAAGTCGAAAGCTGCTTTGAGATCCTGTTTTTCTCCCCCCCCGGCATAAATAATAACACACCCCCAGGAGGCCGACATGCCCACCAACGGGGTGAACAAAGCCCTGAAGCTGCAGTTTGGGCTCATCAACCACGAGAGCCGCTACCTGACGGCCGAGGCCTTCGGCTTCAAGGTGAACGCCTCCGGGCCCAGCCTGAAGAGGAAGCAGATCTGGACCCTGGAGCAGGACGAGCGCCACGCGCAGGCGGTCCACCTGCGCAGCCACCTGGGCCGCTACCTGTCCTCCGACCAGGACGGCAAGGTGAGCTGCGAGGCGGAGGAGCCGGGGGAGGGGGCGCGCTTCCTGATCGTGGCGCAGTCGGACGGCCGCTGGGCCCTGCAGTCCCAGCCCTACCTGCGCTTTTTCGGCGGGTCGGAGGACCACCTGTCCTGCTTCGCCCAGACCGTCGGGGAGGCGGAGCTGTGGGCCATGCACCTGGCGCTCCACCCGCAGGCCAACCTGCTGAGCGTGAGCCGCCGCCGCTACGCCCGGCTGAGCGGGGAGGAGGGGGAGGTGTCCGTGGACGGGAACATCCCCTGGGGGGTCCGCTCCCTGCTCACCCTGGTGTACCTGGGGGGCCGGTACTGCCTGAAGACCTGCGACAGCCGATTCCTCAACCACGACGGCAAGCTGGTGCGGGAGCCGGGGAGGGGCACGCGCTACACGCTGGAGCTCCGCGCGGGGAAGCTGGCCTTTAAGGACTGCGAGGGGAAGTACCTGGCCCCCACCGGCCCCACCGGCACGCTGCGCGCCGGCCGCTGCTCCAAGCCCGGCAAGGACGAGCTCTTCGACCTGGAGGAGAGTCACCCGCAGGTGGTGTTCCAAGCCCCCAATGGGAAATACGTCTCCATCCGCCAAGGTAGGAGACCTGTCAATCACTGATTGATTGATTGATTGAATTTTAATTAAGACCTGCGAATCATCAGCTCCACCTGTATGCCTGTGCACGTGTGCGTGAATATGTATGTGTGTACATGTGTGTGTGAATATGTGTGTGCGTGTGTGTGTACATGTGTGTGCATGGGGCGACATAGCTCAGGAGGGAAGAGCGGTTGTCTGGCAGTCGGAGGGTTGCCGGTTCGATCCCCCGCCCTGGGCAAGACACCTAACCCCTAATTGCTCTGGTGAATGCGAGGCATCAATTGTAAAGCGCTTTGGATAAAAGCGCTATATAAATGCAGTCCATTTACCATTTACCATGTGTGCGTGTACATGTGTGCGTGTGTGTGTGCGTGTGTATATGAGTGTGTGATAATGTGCGTGCGCGTGTGTACATGTGTGTGCATGTGTGTGTGTACACGTGCGTGTGAATATGTGTGCATGTGTGTGTACATGTGTGTATATGTGTGTGTGATAATGTGCGTGCGCATGTGTGAATATGTGTGCGCGTGTGTACATGTGTGTGCATGTGTGTGAATATGTGTGCGCGTGTGTGTACATGTGTGTGAATATGTGTGCGCGTGTGTGTATATGTGTATGTGATTATGTGCACGCGTGTGTGTACATGTGTGTGAATATGTGTGCGCGTGTGTGTACATGTGTGTGCATGTGTGTGAATATGTGTGCGCGTGTGTGTATATGTGTGTGTGATAATGTGCGTGCGCGTGTGTGAATATGTGTGCGCGTGTGTGTACATGTGTGTGCATGTGTGTGAATATGTGTGTTCTTTTGGTTGTCACTGTTGGGGTAACTGCTGTAAGACCGTGTAAGTTTGTGCGATTGGAGAGAAGCATCTGTGGTGACGTAATGTGTTCCATCATGTGATTAAATTGCTAGAGAGATGAGACCTGGAAAGAGCCAGTCAGTGTCCTGCAGGGTAGACTTATGCAGAACACCAAAAGCACACAGTAAACCCAGAGAGCAGATATTGGTCTACAGCTTTTTTATTATTTAAAGTTTCCACAGGTTTTGTACTAAAGTCCTTCTCTAAAACCCTGCTCCACAAAATCCTCTTAATTTGTAGTTTTCAGAGCAATGGTGTGCTAGGGATACAGTCAGCAGGCAAGTCCAAAGGGTCATGCAGGATTGATGATGGAGCAGGCTTGTGGAGTTGTGCTCATGGAAAATGTAGTTCTGGGCTCAGTGGTTGAATCTGTGCACGTGAATTTCAACTGTGACTAGCCTCTCCACCAATGGTGTCCCGCCAGCCCCTGCCCAGATCTGATCCAATCACAGATCTTCGGATTCTCATTTGGCGGTATGGGGGAAAAAGTGTGGTGTCATTGCTGGGCAGTGGAGGCTACACCCCATACACCCCGTACAGATAAACTTAAGCTAAAACTACAACCAATTATCTTGAAAAACACAGCATCGAAAGCTCTTTCATCTCACTGGTTAATGTTTGGTTGGTTTGTCTTCTCAAACTAAATTCTTGAAGTCTAAATTCTTCTCCTTTGTGCTCTGATGATTAACTGCCCTTGCCTGTATCAGGCAGCTATTTTCTATATTTTATTTTTTACACATGCTTTACACATATTTACCCTGGGTGGTTGGTATCCATGGTGATTTAGCGGTGCTACTCTCAGGCCTGGATTCAGTCAACATATGCCCTTTACTCGGACCTGACTTACAAGCAAATACAAATCTTATCTTTCTACACAAATTAAGTTTAACAAGAGAATTTTGTGGTTGCCAAACAAACTTTTTAAAGAAAAAAACATCTGGTGGGAATGGGTGTAGGTCTTAGGGTGGGTGATGGTTGAGGTGGTAGTGTGGGGAATGGGTATGTGTTCTCTGGTGGGTGGGAGTGTAGGTGGTAGTTTGGGGAATAGGTGTTGGTGGTTGGGAGAGTGAGGGTGTAGATGGTATGGTGGGGGTGAGGGGTAGGTGGTAGGGTGCAGGTATAGGCAGTAGTTTGGGGAATGGGTGTAGGTGAGGGGTAGGTGGCAGGGTGGGGTATAGGCAGTAGTTTGGGGAATGGGTGTAGGTATTAGGGCTCAAGTGCTTTCAGGTGTTTCTTGGAAAACTGGGCCAGTGACGATCCCCCTCCCCCCACTGCCCACCATCCCTCCCCTGTTCCTCGGACATCGGGGGTGGGGGGGTTGACCAAAACTGAGGAAGCGGCCGCAGTGGTGAAGTGCGCGGTGTGAATTATTGATGTGAAAAGGGCATTTCATTGATGGGGGGGTTCGCGTTTCTGTAACACAAGCTCCCGGGCCAGTGTGTGTGTGTGTGTGTGTGTGTGTGTAGTGTGTGTATTGTGTGTGTGTGTGTGTGTGTGTGTGTGTGTGTGTGGTGTGTGTGTGTGTATTGTGTGTGTGTGTGTGTATGTGTGTGCGTGTGTAGTGTGTGTATTGTGTGTGTGTGTGTATGTGTGTGTGTGTGTGTATGTGTGTGCGTGTGTAGTGTATGTATTGTGTGTGTATGTGTGTGTGTGTGTGTGTGTATGTGTGTGTATTGTGTGTGTGTGTGTGTGTATGTGTGTAGTGTGTGTGTATGTGTGTGTGTGTGTGTAGGGTGTGTATTGTGTGTGTGTGTGTATGTGTGTGTGTTTATGTGTGTAGTGTGTGTGTGTGTGTGTGTGTGTGTATGTGTGTAGTGTGTGTATTGTGTGTGTGTGTGTTGTGTGTGTGTGTGTGGCTACCCAAGGGGAATAGTGGGGTCTTTTGATGTGCGAAAGTGGGTGGGACTCACAAAGGACACCTGCGTGTGGAACACAGGTGGGACATCCACCTGCTCACTGACACCTTCCTGAAGCCGTAAATCTGCAGCCTGCTGACTCTATTCAGCAGGGAATAACAGGAGGCAGGGGGCAATAACTGGAGGGGGGTGGGGGGGGTGAGACCTCTTTTTGCCCTGGAAAGAAAAGCGGACACTGGTCATGGTGATAGGGGTGGGATTAATAAAAAAAGAGAGAGAGAAAGAGAGAGAGAGTGAGGGAGAGCGAATGAGAAAGAGAGGGAGTGTAGAATTGGTTTACCGTTAATAATTAATAACCTTTTGCTGAATTACCTGTACTTGCTCCAGTCTGGGTTGACATGGTTCCAACCCCCCACCCCCAACCCCCCAAACCCCATACCAGACATCACCGTAAGCCCCAGTTCAGCTCTGCTAGTCAACGTTGCCATCATATAAGAACTGCACTCGCTTTTTCCATTGGGGGAATCATGTGCTGAGTCCGAATCAGCCTCTGAACTACTGTATCCTCAAAGTAGGTACTGTCCACTAAGCATACTATGTACTTTGTAGTACGCGATAGGCAGGATGCCAAAAATTATTCTCCATACTATTTTCCTTTCACGGCCATGCTTGTGTTTCCTTGTTGCGGATCCTGAGTGCAGTCTGCGCAGACCCTGCAGACCCTGAGTGCAGTCTGCGCAGACCCTGCAGACCCTGAGTGCAGTCTGCGCAGACTCTGCAGACCCTGAGTGCAGTCTGGGCAGACCCAGAACACTAGTTTGTGCAGACAGTTCTATGTCTCTGCACATACTTCTCAGGGTAGGGGCAATAGTGCTGCCATTGACAGGTGTGCATTGTTCAGTTAGAGGCTGGAGGGGGGGGGGGGGGGGGGTGACACGGCAGAAACAAATCAGCTTAAGTGGCTGTGTGGGACGGCTTTGCTCTCACCCCTCCAGTCAGCCCAGGGGCGGGGTTTAAATACAGGGGGATTAGGCAAAACCATGCTGAGATATTTTGGGTGGTGTCAGCTGACCCAGTCTGCTCTGAGCAGCAGGGAGAGAGAGAGAGAGCAGCAGGGCAGGAGGTTGGGTCCCACACAACAGGAGGTAACAGGTTGGGTCCCACGCATCAAGAGGTAACAGGTTGGGCCCCACACATCAAGAGGTAACAGGTTGGGCCCCACACATCAAGAGGTAACAGGTTGGGTCTCACATATCAGGAGGTTATGGGTTGGGTCCCATACATCAAGAGATAACGAGTTGGGTCCCACACATCAGGAGATGACAGGTTGGGTCCCACACATCTGGAGGGAACAGGTTGAGTCCCATACATCAGGAGGTAATGGGCTGGGTCCTACACATTAGGAGGTCATGGGTTGGGTCCCACATATCAGGAGGTTATGGGTTGGGTCCCACGCATCAGGAGGTTATGGGCTGGGTCCCACACATCAGGAGCTCATGGGTTGGGTCCCACACATCAGGAGGTAATGGGCTGGGTCCCACAAATTAGGAAGTCATGGGCTGGGTCCCACACATCAGGAGGCTATGGGCTGGGTCCCACACATCAGGAGGCAACAAGTTGGGTCCCACACATCAGGAGGTCGTTGGTTTGGCTCTGGGACCTACACAGTGGTACTGAACACTCAGGCTTGACATGTCAGTGAACTGGAGTTCCTGCAGAATGTGCTTTGGTCAGATAAATGAAATGGGGATTAGCTCCTGCCCTGCAAGCCACCCGGATTAAGTCCTATTATTACGGCAGCCTGTGCTGGATTAAGGAGTCCCACAAAGTACATTTTCCTTTCGCAATGAGACGGTCATTAACGTGAACCAATCACAGCCAAAGTCTTCCTTTCGGAAACAAGATGGTCACTACCATAAACCAACCATAGCTAAAGTCTATTTCAAATCATTCATAAATTACTACCCCTTAGCATGTCACCCCTTAGCATATCATCAGCAGCATCAGTGGACATTTACAGAAGGACCTGCTGTAAATCAGTTAACAAAAAACTGCTTTGAGGCTGAAGATATCCGAAAGGATTCCTATGTTGTACTAAGAAATAAGATGTCAAATGAGCATATATATATTTATTTGTATTATAATCTAACCCCTTTCCCATAATTAGTACTCACGTACATTTTCAGTTGCATAATTTGGGGTCGCTTGTTCTTCATTCTCCAGAGCATCCATTTCAATTCACAAGAGAGAGCAGCAGTGTGGATCGGTGATCAGAGCAGCAGTGTAGATCAGTGATCAGAGCAGCAGTGTGGAGCTGTGGTCAGAGCAGCAGTGTGGATCAGTGATCAGAGCAGCAGTGTGGAGCAGTGGTCAGAGCAGCAGTGTGGAGCTGTGGTCAGAGCAGCAGTGTGGAGCAGTGGTCAGAGCAGCAGTGTGGAGCTGTGGTCAGAGCAGCAGTGTGGATCAGTGATCAGAGCAGCAGTGTGGAGCAGTGGTCAGAGCAGCAGCATGGAGCAGTGTTCAGAGCAGCAGTGTAGAGCAATGCTCAGAGCAGCAGTGTGTAACAGTGACAAGAGCAGCAGTGTAGAGCAATGGTCAGAGCAGCAGTGTGGAGCAGTGATCAGAGCAGTAGTGTGGAGCAGTGATCAGAGCAGCAGTTTGGATCAGTGATCAGAGCATCAGTTTGGAGCAATGGTCAGAGCAGCAGTGTGGAGCAGTGATCAGAGCAGCAGTGTGGAGAAGTGATCAGAGCAGCAGTTTGGGCAGTGATCAGAGCATCAGTTTGGAGCAATGGTCAGAACAGCAGTGTGGAGCAGTGATCAGAGCAGCAGTGCGGAGCAGTGATCGGAGCAGTGGTCAGAGCAGCAGTGTGGAGCAGTGATCAGAGCAGCAATTTGGAGTAGTGTCCAGGGCAGCAGTTGCTGGAGGGTTTAGCTGCATTGATTTCTGTCACACACTCATTGTGATGTCATTTATTCCTACAGGGGTGAATATCTCAGCCAATCAGGATGACGAGACCGACATGGAGACCTTCCAGATGGAAATTGACAGGCAAAGCAGGAAATGCACATTCAGAACCAAGGAAGGAAACTACTGGACGCTGGTCTCCCATGGAGGCATCCAGTCCACAGCAACAGAAGTGTGAGAGTCAACTTCCCCTATTACCACAAAGTCCCCTACACCACCCAAATACCCACTATTACCCCACATTCTCCTACACCTCCCAAATACCTGCTATTACCCCAAACTCCCCCACACCACCCTAATACCTGCTATTACCGCAAACTCCCCTACACCACCCAAATATCTGCTATTACCCCAAACTCCCCTACACCACCCAAATATCTGTTATTACCCCAAACTCCCCTACACCACCAAATACTTCCTATTACCCCAAACTAACCCTACACCACTCAAATACCCACTATTACCCCAAACTCCCATACACTATCCAAATACCTGCTATTACACCGAACTCCCCTACACCCCCCAAATACCCGCTATTACCCCAAACTAACCCTGCACCACTCAAATACCCACTATTACCCCAAACTCCCATACACTACCCAAATACCCGCTATTACCCCAAAAAGTTCCCTACACTGCCCAAATACCCCCTATTACCCCAAACTCTCCGACACCTCCCAAATATCTGCTATTACCCCAATGTAATAGGAGGAGAATGGGGATGAATATAATATTGAGGGTGTAAAAACCCATTAGGAAGAATAATCCAACAAGAGAGATGGGGGTAGAGCTCTCTATGCAAAAGATAATCTTAATGGGCGATATAGCTCAGGAGGTAAGACTGATTGTCTGGCAGTCGGAGGGTTGCCGGTTCAAACCCCGCCCTGGGCATGTCGAAGTGTCCTTGAGCAAGACACCTAACCCCTAACCTCTAACTGCTCTGGCGAATGAGAGGCATCAATTGTAAAGCGCTTTGGATAAAAGCGCTATATAAATGCAGTCCATTTTAATGTGCAGGAAATGACAGATATTGACCAGCCTAGTGAGGATATTTGGATTAGGCTCACTGGGGAACATGAAAAGGGTCTTATGTTAGGTGTGTGTTACTGGATGCTAGCTTCAGACAGTAATGTGAATTAAATGCTCTTTGGAAACAAAACAAAACAAAACTTGTTAGGAGTGTGAGACTATTATTATGAGTGACTTCAATTGCCCTGCTATCAATTGGGAATTGATGACAGGACAAGGAAAAAGCGAGGAAGAATTATTAGTTGTTGTAAAGATACCTTTTTTGGCACAGTATGTCAGTCAGCCGACAAGAGGGAAATCAATTCTGGATCTGTTGCTATGTAATGGTGACAGAATTTGCAGCATAGAGGTAATCAAGCCACTTGGAACTAGTGATCATTCTGCAGTTAGATTTCCTGTATGTTGGATAATTAACAAGGGATCCTCTATGGCCAGAATTTCACATATTAGACGAGGCAACTTCAACAAGATGCGAGCAAATTTAAGTAATATTGATTGAATGCAACTTCTTGACTGCAAGACTGTGAATGAAAAGTGGTGCAGGTTCAAAAGGGTTATTCTTGAAGCACAATGCAAATTTATTCCAAAGTTAAGAAAAAGTAAGTTTAAGAAGCAGTCCCCAGTGGAAGTACAAAGCCATATGGGAGCGTTTGAGAGAGAAACATATACTGTATAAGATATATTAAAATGACAGCACGGAGAGTAATAAGGCTGAATTTTGTATTATGTGTGCTAAAGTTAAAAAAGAACTACAGGAAGCTAAGAGGCTCTCTGGAAAGGCAAAAATGTAATCCTAAACATTTCTTTAAATACTGTAGTAGGAAAAGGACAGTGAAAGAAGATATCACAAATGAAGAAGGAGCATTGCTTTATAAGAATAAAGATATTGCTGATGTCTTAAATAGTTATTTTGAGTTTTACTAGAGAGGAGGTTACTAATAGACTGGAAGGCATATTCACTACTTAGAATGTCTCAGCAGATTTTGATATAGAGGATAAAGAAGAACTGGATGAATTCCTTAAACTAAAGACAAATAAGGCAGCAGGTCCTGATGGCATATACCCAAGGGTACTTAAAGAGGTAGGTGAGGTCATCTTTAAACCACTGGAAAGTATTTTTAGACAGTGCTTAGAAACTGGAGAAATACCTAAAGACTGGAAGCAAGGTAATATAATACCAATATATAAGAAAGGGGACTGTACTGATCCAGGAAACTACAGGCTTGTCAGTTTAACTTGCATCACATGTAAAATACTGGAATCTATCATTAGATAAGTTAAAAGTGTTTCTTGGAAATAGCAACATCCGAAGGGATGTTTTTCACAAGGGAAGGTCATCAATCAATCAAACTTTATTTATAGAGCACATTTCCGGCAGCGGGTGCAACTCAATGTGTTCATGTCTGACAGACCTTCTGGTATTCTTTGAAGAAGCTACAAAGTGTTTTGATTATAACAAGGCTTGTGATATTATATACTTAGATTTCAAAAAAGGCATTTTATAAAGTACCACACGAGAGACTTGTTAGCAAAATGAAGACACTGGGAATTACAGGATGTATTTCAGAGTGGATACAAAACTGGCTACAGTGTAGAACACAAATATTAGTAGGAGGGATATTATCTGAGCAGGGAACTGTGGGCAGTGTCCCACAAGGATCAATGCTGGGACCACTGCTCTTTCTCGTTTATATCAATGACCTTGACAGGGACATATAAAGTACTTAAAATTTATAAAGTACTTTTAAAAAGTTAAATTTGCAGATGGTGCAAAATTGGGAGGCGCAGCTAATAGTTTGGAATCAACTGAAGTAATCCAAGAAAATTTAAATAAAATCCAGAAGTGTGGGAAACCTGGCAAATGAAATTCAATAAAGCCAAATGTGATGTGCTTCATGTGGGAAATAAAAACATTAGGTAGGATTACTTTATGGGAGGAACAAATTTGGAATGTGCTCAATTTGAAAAAGACTTGGGAGTAATGGTTGATCAAAGCCTTTCATGATTATTGAGTATAAATCCAAGGAAGTTATACTTATCTTATACAATACATTATTTAAATCACACAAGGAGTATTGTGAGAAGTTCTGGGGACTGTACTACAGGAATGATATAGAGGCTCTGGAAAAGGTTCAAAGAAGAGGAACTAAAGTGAATCCTGGTGTGAAAGATAAAAGATACGAGGAAAGACTTAACCTCTTCAAGCTTAGTAAAAGGAGACTTAGGGGCAGTGGCGTCACTACGGTTGGTGTCACCTGATGGTGTCAACGGGGGTGGGGGGGGGGTGGTGTTGTTGGACGTTGTTGACCGGGGTTATGCATTCAAACGACAAAGCTCTTCTCGTCACATTAATTAACCGCTAATTAAATCAACCGGCAGTAAACTGCATCTGAGAAATTAGCTGTTTCAACGCCTCGCTACAAAATG
Source organism: Anguilla japonica (assembly GCA_025169545.1). NCBI lineage: Eukaryota > Metazoa > Chordata > Actinopteri > Anguilliformes > Anguillidae > Anguilla > Anguilla japonica. The sequence continues at coordinate 78,475,317 of CM045884.1, forward strand.
CACTGCACAAAAATTTTATTGCCAGTCATTTCGGTGTCACCCCCCTTTGATGGTGTCACTCGGTGCGGTCCGCACCCCCCGCACCCCCCTAGTGACGCTTCTGCTTAGGGGTGATTTGATTGAAGCTTTTAAATTCATAAAGGGGATCAAAAAAGTGAAGTACAAGAAATTCTTCAGGTTGAGTTCAGTTAGTGGAATGAGGGGACATGAATGGAAATTAGCAAAAGTTAAATTCCATACAGTCATTAGGAAGAATTTTTTTCACACAATGAAAAGTCAATGTGTGGAATAGCCTACCAGATCACGTAGCAGAGGCAGAAACTCTGGGAATTTTCAGAACTAGGCTTGATACAGTGTTAGATACTATCTAACGCCCCAATCTTACCTATACCATCCAAATGCCCTCTAGTGCCCCAACTTGTTGGGCTGAATGGCCTTCTCTCATCATTATGTTAACATCCCCTATACTACCCAACTGCCCACCAGTACCTTAAATTCCCCTATAGCACCAAACTGCCCTTCAATACCCCAAACTCCACTGTATCTCCTCACTGACCTCTAATACCCTAAATTCTCCTATGCTCGTGCGGTGCCAGTATTTCCTCTGCCCCCTACCCTCGCTCACTGCTCTCTGCTGCCCCCCACAGGGCAGCCAACACCATGTTTGAGCTTCAGTGGTTGGGCCGGAGGGTGGCTCTGAGGGCCAGTAATGGGAAATACGTCTGCACAAAGAAGAACGGGCAGCTAGCCGCCGTGAGCGACTCCGTGGGTGAGTGATTCAGTGACTCTACGGGTGAGTGTATGGCTCAGCGACTCCGTGGGTGAGTGATTCAGTGACTCTACGGGTGAGTGTATGGCTCAGCGACTCTGTGGGTGAGTGATTCAGTGACTCTACGGGTGAGTGTATGGCTCAGCGACTCTGTGGGTGAGTGATTCAGTGACTCTATGAGTGAGTATATGGCTCAGCGACTCTACGGGTGTGTGTGACTCAGCGACTCCACGGGTGAGTGTATGGCTCAGCGACTCTGTGGGTGAGTGATTCAGTGACTCTATGAGTGAGTATATGGCTCAGCGACTCTACGGGTGTGTGTGACTCAGTGACTCTACGGGTGAGTGTATGGCTCAGCGACTCTGTGGGTGAGTGATTCAGTGACTGTATGGGTGAGTGTATAGCTCAGCAACTCCACGGGTGACTGTGACTCTGGGAGAGTGACTTAGTAATTGTGGATAAGTGTGAGACGCAGTGACTCTGGGTGAGTGAGTCATTAATCAAGATGGGTGAGTATGTGGCTGTTGGTGTGTGACTCAGCATGTGTGAGTAATGTGACTGTTGGTGTGTGACTCAGGATGTGAGTATGTGGCTGTTGGTGTGTGACTCAGCATGTGTGAGTATGTGGTTGTCGGTGTGTGACTCAGCATGTGTGAGTATGTGACTGTTGGTGTGTGACTCAGCATGTGTGAGTATGTGGTTGTTGGTGTGTGACTCAGGATGTGTGAGTATGTGACTGTTGGTGTGTGACTCAGGATGTGTGAGTATGCGACTGTTGGTGTGTGACTCAGTATACAGATTCAATTTCATATTAGCTAGTATATTATCATGTCCTCTGAAGTTAAATGTGAGCATGTGTGATGGCAGATCTGATTGGTGTTCCATTAATCAATTATGCACTAATTAGCAATAAGAGTAGCAGCAGCTTAAATGTTCAGAACACAAGTTTGAATTATTCTTTCACTCTGAATGGTTTCCAGCATTCTACAACAATCTTTCATTGCCAGCTGTGTAAACAACTCTCTCCTTCCGTCCTTCCCTCACTCTCTCCTTCCTCCCCTCCCTCAGGGGAGGATGAGCAGCTCTTGTTGAAGCTGATAAACAGGCCGATGCTAATCCTGAGGGGGGAGAACGGCTATGTGTGCCACCACAAGGGCTCCAACACGCTGGACGCCAGCCGGTCCGTCTACGACATCTTCACTCTGCACTTCAGCGACGGGGCGTACCACATCAAAGGTTCCCACAACGCCACGCTCTCACACTCCGGCCAGATACTCAGCTCGTGCATCCCTCTGTCCTCTCTGCTTCTGACAACAGGAGGTTCTGCATGGAGGAGGAGGTTCTGTGTGGAGTAGTAGGTGCAATTGGGAGCAGGGGGTCGTGTGTGGAACAGGAGGTTCTGTCTGGTGCAGGTGGTTCTGTGCGGGGCAGTTGGTTCTATGTGTATCACACATATCTTATCTTAATCCTCTAGCACTTTCATGTTACACTGACATCTTCCTCCAGCATTTATAATGCACTTGTTATCTTGATGTTGTAGGTCTATCGGTCTATCACATCTTGCAGTCATGCCTCATTCAAGTTTGACTTGTCATAACTTTCTGACCTAGCCTATGCTTACAGTGTGAACTGGACTTGATGTTCATAGCTATGGATAACTGTACCTTATCACCCCCATTCAGCACCCCTAATGTTTACACTAATTATTTGCCTGGATGCTGAAATGGCAGCAGATGCAACTGCTTAGTTGGAAAGATGATTTATATACCGGCCAGTGAGCCCCCCCCCCTCCTTTGTCCTTTCCTTTCCCTCTCTTGACCTTTCTCTCTGCATCTTTCTCCTCCCCCATTCACTGTCTGTCTCAGGGGTGGACGGAAAGTTCTGGTACGTCTCCAGCAGTGGGCTGGTATGCGCCGATGGGGAGGCCCCCGAGGACTTGTTCCTGGAGCTGCTGGAGCACGGGCGGATGGGCATCAGGACCCAGAGCGGGCAGTATCTCCGTGGCGACCAGGGCGGCACGCTGAAGGGCGATGGCCAGGCCGCCAACTCCGCCTCCCTGTGGGAGTACTAACCCCTGGAGGACACTGGAGGAACTGCACCCGATTTTACCAGCAGCTCAGGCAAAGGGCACCGACAGTGGGTGGGGGGGGGGTATGTGTTTGCCCCCCCAGGATGATTACTGATTTGGAAAGGGAGGGGCTGCAGGAGTGTGTTCTCTGCTTGAATACTTTTATACGTTTTCACTTCACTTTGTTCTCCTTGCGGGCGAAGTTTCATGTGGGAGTGTACAGACTTTCTGTCTCCATGGTTACAAACTAGACCAGTGACCTTTAGGGCTCAGGGGTCCAACTCGCCCTAGAACACCATGCAGGTATTTTAAACATCTCTGTCCCACGCCCTGGAACATGGCTGCTCTTCAGAAGGAATACTGCTAATAATGCCCCTGTCACTGCTGGCTCATGCTAAAATAAACATTTACTTTGTGAAAACAAGCTCAACCTTTTTTTTGTTTTATTTTTACAATGGAAATTTCACATCCAGGAAAAATGAGCAATGATAATAAAAAAAAATTTCCTAAATGTGAAGATTACCTTTGAGGCATTCCGCCTGCATATGCACAACACTGCAATGCACGAGAATACTGTGTGAGATGTTATCAGGAGATGAAAACTAAGTTAGCAAGCAGGAGGTCACTCTAAAACATTCCAAATTCTCTGCAGAAGTAGGTTGCTATGAACCTAAACCAGAATTTGAGGAAATGTGTGTTAGTACTTCTTCACACAATATCTGACACCTCCAACAACAAAGAACTCTTTGCTGTAAGATTTAAGTTAGCTGTGTAAGCTGTGTGAGTTGCTCTGGGTAAAGAATGGAAACTGTGTGAGTTGCTCTGGATAAAGAATGGAAACTGTGTGAGTTGCTCTGGATAAAGAATGGAAGCTGTGTGAGTTGCTCTGGATAAAGAATGGAAGCTGTGTGAGTTGCTCTGCATAAAGAATGTAAGCTGTGAGTTGCTCTGGATAAAGAATGTAAGCTGTGAGTTGCTCTGGATAAAGAATGGAAGCTGTGTGAGTTGCTCTGGATAAAGAATGTAAGCTGTGAGTTGCTCTGGATAAAGAATGTAAGCTGTGAGTTGCTCTGGATAAAGAATGGAAGCTGTGTGAGTTGCTCTGGATAAAGAATGGAAGTTGTGTGAGTTGCTCTGGATAAAGAATGGAAGCTGTGTGAGTTGCTCTGGATAAAGAATGGAAGCTGTGTGAGTTGCTCTGGATAAAGAATGTAAGCTGTGAGTTGCTCTGGATAAAGAATGTAAGCTGTGAGTTGCTCTGGATAAAGAATGGAAGCTGTGTGAGTTGCTCTGGATAAAGAATGGAAGCTGTGTGAGTTGCTCTGGATAAAGAATGTAAGCTGTGAGTTGCTCTGGATAAAGAATGTAAGCTGTGAGTTGCTCTGGATAAAGAATGGAAGCTGTGTGAGTTGCTCTGGATAAAGAATGGAAGCTGTCTGAGTTGCTCTGGGTAAAGAATGGAAGCTGAGTGAGTTGCTCTGGATAAAGAATGGAAACTATGTGAGTTGTTCTGGATAAAGAATGGAAACTGTGTGAGTTGCTCTGGGTAAAGAATGTAAGCTGTGAGTTGCTCTGGATAAAGAATGGAAGCTGTCTGAGTTGCTCTGGGTAAAGAATGGAAGATGTGTGAGTTGCTCTGGATAAGAGAATTTGCCAAATGCCTAAAATGTAAATGTAAAAAGGAAACAGCTGATAGATGGTTGGTAAAGGCCCTTTTTATTTTTAAAAAAACCCACTCAAATTAGAAGGCAGGCTGAGCACAGTTCACTTTTTAAATACTTAGCGCCCATGTTTAGACACAGCTGAGTGTGAGCGTCAAGACATGCCTTTGAATGTGTTTGGCAGAGATCACCCGTCTCCAGTGACTTCAATGTGCAAGCCAGGCAGCTAGCCAGTCTGTTAGCCAGGCAGCTAGCCAGTCCGTTTGCTGACACAGATTGGCTTCACAGTGAATGACCCAGCGCCAGTGAAAGACGCACATCTTTTGCTTGCAGTAAAAGTTACATGAAAAAAACATTTAAGGCTTTTTGCACAAATTCTTCAGGACCATTTTCCACAACTCATCAGGAAGCGTATATTCTCAGGGGCACTCAAGGTCTGCGGAAACTCTGTGAAAGTGTGCCTCTAGTGCCCTCTGCTGGACGGCTGTAACCTCACAACTAAATAGTATTTGCACTGTAACAGCCAGTAGTTAATAATGACAGCTTAAACAAGGCATGCAACCTATAACGCCACAGGAAAGATCTAGCAGTGTAAGTAAAAAATATGTTAAATCTGCACCACAAAAATAATGTAAGATTATCAGATCCATTTGACTTTGTATCTGCAGGTTTAACTCCAGTCCTGGAGGGCCGCAGTGGCTGCAAGTTTAACTCCAGTCTTGGGTGGCTGCGGGGGTAAAGAGGGACCCCACGGTGGTGTGCAGGGGTACAGGGTGGAGTGCAGGGGTACAGGGTGGAGGGCAGGGGTACAGGGTGGTGGGCAGGGATACGGGGTGGAGTGCAGGGGTACAGGGTGGAGTGCAGGGGTACAGGGTGGTGGGCAGGGGTACAGGGTGGTGGGCAGGGGTACAGGGTGGAGTGCAGGGGTACAGGGTGGACAGGGTGTGCAGGGGTACAGGGTGGGGTGCAGGGGTACAGGGTGGAGTGGTACAGGGGGTACAGGGTGGAGTGCAGGGGTACAGGGTGGAGTGCAGGGGTACAGGGTGGTGGGCAGGGGTACAGGGTGGAGTGCAGGGGTACAGGGTGGTGGGCAGGGGTACAGGGTGGTGGGCAGGGGTACAGGGTGGTGGGCAGGGGTACAGGGTGGAGTGCAGGGGTACAGGGTGGAGTGCAGGGGTACAGGGTGGAGTGGGGTGGAGTGCAGGGGTACAGGGTGGAGTGCAGGGGTACAGGGTGGAGTGCAGGGGTACAGGGTGGTGGGCAGGGGTACAGGGTGGAGTGCAGGGGTACAGGGTGGAGTGCAGGGGTACAGGGTGGTGGGCAGGGGTACAGGGTGGAGTGGGGTGGTGGGCAGGGGTACAGGGTGGAGTGGGGTGGTGGGCAGGGGTACAGGGTGGTGGGCAGGGGTACAGGGTGGAGTGGGGTGGTGGGCAGGGGTACAGGGTGGTGGGCAGGGGTACAGGGTGGAGTGCAGGGGTACAGGGTGGTGGGCAGGGGTACAGGGTGGAGTGGGGTGGTGGGCAGGGGTACAGGGTGGAGTGGGGTGGTGGGCAGGGGTACAGGGTGGTGGGCAGGGGTACAGGGTGGAGTGGGGTGGTGGGCAGGGGGTACAGGGTGGTGGGCAGGGGTACAGGGTGGTGGGCAGGGGTACAGGGTGGAGTGGGGTGGTGGGCAGGGGGTACAGGGTGGTGGGCAGGGGTACAGGGTGGAGTGGGGTGGTGGGCAGGGGTACAGGGTGGTGGGCAGGGGTACAGGGTGGTGGGCAGGGGTACGGGGTGGTGGGCCAGGGGTACGGGGTGGTATGGGGGACCCCTGTGTGGCTCAGAGACAGAGAAGCAGACCCTCTCTCAGCCGCTGGTAGGCCTGGATCAGTTTGTGGGCGGTCCTCTCGGGCTGGGCCACGCCCAGAGCAGCAGGAGCGCGGGACTCCTGTATCTCCTCACACAGGGCCTGAGAGCAAGAGGAGGGGCTATTAGTGCTAGGCAACCACAGAACCATTCCTGCCATGGCAACAATTGAACCTATTCCTGACTTTCTGAACATCAGATGAAGTCTGTTGATCATAGCACTAATAATAATAATAATAATAATAATAAAAAATAATAAGAAGAAAAGACATATAATAATAATATATAATAATATCCATCCATGCCCCCTGACCTCAGCCTCCAGTAAGACCCTGCCCCCTGCCCTCTGACCTCAGCCTGCAGTAAGACCCTGCCCCCTGCCCTAAGACCTCAGCCTGCAGTAAGACCCCGCCCCCTGCCCTCTGATCTCAGCCTGCAGTAAGACCCCGCCCCCTGCCCTTGACCTCAGCCTGCAGTAAGACCCTGCCCCCTGCCCTTTGACCTCAGCCGGCAGTAAGACCCCGCCCCCTGCCCTCTGACCTCAGCCTGCAGTAAGACCCCGCCCCCTGACCTCAGCCTGCAGTAAGACCCCGCCCCCTGCCCTCTGACCTCAGCCTCCAGTAAGACTTGTTGGAGTCTTTGTCCTTGCAATTGCAGGGGGGGCTCTGTTGTCGTGGCAACCTCCTTAAACAGAACCTGAAAAAGGAGAAATAACCAAAACAGATAAAAACCAGTTCAGATCAGATTTCAAACCTCATACCCTGGGTCCCCACAAGAAACCTCACACTCTGGGTCCCCAAAGAAACCTCACACTGTGGGTCCCCACAAGAAACCTCACACTCTGGGTCCCCACAAGAAACCTCACACCCTGGGTCCCCACAAGAAACCTCAAGAATTCTCCCTACATGTCAGCTAAGGAGGTGTCAGCGGGTTTCCTGGCCACTGTGGCCTCTGGCTAGCTCTGTAGGAATCTAGGCCCGAGTAAACCAGCATACAGCGATAAATCCTTTGTTATTTGCGCTAGATGAATAACATTTAACCTCTTAGCACAAAGCCCCTAGTTTTCGGCACGCTGGCGTGCCGAGATTACTAAACTCAGACATTCAGTGCTACTGCAACCAAAGTATGAGTTAAAAACGTGTTGTTTTAGTTTCATTAGTAGATGATACACGACAACTATGCCGAATACGGAGTTTCGCAGCACCACCATTGTCGCTTCGTGCAGTCTCATCTGCAACTACACCCCCCACCCATGACATAATGGACAATACTGTCTATCTGGGTATTCATAAAAATATTCTTTCACCACTCAAAAATCATATCCCGTCTCAGAAACAAGATAAACCCAACAACAGCCCTAAGATATGCCTATACAGCAGTGAAAACACTGCTCACTGAATAACGAAATAAACGAGAAAAAGTTTTAAAAAATGATACCATGTCATTCTACAGTCAATATCTGGGACTAAATATTGAATAAATATACAACCTTACTGTTGGTTATACGTGTAGAGATGTCTCTTTTGAGTGGTCATATATTGTCTTGGACAATTCGTTTGTGAAATATACGCGCATTTGTGATGCCTGGGTACCTTCCAAAATAGCTGTGCGTAATACCTCACGTGTTGTTTATGGCATTGTCGCCCTTTTTAGTACAGTCTGGCTTGATTGACAATTCATTTATTCAGTAGGTGAGAGTATAAGCTTTCTAACGATGTATAGCATGTCTAATTTTTCTTTTGGAATAGCGTTTCATAGGTCAGCGTAATCTAAAGTTTTGTTATCATTGCATTCACTTTCGCATTCACACTGTGGTAGCGTAAGGCTGGATTCACACCAGATCAGGCAATGTGGCACCTTGCCGCAGGGTTGTGCGGAGGTGTGGGCGTGTCACTACATGGCCCATTTGTGTGACGTCATGTTGTGAACTTTAACCCCCCCCCCCCCTTCTCCATTTCCTACTCAAACAAATGGACACAAACCGAAGGAAGCTTCTTGCTATCGTTATTTTGCAGCGTAGACTGCCAGCCAGATGCAGACGTCGAAACTAGGTACACAAAATAAACCAAGCGAGGACACAACTGGGAGAGTATCATCGTTTGGTCCATGAACTCCATAGTGCTCGGTACAATAAACTAGCATGCAAGAACTGCTAAATAGCAAATATTTTTTATACAGCTTAATTCCGACGTTGCGTCAGTAATTCATCCGACAGTTGCTCGGTAAACAGCGGACTGCTACGTGATTGGCCACTGCAGCGTGACGTCGGGTTGCGTTCCGGCAAAAGTTGATTCTGGTTCAACTTTCTTGCCGCAGGCCGCTGCGTTTTTTTCGGCACCCCACGTGGTCCCCACTCCCGCAGCCTAAACGCACTACCCACATTCAAGTGAATGGGAAGACTGCCGTTTTACCGCATCGCCTGATCTGGCGTGAATACAGCCCAAAAGACGCTGCACCTAACGAAACGTTGTCAAGGATTTTTCGTAATTTCTTGGAAAATATTATTATTATTGAGGACCTCTGGGCATAGCTAAGCCATATGTTTGCTGACAGACCTAGCTGACATCGTTTTCTGGTGTAAGGCAGAAGTGGATAGAACTATATCATTGATTTACTGTCTCTGTCTCTATCTACTGAAAACAGATAAGATTTCATCATTGCTATGTAAGTATTACTGTGCAAAATATTTCGGTTATATACGTTATTTTTTAAATTGAGTGTCTTTAAATAGGTTAGTGGTATTTTATAATGAAGATATTTCACACTGTAATGTAAGCGTTCGTTGGTAGTCTAGTAGTTTTTGTGATGCATGCAACAGTGATGACCAGAGTGTTGGAACATTGCCAAAACGTGGTGATGGACGGTTGAAAATTGTTTTCATATCGTCCCATCCCCACACAAGAGAATAGAGTATATAAATACATACAAGAGTTAATTATTACACATTTAGGTACTGTACAGCATTGTGTGACAATATTTTTGCATTATTGTTAAATCTGATCATTGTTTCATCTTAAACCTTCATAAGGGGCTCATTCATATGCTTTACAATTGACAAAAAGCATTATATTCCCTTTTGGAGAGATTTTGGATATGTTTCTGGACCCCTAGATATTTTAGACCACTGTACAGATTGTAATTGTAATTACCACTTGAAAATGATGCAACACTGAGTTTCTTGAGTAAAACCAGTTGATTTGTAGTGAAATACGTGAATATGTTGTGATTTACAGCAATACATAATTTAGACATTTTGGGTAGATTTGGAGACGCTGGGTACACTGCTTAGTTTTTGCTTCATAGATCTTTAGTAGTTATACATATCCACCCTTAGATTTTATGAACTTGTGGTCAAGAAGTTTTTGATCCAGGACATGTATACTTTTTTTTTGCCTAGACAATTGCATTTGTGGCACTTTATTTCTTCCAAAATTATGAACATAAAGTAATCTAAGCTAGTATTGTAAATTGTACAAATGTCTTGCTTCATTTAAGCTATTTTTCAAGTGTCTGTGGTGTTCACATCTGGAGTTATAAAGCTTTAAATAGGGTACCCCCTAAATGGGCAAGGATTGGCCAGATTTGGCATGTGCGCTGAGGGGTTAACTGACTGAAAAGTCCAGGTTATTAACAGCCGCTTGCAGAACCCTCAGAACCTGCAGAGTGTTACCTGGAGACGGCGAAGCAGGGCATGGTGCAGTACACACACCGCCCTCAGGGAGGCGCTCTCCACCCTCAGCTCCACAGCACAGACTGGCCCGCCTCCACACACCTGGCTCACCGTCACCTGCAGCATGAGCGAAGAGTGCGTTTATAACAGCGAGCGGACAGTGCGTTACAAAGAGCGAGGAGTGTGTTACACAGTGAGTGCAGAGTGGGGCTGGGCAATATATCGATATCATATCGATATCGTGACATGAGACTACACATTGTCTGGGATTTTGTATATTGTAATATCATGATATGGCATGAGTGTTGTCTTTTCCTGGTTTTAAAGGCAGCATTACAGTAAAGTGATGTAATTTTCTGAACTTACCTGACTGTGCTAGCTGTTCTATTATTTGCCTTTACCCACTTAGTTATTACATAGGCATTACTGATGATTATTTATCAAAAATCTCATTGTCTAATTTTGTACCAATAGTCATCCCCACAATATCATCACAATATCAATATCGAGGTATTTGGTCAAGAATATTGTGATATTTGATTTTGTCCATATCGCCCAGCCCTCACACAGTGAGTGAAGAGCGTGTTACACAGTGAGCAGAGAGTGTGTTACACAGTGAGTGGAGAGTGCGTTACACAGTGAGCAGAGAGTGTTACACAGTGAGTGGAGAGTGTTACACAGTGAGCAGAGAGTGTGTTACACAGTGAGCAGAGAGTGTGTTACACAGTGAGCAGAGAGTGTTACACAGTGAGCAGAGAGTGTGTTACACAGTGAGTGGAGAGTGCGTTACACAGTGAGTGGAGAGTGCGTTACACAGTGAGCAGAGAGTGTGTTACACAGTGAGCAGAGAGTGTGTTACACAGTGAGAGGAAAGTGTGTTAAACAGTGAGCAGAGAGTGTGTTACACAGTGAGTGGAGAGTGTGTTACACAGTGAGCAGAGAGTGTGTTACACAGTGAGTAGGGAGTGTGTTACACAGTGAGTGGAGAATGTGTTACACAGTGAGCAGAGAGTGTGTTACACAGTGAGCAGAGAGTGTGTTACACAGTGAGTAGGGAGTGTGTTACACAGTGAGCAGAGAGTGTGTTACACAGTGAGCAGAGAGTGTGTTACACAGTGAGCAGAGAGTGTTACACAGTGAGCAGAGAGTGTGTTACACAGTGAGCAGAGAGTGTGTTACACAGTGAGAGGAGAGTGTGTTACACAGTGAGTAGGGAGTGTGTTACACAGTGAGCAGAGAGTGTGTTACACAGTGAGCAGAGAGTGTGTTACACAGTGAGCAGAGAGTGTGTTACACAGTGAGTAGGGAGTGTGTTACACAGTGAGCAGAGAGTGTGTTACACAGTGAGTAGGGAGTGTGTTACACAGTGAGCAGAGAGTGTGTTACACAGTGAGCAGAGAGTGTGTTACCCAGTGAGTGGAGAATGTGTTACACAGTGAGCAGAGAGTGTGTTACACAGTGAGTAGGGAGTGTGTTACACAGTGAGCAGAGAGTGTGTTACACAGTGAGTAGGGAGTGTGTTACACAGTGAGCAGAGAGTGTGTTACACAGTGAGCAGAGAGTGTGTTACCCAGTGAGTGGAGAATGTGTTACCCAGTGAGTGGAGAATGTGTTACACAGTGAGCAGAGAGTGTGTTACACAGTGAGCAGAGAATGTGTTACACAGTGAGCAGAGAGTGTGTTACACAGTGAGCAGAGAGTGTGTTACACAGTGAGTAGGGAGTGTGTTACACAGTGAGCAGAGAGTGTGTTACACAGTGAGCAGAGAGTGTGTTACCCAGTGAGTGGAGAATGTGTTACCCAGTGAGTGGAGAATGTGTTACACAGTGAGCAGAGAGTGTGTTACACAGTGAGCAGAGAATGTGTTACACAGTGAGCAGAGAGTGTGTTACACAGTGAGCAGAGAGTGTGTTACACAGTGAGTGGAGAGTGTGTTATAAAGTAGTGGTGTTTCACCTCTTTGGCGGTCAGCTTCAGTGCGTCTCCCCCAGGACCGTGGGCGTATGCAGGGGGGCACCCCTGACCCGGAGTGCCCCCCCTCTGGAACCCGCGTGCATCAGACAGCAGCCAGCCCAGAAGGGCGTTTGGGGTGGGCTCCATCCCCAGCGTGGTCTCCAGCCCACCGCAGGACACCCTGACAGACGCTGCAAACACTCCGCCCTGGGACACGCCCGCGGCCCCGCCCTGCCGTGGCTCCGCCCCCCGGGAGCTCAGGAAGGTCCGGACCAGATCCGCACCAGAACCAGAAACAGAACCAGAACCAGGAGCAGGTCCAGGGGCATTTGTGGGGCCTGGTGGGCAATCCAGGTGCAGACAGTCCAACCAGTCGAGGGTCACGCAGTTCAGCGGCAGGCTCAGACAGCCACACCCATCCCCCCCAGCATCTCGCAATCCCAGCATGCCTTGCAAAGAGTACACCAGCCAACTCCGGACCATCAATGGGAGGGATAAGCCGTCCTCTCCCGCCAGTGGCAGAGTCTCCTCCATGCTGCCGTTCTGAGTGAGGGTTTTTAGGGGGAACGTGTAGGTCCTGACGGGGGGTCCCCCCTGTGTGTGTGGGGCACGGGACAGGGGTGCCAGCTGCAGGCACAGAGCCCAGCCCGACTCCAGAACAAAACTGCTGGAGTTTTCCAGAACACAGCTCAACATCAGACAGTCCTGCTGCAAGGAGCTGGCCCACCTGACCGCCACCCGACACCTGATTGGCTGCTGTTGGGCTGTGCCTTCACCTTCCTGATTGGGCCGCAGGAGGCTGCAGACATTCAGGACGTGGTTCAGGCTCCGAAGTGCTGTCCTCTTGGACTGGATGCTGTCCTCTAGGGAGGACGCTCTGGGTAAAAACAGAAAGGACTGGATCCTGCTCTCTGTGGAGGACACTCTGGGTAAAAACAGGATGTGCTGTACGATGTGCTCAGCACCACGCCTGAGGGTGGCCAGCGCAGACTCACCTGTGAGCCACGTGCCCGATGCCGGCGAGCAGGTCTGAGATTCTCTGGCCCACCTGCGCTGCAGACACCAAGGATGCATAACTGCTGTCTGTCTCCTCAGGTAACGTCACCTCTAGGAGTCTCCCCGTTAGAGACACACACAGCAACTGCACTGCACCTGTACACACGCATGCACGCACGCACGCACACACACGCATGCATGCACACACACGCACGCACGCACGCGCACACACACACACGCACAAACACATACACACGCATGCACGCAAGCACGCACACACACGCATGCACACACACGCACGCACGCGCACACACACACACGCACAAACACATACACACAAGCACGTGCACACGCACACACACGCATGCACGCACGCACACGCATGCACACACACGCACGCACGCACGCGCACACACACACGCACAAACACATACATACACGCACGTGCACACGCACACACACGCATGCACGCGCACACACACAAAGAAATATACCTCATTGCTGTACAGAGCAGCAAGATTCTAAACTCTGAGGAGATTGTGAATCTTCAGGAAGTGTGAGTGAGAGGCTGGAAGTCTGAGTGAGAGAGACAGGAAGTCCTGTTCAGGAAGTGTGAGAGAGGCAGGAAGTGCTCTTCAGGAAGTGTGAGTGAGAGAAGCAGGGAGTGATCTTCAGGAAGTCAGAAAGCGAGGCCCTGTACCTGAGGGGTCCTGTGTGGGCGTGGCCAGCCCTATCACCCTGGTGACGTTCAGGCTGAGTGGCGTCTGAGCCGCAGGAGGGGGAAGGTTGGAATCGGTGTCGGGGGAGGGGCTCCTGGCGAGCGACAGGGCCAGTAGGTCCGTGCAGGTGCTGTAGTACAGGTGTGTGTCGCTGATGCATGCACACTCCACCGGCCCCTGCACCCTCCGCTCCTCAAACCCTGCCACTGCGCCCTCCGGCCCCTCCTCTGCCCAAACCTGCAGCACCGCCCCGCCCCGCCCCACCACCACCAGGCAAGCGGGCCCGCCCCCCATCGCCACAGAGCTTCCGATGAACCTGATTGGCTGCTCCAGGCTGTGAAGCACCCTAACTCTGCGGCCCTGACCCCTGACCTCTGACCCTCCGGGGAGCAGCAGGGGTAGGCAGCAGAGCCGCCCGTCCGGCAGGCCGCAGAGGATCATGGGAGAGGAGAGGAGAGAGGCGTCCACACCGAAGAGGAGACGGAAAAGGACAGGCTCCAGGAGAAAATGGCCGTCACCCCCCCCTGCCCCTGACCTCCCACCCTGCGCACAGACACAGCACAGTACAGGGAGCATGAGCGCCCCCTGCCTGTCAGCTCTCGCCCCTGCGCTGGGGCCTGCGGTGGAAACCGCCGGAACACTCAGCTCTGCTAGTCTGCGGTAGCAGGAGGAAGCATCGCCTGGGATCTGGGGGGGGCAGAGTAGCACAATGGTTAGGGAACGGGGTCTGTAACTCAGGGCTGCAGGTTCAAATTTGCAGGTGGGGGCACAGCCATTTTACCCATGAACAATGCACTTATCCTGAATTGCTTCAGTAAATATTCTGCTGTGCATGTGCACTGTTTGCAGTTCTGTGGATAACAGTGCCTGAATGCATAACTTCACCGGCACACATTTCGCAGAGTCTTATACAGAATGACTTATACAGAATGAATAGCATAAGTGCACACACAAATACTAATACACTGCACCTCATACAGCCCAAACTGCCAGACACCGTCTCCCAATGCAACTGCCACCAGAACCTTCTCCGTCACCACAAACGAGCGGATCTGGGGGTCCCTGATCACACAGGACTCAGACACCACCCTGAAACAGGCTGGGCTAGGGGAGTCGCCCCCTGGGGGTCTGGAGGACAGAGTTCTGCAGGAGAGGAGAGGAGGAGAGTGAGAGAGTGAGTGAGAGAGAGAGAGAGAGAGAGAGAGAGAGAGAGAGAGAGAGAGAGAGCGAGAGACAAAGTGAGTAAGTGAGAGAGTGTGCACGGTTAAATTGACCTTGACAGGTAGACATGCTGCAAACATGACTGCTACTAAACCCACACACCCCGCAGAAACACGTCTGAGTAACGAGCCTTACCGCCATCTATAATGCCAAAAGTAATATATCACTGTCCGATATTTGGAGTTAAAATGCAGCACACCAGTCCACTCGCATGTGCCCACAGCACCAGTCTGAAACATAGTTGGTTTTGCTGATATGAAGCGAAGCTTAGAGGGACCTGTAGTCTTTGTTGTTTGGGGATGTACCTGGGCTGCTGTGGTAGAGACGTAAAGTAAACCCCGTCGCGCTCACAGAGAACGTAAACTCCATGTCCGTCAGCACTCGGCACTAGCTGCGTCACTCGACCTGAAAATGTATGAGTTTCCTGCGGAAGAATACAGCGGTTTCACTGCGTGTGCTTCTGGTTCCTACAGCAACCTCTGATTTTTAAACAGCGTTGTTATCTAGAAACTTCGCGTCTACTGAAAGATAATTTAGCCTCTAAAGGTCACATTATGTCAGAAATAGCAGTGCACACTATGAAGGGACTTTTAATCAGTCTGCTCACCTAAAGCTTAATCTTCTGTGAAGTGTTGTACGGCAAATTATCCCCTTATAAAAATGTTTTGATGGACTAAATTACAGACTGACAGGCCATATTCAGATAAGGAGAACCGTGTGACAGTGGAAAAACATGAAAGAACCTCTCTTGACGCAATGCTAACAGCGATATAAGTGCACAGTAAACCAGATCCACACACAGCATTTCATAAAACATTAGCTAATAGCAAACATCACAAACATTCTTAATATCACGTTAGCAACCTGTGCTAGTGTAAAACTAACCATAGTCGTTTAAAAACTACGTTTGCCATCATGTACATTTTTATCATTCATATTATTAGTAGTAGTGATGTCATTATCTGACACTTGCCGTCACTCCTCGCTCCAAACCACTGCAGGTGAACACCTGGCTGGTTCCGTTGCTGATGACGGTCTTGGGTTCCGTCCCAAAGCGGATCACCTGGGCAGGTTTGGAGGAAGCTTGAAACTCCGCCAGAGATTTTACCGAACATCGCATTCCTGTCATCGCCACAAAGTATCTAGCTATCCAGCGCTCACCTACAGCTAGATCGGACTTTACTCGGCTAAGCCTAAACCCAATATGCAAGCCAGCAGCCTCTGCTAGCAGAATTAACCAGGTGTCCTTGCATAGCAGTTAGCCAGCATGAAGCTGTCAGTTCTGTTAATTCTGAATTACTTTAGTTGTATGTTATATAACTTCCTAAATAATACAGATTTTCTTTAGCTACAGGTAGCAACTTAGTAAACCATGTTGTAAACATGCCCTCTTCTGCCAACTGTGCCGCGCATGTTATTCAGCCAATCACAATCGCTAAACCGAAGGGACGTGACGCTTTGCGTAATGACGTCTCTCCAATGAGTAAACCCGCTGAAAATTTAAACCTACTGGAGACCTTTGTGAAGGACGAGTGAGTGAAGAGTGGCAAGCGGAAATCGAACTGGGGAAAGATATGGAGCTTATGAACGAGGAGCACATCAAAATGTACTTTTATGAGAACAGATTGAAAACATATATGGGATGGCCATTTGAGGAGGGCTGCGCGTGTACTCCAGAAAATGTGAGTAAAGTTGCTGTCGTGCGCTAACGCTAGCAGGCTAGCTTAGGTAAGGTATCATAAAATGGTGAATTGGGGTTGTGTTCCACAGTCTAACGTTTCTACAGCAGGTAATGTGTATTGATACTGTTTAAGGGACGCCACATGCTCGACTGACGCTCCAGCTGATAATATTTGTTCCTAGATGGCCAGAGCAGGATTTATCCACACTCCCGCGGAAAACTGCCCGGACGTGGCCCAGTGCTTCTTCTGCTATAAAGAGCTGGAAGGCTGGGAGCCGGAGGACGATCCAGAGTAAGTTGTGCGTTTTATTTTAAAAACACCCGACCGGTAATTTATCGTGCGCTATTCAATAAATGCATATGATGTTAGGGAATTTGCATGCTTTTCAGGTAATTAACATTTCCCTGTATGTATGTGAATGTGCGATGGTCTGGGTACTTCAACTACTTCTAGTGCTAGTTAGCAATGGCGGCTCCTGTTTACATCCTCTGCCAAACGCTCGCTATATCGCGTAGAAAGCCACTTTATTCAATCTCCGTATGTTAATTGTAACGTTAGCTTAGTGTTTTGGTTTCTCTTCCACAGAAAAGAGCACAAAGCTCATTCGCCGTCCTGCAATTTCATTAGTCTCAAAAAGGACGTGATGGAACTCAGCGTGGAGGAGTTCCTTAAACTTCAGAAGGACAGACAGAAGTTCCTGATCGTAAGTCGCTGGGATCACCACAGACCTGGTTACCAGTCTCGGGCGGTTTACTTAGAAAATGTATCCCAGTACATACAGTTACAAATGGCATGACTAAAATGTTATTTTTTAATGTTATCTGTTGTATTTCTCAATGTCTAAGCTGATTACTTTTGAACTCTGCCTGTGCCCTCAATAACACCCAGGTATAGAACAGCACGTGAACGGCTGGCTTTTGACGAACTTTGTCCCTGTAGGAATCGCAAATATGGCTTTCTACTCCGCAATGTAGAGTTAGTTTGATCACTACACTGAGTAAATCCTGGAACCCTCCCAAATCTGGAAGATGGACTGAAGTGGAAGGAGCTGTTCCCGGCTTTACTCAGTGCAGTTATCCAGCGAACTGTTATCTTGCTTCATGAAACAATCCCCTGATCTTTTCCATTTAAAATCCACATTATTATGAAGTTGACACCAATGGCATAACTTTGGTCTGAATTGAGGGGGGGGGGCATTAAAAAGCATACTGCACAATATGGGGGGGGGGCTGGGTAGCAGATCTGGGCTTTCGGTGGAAAACTACTTCAGAAACATTGAACCATGAGCTGTGCTCCTGGACAGGGTGCTTGCTGTGGCGCAGGATTTCTACGCTTTTCTTTTCATTCTTCACCACTCATTGCATTTGTATCTTTCTTAAATCATTCGGCGGTGGAGATTCAGACTGTAAACTGACCTCTCCCACCCTCCTCCCCTCCCCTCTCTCTCCCCCTCCCTCCCTCTCTCTCAGAAAAAGAAGTGTGGTCAGGTGATTGATAAGTTCGAGCAGGCGGCACAGTTGCGGAGGCTGGAGATCATAAAGACGGCGATGGAGGAGGAGTGAGCAGCAGTGAGGCCCCGCCCACATCCCATAGCCCCGCCCACAGTGGTGCCGGCGGGCATGTGTCTCTCTCCGCTGCCTGTCGCGGTGTGGCCATGCTGGGACCCTCTGTGGTTTTATTTATATTCTGTATATACATATTTTAAATATTTTTAATTTCAGAAGGAATTTACAAATTTCAAATTTTTGTAAGATTTTCTTTTAAGAATTGTAAACGACTTCTCTTCTGTAATTTTTAGTTTTTATGTTGGGGGTGGTGGGGGGTTGTTGGCATTCTCAGACTTATGTAAAATATGGTTAAAGCTGCTCTTTAAGACCATAATAATGAAGTTCCTGTTTATTTTTAATTCCTAAAAAGCTGTAAAACCTTTATCAGGGAGAGGATAATACTTGCTGGTCTTCACGGTCCTGCTGGCCTGGTCCTGGGCTTGCTGGACTTTATGGTTCTGCTGGCCTGGTTCTGGCCACATTGACCATTTCCATAGTCTCAAGATCCCATGGATGCAGTCCAGTCATGAAGATCTGAAACCATATTTTACTTTGGATATGACATCCAAACACATGGTCAAAAAGCTGCATTTTGGCCTCACCTTCCTATAACCTGACGACTGAATTTAAAGGGATTTATTCTTTTCTCTTTTTCCTTCTGCAGTTTTAGTACTTGTTGTTCAACACAGGTTTTGTGTGTACTGAAGAGACTTTCCCTGTATGATGCTCATGTCAGTGACTAATCCTGTGTTTAGAACAGTGCTGTGGTTTAAATCTGGAGTTGAGGTAAGAGAATACAGAATAAATGGATTTACTTTTTTATTTGGCTGCATGAGATTTTATTTGAAGAATAACAGGGAGGTTTTTCTTCCAACTGGAGAGTTGTTTTAACCTTGTGTGCTCACTTTAGGAATAAAGGTCTGAAAAGTGTGAAAGGTAAATGCTTACCCCCGGGGTGGCACCCTATACATAGCACCCTATAGATATGCACCAGGTACTTTAAGGGCACTGTACGTGTGGGAAATTGGCCCTGGTAGCTGTTTATCCACTTTTATTCCGTTTTACCATATAACCATTTGTAACTGTCTTGAAGTTTTATCCACACTGTCCCAATCGACTTTTGTCTGCACAACCCCTGCAATTTTGAGTTGGGGTGGGGGCGGGCGGGGCAGGGGGCGGGCACTGTTCCAGAGGTGGGGGCCATATGAGTGGAAAGCCACCACCACAGGCTTTAGTCCTAAATTTAGGAATTATTCAAATTAGGGAGTCTTGTGGGTCTGAGTGCTCCGCTAGGAACATATTTAGGAAACAGATCAGTAATGAATTCAGGGACAAGTGCATGAACAGATTAAAAAGAATCTTAAGATCAATTCTAAAATGAATGGGTAACCAGTGTAAGGACTTTAAAACGAGTGTGAAGCCCAGAGAACAGTGCGCTGTAGTAGTCCAGCCAGCTTGTAATAAAAGTGCATTAGTTTCTCAGCCACCTTGAGTGAGAACAGGTCTGATCTTAGAAAGGTTTCTCAAATGGTAAAATGCAGTTTTGATCGCATTCTGGATGTGTGGGTCAAATCTCAGAACACTGGCAAAGATAATACCTCAGAGTTTTGATGTTCTGCGATAGCATCTTATATTACATTTATTTAGCAGACGCTTTTATCCAAAATGAGGTACAAAAGTGCATATCATGTTCATTGGAAAACTACAAAACAGGTTCTAAAAGGTACGATACTCATTTTGTACAGCTATTTCTAGCCAAGAACGCAGTTCAGTTCACACAGTGAACACTATTCTGACCTAACTTATGCCAAGCCAAACTAGAAGAAGAACAAGCTACAATATTAGGACACATACAAATTACAGAAAGTGCTGGAATGGGGGTACATGTAACATGAGTGAAAGGGGGGATTTAAAGTGAAATGATACGCAGAGTGGTGGCCGTTAGTCCAGGTATAGTCTGAAGATCTATATCTTTAATTGTGTCGTTTTCTCTCGGGGTGCTTTGGGTCCAAATATCTGTATCTTTTGTTATTTAGCAGTAGATGTAGATGTTTATCAGCGATACTAATTCCGGCGCCTTGTCCCTAATACGCGCGGAGGGAAACCTCGGAGTGCGCGTGTGGAGCGCAGAACTGCGTGCGCGCGATGCTCGCTATAAAAGGCTGTTCTGATGGGAGAGGAGCTGTTCGCAGACTGCGATTGAGGCTAAGGGGACTCACACATGAACGGACTCATTTTAGGGGAATGTTTCATGATGGCACGTCTAAGCGCAATGCTTATGTTTTGGAGAGCGAGTAACTGAATGAGTTCGGTTGCTCAGTAGCCTACCTTGACGTACAGTACCGGGGGCCAGCTGTATTTCGGTTAATTTACATGTCGCCAATCTGGTGTTCAGTGGCTGCTGATTTTCACCCCACTATTCTGTATAGTTAAACAAACATTGAAAATGAAAATTAATTTCGGAACTGTGGTTGTTGTTGCTGGCTTCGCGGGGGTGTTAAGTTTTGGATTCCTGGCTGCAGCCATCGGGAGTGAGTACTGGTATATTATAGAGGTGAAAGAACTGAACCAGACAGATTCGGAGGAACTGAACTCTCATTCTGGACTGTGGACGACGTACGAAGGTATGTCCAGACTTGGCCAGTATTATCTCGCGTTATAGAAGAGCTCGCGCTCTGAGGTGGGAAATGTTAGCGTACTTATGTCACTACATAGTTTTTTTATGGATGTGTACGATTTGTGATGCAGTAAATGACAATTTCATGCTGTAAGTCTTAAATGTTATCTGTCTTTCTTAAATCGGAATGCCCAATCATGCCGACAGGCACGCGACGCTCATCGCAGCCTCAGTTGTTGAATCCTCTGCGGGGATAATTACGCGCTTCCGTTTATCCCCGCAGTTCGCAAGTCGCGCGCTAAAACTTGAGAGGAAGACCCTCCATGCGCACCTTTGGCAGGTGTTAGACAGACTGCGAGACTCATTTGTGCGCTGGGAAGGACACCTTGACACAACGAGCTTTCCAGCGTTACATTTAAAAAAACCACTTGGTTTCACGAGATTTTATTTCAACAAGAAAATAGCCCATGTTACACTAACATTATTAAAGCAGACAAATGGCCTTTACAATGTGATCTCATACCAATTTTATGCAAGCCTGTGTGGAGTGAAGGCACGTGATGGTCTATGTGCAATGCTGAACTTTATCCTCACACATATAGATTATTAATTCTGTCGATCAGTGCACATTCCAGAGTGTGACCAAATGTTATCTATTAAGAGTTGAATTAACACTGTTCAAGTTTAATTACCATGGACATTTTATTGTGCACCTTTATTATATTTCAGTAATATAATCATATTAGTGTCTGGACTATTAAATGCCACACATTCACGTGTAACTTACCTGTAAAGAAACCACTTTAAAAAGAATACACCAGTGGGCTAAATTCCCATGAGCAAAGAGTGGATGGATGGTGTAGGCCTACAGGCTTGCTTCGTTGTTTGTGCCACATTTACACAGGAATTCTAACCCCATTACACTTACGTGCTTACTCACTACGCACATTTCTGTTTCCTGTAGTAATGTTGCTAATTTCCTCTGCTGGTGCTTATAGGAGGGGATGTTATTATCTGGAGCTTCTGCGTTTTACCAGAGCCCTCAGGACACGCTAACACTTCCTCTGTTTTCATCTCGCACAACTGAGCTCTTTCTGCACAGATGGAATAAAATAAACTGCTATTGTCTCTTTGCTTGGCAACTTAGTCTGACCTCCACCAGATTACAAAGCCCCCATTTACATATGTTTACATTTATACAGCTGGATATTTAGTGAAGCAGATCAGGCTGTGCAGCTCACTCAGCTGCGATGTGAACCTGCAACCTCTGGTAAAAACCTTGTGTAGAGGTGCTCTCCTGGTGGTGAACTGTGACCTGGTTACCCCTCTAGATTCCCAAATTTTCTCCTGCCTTTTGGGGAGCATATATCTTTTCTGTGATCCCCTGTCCTGACTGGCTCTGAGCATGCACAGGTATTAGGACTCATAGGATACTGTGCAGACTGGCTCTGAGCATGCACAGACATTAGGACTCATAGGATACTGTGCAGACTGACTCTGAGCATGCACAGACATTAGGACTCATAGGATACTGTGCAGACTGGCTCTGAGCATGCACAGACATTAGGACTCATAGGATACTGTGCAGACTGGCTCTGAGCATGCACAGACATTAGGACTCATAGGATACTGTGCAGACTGGCTCTGAGCATGCACAGACATTAGGACTCATAGGATACTATGCAGACTGGCTCTGAGCATGCACAGACTCATTAGGACTCATGCAGAGCATGACATTAGGACTCATAGGATACTATGCAGACTGGCTCTGAGCATGCACAGACATTAGGACTCATAGGACATTAGGACTCATAGGATGCAGACTGGCTCTGAGCATGCACAGACATTAGGACTCATAGGATACTGTGCAGACTGGCTCTGAGCATGCACAGACATTAGACTGGCTCTGAGCATGCACAGACATTAGGACTCATAGAATACTGTGCAGGATACTCAGACTGGCTCTGAGCATGCACAGACATTAGGACTCATAGAATACTATGCAGACTGGCTCTGAGCATGCACAGACATTAGGACTCATAGGATACTGTGCAGACTGGCTCTGAGCATGCACAGACATTAGGACTCATAGGATACTGTGCAGACTGGCTCTGAGCATGCACAGACATATGCAGGATACTGTGCAGACTGGCTGAGCATGCACAGACATTAGGACTCATAGGATACTGTGCAGACTGGCTCTGACATGCACAGACATTAGGACTCATAGACTGGCAGACTGGCTCTGAGCATGCACAGACATTAGGACATAGGATACTATTAGGACTCATAGGATACTGTGCAGACTGGCTCTGAGCATGCACAGACATTAGGACTCATAGGATACTGTGCAGACTGGCTCTGAGCATGCACAGACATTAGGACTCATAGGATACTGTGGATACAGACTGGCTCTGAGCTGAGCATGCACAGACATTAGGACTCATAGGATACTATGCAGACTGGCTCTGAGCATGCACAGACATTAGGACTCATTGGGTACTGTGCAGACTGGCTCTGAGCATGCACAGACATTAGGACTCATAGGATACTGTGCAGACTGGCTCTGAGCATGCACAGACATTAGGACTCATAGGATACTGTGCAGACTGGCTCTGAGCATGCACAGACATTAGGACTCATAGGATACTGTGCAGACTGGCTCTGAGCATGCACAGACATTAGGACTCATAGGATATTGTGCAGACTGGCTCTGAGCATGCACAGACATTAGGACTCATAGGATACTGTGCAGACTGGCTCTGAGCATGCACAGACATTAGGACTCATAGGATACTGTGCAGACTGGCAGACTGGCTCTGAGCATGCACAGACATTAGGACTCATAGGATACTGTGCAGACTGGCTCTGAGCATGCGCAGACATTAGGACTCATAGAATCCTGTTCAGAGTGGGCTGTTAGACTCAGGCCATGGATGCAGTCTGTCCTGCACAGCGGGAGAGAGAGTAATATCCCATCACCCTGGAATGTAGGCCAAGCAGAGTCGAGCAGCTGCATTCAGGACCACAGTGCAAAACCATAATGTCTGCAGCTCCTCGCTGGCAATCAAACATAAAAACCCTCCGGGAAGATAACTGCTTCATCGTGAAAACCTGATAATGATACATAATACCTGAAGCCGTTAATCAAGTATCTTGATGATCCGACTTTTGTAATAACAGCTCATTCATATCTCCTGTGTACAGCTGTTTAAGCACAGAGCTCTGTGTTCATGCTGTAGAGCTGTTTAAGCACAGAGCTCTGTGTTCAGGCTGTAGAACTGTATAAGCACAGAGCTCTGTATTCACGCTGTAGAGCTGTTTAAGCACAGAGCTCTGTGTTCACGCTGTAGAGCTGTTTAAGCACAGAGCTCTGTGTTCACGCTGTAGAGCTGTTTAAGCACAGAGCTCTGTGTTCATGCAGTAGACCTGTTTAAGCACAGAGCTGTGTTCATGCTGTAGAGCTGTTCAAGCACAGAGCTCTGTGTTCATGCTGTAGAGCTGTTTAAGCACAGAGCTCTGTGTTCATGCTGTAGAGCTGTTTAAGCACAGAGCTCTGTGTTCATGCAGTACACCTGTTTAAGCACAGAGCTGTGTTCATGCTGTAGAGCTGTTTAAGCACAGAGCTCTGTGTTCATGCTGTAGAGCTGTTTAAGCACAGAGCTCTGTGTTCATGCTGTAGAGCTGTTTAAGCACAGAGCTCTGTGTTCATGCAGTAGAGCTGTTCAAGCACAGAGCTCTGTGTTCAGGCTGTAGAGCTGTTTAAGCACAGAGCTCTGTGTTCAGGCTGTAGAGCTGTTTAAGCACAGAGCTCTGTGTTCACGCTGTAGAGCTGTTTAAGCACAGAGTTCGGTGGGAGTTTGACGGCCTCCTGTTTTTCTTTAAGGGAGAAGTGGCAGTGCTTATTCCATCTACTCTTTCTCGGACTCCTCTGGATACAACTACACCGAGCCGGAGCAGCGCATACGCAGTGCGTACCACTGTGTGATGAGTACCGCTCTGTGTGACGAGTATTGCTCTGTGTGATGAGTACCTCTGCATGATGAGTACCACTGTGTGATGAGTACTGCCCTGTGTGATGAGTACTGCCCTGTGTGATGAGTACTGCCCTGTGTGATGAGTACCACTGTGTGATGAGTACCGCTCTGTGTGACGAGTATTGCTCTGTGTGATGAGTACCGCTCTGTGTGACGAGTATTGCTCTGTGTGATTAGTACCTCTGCATGATGAGTACCACTGTGTGATGAGTACTGCCCTGTGTGATGAGTACTGCTCTGTGTGACGAGTACCACTGTGTGATGAGTACTGCTCTGTGTGATGAGTACCACTGTGTGATGAGTACTGCTCTGTGTGATGAGTACCACTGTGTGATGAGTACTGCTCTGTGTGATGAGTACCACTCTGTGTGATGAGTACTGCTCTGTGTGATGAGTACTGCTCTGTGTGATGAGTACCACTGTGTGATGAGTACTGCTCTGTGTGATGAGTACCACTGTGTGATGAGTACTGCTCTATGTGATGAGTACCGCTCTGTGTGATGAGTACTGCTCTGTGTGATGAGTGCGTGTGATGAGTACTGCTCTATGTGATGAGTACCGCTCTGTGTGATGAGTACTGCTCTATGTGATGAGTACTGCTCTGTGTGATGAGTGCGTGTGATGAGTACTGCTCTATGTGATGAGTACCGCTCTGTGTGATGAGTACTGCTCTGTGTGATGAGTGCGTGTGTGATGAGTACTGCTCTATGTGATGAGTACCGCTCTGTGTGATGAATGCGTGCGTGATGAGCACTGCTCTGTGTGATGAGTATCACTGTGTGATTAGTACTGCTCTGTGTGATGAGTACCACTGTGTGATGAGTACTGCTCTGTGTGATGTGTTATTACTCTGACGTAGTGCTCTCTGGTGCCCCCTCCAGGCATGCATAGGATGATCGTGATCCTGCTGCCACTCAACCTGGTGCTGCTGGTGTTCGGCGGTATCTGTGGCCTCGTTAGCGCCCTGTCACGGAGCCCCGCCCTCCTAATTGGCTCCGCCTCCTACATCTTCCTCTGCAGTAAGTGTGTGGACCCCAGTCCTCTGAACCCAACATATTTAAGATCACTGTCGACAAAAGTGATTAATGAAAATGGTTACATTTTTATGCGTGTCCGCATTTGTGTGTCTGTGTAAGAGAGAAATATTTATTTGCATGCATTTTTGTTTAAAACATGTAAGTAGTGAACAAAAAAAAATGATCAACTAGAAGAGTGCACTCAGTAGAGTGCAGATCTCCGCCAAAAACACACGGGACCAAACGCATAATCCCCTCCAGGCTCTCGCCTGGCGGAGATAATAACAGTTGTTGGCACAGGGTCACTCATTACAGCCCTTTCCCACTTTCGAGCTGAACCAGGCTGGCTCATTATACCCCTTTCCCACTGTAGAGCTGAACCAGGCTGGCTCATTTTAGCCCTTTCCCACTGTAGAGCTGGAACCAGGCTGGCTCATTATAGCCCTTTCCCACTGTAGAGCTGGAACCAGGCTGGCTCATTATAGCCCTTTCACACAGTAGAGCTGAACCAGGCTGGCTCATTATACCCCTTTCCCACTGTAGAGCTGGAACCAGACTGGCTCATTTTAGCCCTTGCCCACTGTAGAGCTGGAACCAGGCTGGCTCATTATAGCCCTTTCCCACTGTAGAGCTGGAACCAGGCTGGCTCATTATAGCCCTTTCCCACTGTAGAGCTGGAACCAGGCTGGCTTATTATAGCCCTGTCCCACTGTAGAGCTGGAACCAGGCTGGCTCCTTATAGCCCTTTCCCACTGTAGAGCTGGAACCAGGCTGGCTCATTATAGCCCTGTCCCACTGTAGAGCTGGAACCAGGTGGCTCATTATAGCCCTGTCCCACTGTAGAGCTGGAACCAGGCTGGCTCATTATAGCCCTTTCCCACTGTAGAGCTAAACCAGGCTGGCTCATTATAGCCCTTTCCCACTGTAGAGCTGGAACCAGGCTGGCTCATTATACCCCTTTATAGAGCTGGGGGGGTGGTTAGATATGTTGGTGAAACAGGACTATTCAGCTGTTGTTGGTCAGACAAACACATTAGAAAGAGGTGCTGTGGAGTCACTATGATTGTGAGAGGGGAGGTCACTATTATTTTAAAATTCTAAAGTACTGCTAGTGACCTTTCCGGCACTCTCCTCCAAAGCACAGTGTCATGGCGCTGAATGTATGAGAGTTCCTCAGCTGCAGATGTGTGTGGAGCCTTGTGGGAACCTCGGGCCTCTCTGGCCCCTCAGTGGAGACAGTCACTGTTGCCCACGGATACGAGTCCACGACAGGCAGGGCTGATGAGTGTAAGCTGATTGGACAAGCCGTGTAATGGGTCGGTATCCACGGGCAACCAGCTTCGTTTAACCCATCTTGGGTCTCGGAGGTAATGCAGAGATGCTAATGCCAGCCTGCTTCCTGTTTGCGTTTCTGTATGGTAATGTGTTTTTTTTTTTTTTGTTGTTGCTTGTTTTTTGCCCTGCTATTACAACCCATTTCATTAAAAAAACAAAACAAAATTGTTCAGAGACACGAAGTGGTTCAGGAACATTTGTTCAAAGTAATTTTGCGAAATGGGTTTAAATTTCTGTGCCTGTCATCTCTTCATTAGGAGCATGGTTTGTGTGGAAATCACTGAGATGATGTTTCTAGACAGTGTATAAATATACAATGAGCTCCATAATGTTTAACAAAGACATATTTATTCTTCATTTGGCTCTGTACTCTAAAATTTTACATTTGTAATCAGACAATTTACATGTGGTGAATTTCCAGCTTTATTAAAGGGTATTTTTTATACGATTTTGTTTCACCATGTAGAAATTACGACACTTTATATACATAAATCCTCTTATTTCAGGGAATCATAATGTTTAGGACAAATGGCTTTACAGGTGTTTTTGATTAGTCAGGTGCATTCAATTGCTTCCTTGCATGTTTAAGAGCTTTCAATATCTAGTGTTGATTCTAGGGTTTTAATTGCCTTTGAATTCTGTTATTGGCATTTGTCAACATGAGCACCAGAGTTACATTACATTACATTACAGGCATTTAGCAGACGCTCTTATCCAGAGCGACATACAACAAGTGCATCAGTTCAAGGTGCAGAGGTGCAGAAAAACACACTAAGCGAGTTGTGCCCGTGGAAGCTTTTAACAGGCTGGTAAATAAGAACAGTCAGAGACATAGAGTCAGAGACATAGACCAAACTTCAAGCAGTCATTACATGCAAAGGGAACAAAGTACTAAACATAACTACTTGCATTTACATAACATTATTATGTTCCAAACATTATAGTGGGCTATCTGTGAAAAGTACTGTTATTTCTACATTGTGAAAGCAAAGTGTATAAAATACCTTAAAATAAAATATGAGAATCTGCACTTAAACCACATGTGAATTGTTTTATTACAAATCTACAATTGAGTACAGAGCCAAGTCAAGGAAAACATGTCTCAAACATTATGAAGCTCAATGTAGGTTTAGAATATTATTTTCTAATGGACCTATTTATATTTACGCTTTTCACACCAAGTGTAGCTGGAGTTGGCTCAGGTGCTGCTCATATTCTAATCTCAGTATTAAAGCTTGACAGAGCACCTCATTACTGGTGTTTTATATGAAAAGTCCTCATTACTGGTGTTGTATATGAAAAGTCCTCATTACTGGTGTTTTATATGAGAGGTGCTCATTACTGGTGTTTTATATGAAAAGTCCTCATTACTGGTGTTTTATATCAGAGGTGCTCATTACTGGTGCTTTATATGAAAAGTCATCATTACTGGTGCTTTATATGAGAGGCCCTCATTACTGGTGTTTTATATGAAAAGTCCTCATTACTGGTGCTTTATATCAGAGGTCCTCATTACTGGTGTTGTATATGAAAAGTCCTTATTACTGATATTGTATATGAGAGGTGCTCATTACTGGTGTTTTATATGAAAAGTCCTCATTACTGGTGTTTTATATGAAAAGTCCTCATTACTGGTGTTGTATATGAAAAGTCCTCATTACTGGTGTTTTATATGAAAAGTCCTCATTACTGGTGTTTTATATGAAAAGTCCTCATTACTGGTGTTTTATATGAAAAGTCCTCATTACTGGTGTTTTATATGAAAAGTCCTCATTACTGGTGTTTTATATGGTGTTTTAAAAAGTCCTCATTACTGGTATATGAAAAGTCCTCATTACTGGTATTGTATATGAGAGGTCCTCATTACTGGTGCTTTATATGAGAGGTGCTCATTACTGGTGCTTTATATGAAAAGTCCTTATTACTGGTATTTTGTATATGAAAGGTCTGCTCCAATCCTACCAGTGCAGAGTCCACAGGAGAGTCAGTAGATTGATGAGTGTGGATCCCCCCTCTCTTCTGTTCTGTTCCCCAGGTCTCCTCACCCTGTGTGGGGCCTGCCTGTACCTCAGCTACTCCCAGCAGGCCCTGGAGGAGTTGCAGCGGCAGGTGGGACTGGAGCTCATGGCTCATGTGCACTTGAGCTTCGGCTGGGCGCTGGGCGTGGCCTGGCTGGCCTTCAGCCTGGAGGTCCTGACTGGGACTCTGCTCCTGCTGGCTGCCAGGATGGCCTGTGTGAAGCACCAGCGCAACCCAGCAAATATCTGCACTTCCTCCTATACATACTGCACCTCCTCCAACACCTACAGCTCCAATACCTAAACCACCCCCTCCAATACCTACAGCTCCAATACATACTGCACCTCCTCCAACACCTACAGCTCCAATACCTAAACCACCCCCTCCAATACCTACAGCTCCAATACCTACTGCACCTCCTCTGATACCTATTGCACCTCCTCCAACACCTACAGCTCCAATACCTAAACCACCCCCTCCAATACCTACTGCACCTCCTCCAATACCTAAACCACCCTCTCCAATACCTACAGGTCCAATACCTAAACCACCTCCTCCAATACCTAAACCACCTTCTCCAATACCTACAGCTCCAATACCTAAACCACCCCCTCCAATACCTACAGCTCCAATACCTACTGCACCTCCTCTGATACCTATTGCACCTCCTCCAACACCTACAGCTCCAATACCTAAACCACCCCCTCCAATACCTACTGCACCTCCTCCAATACCTAAACCACCCTCTCCAATACCTACAGCTCCAATACCTACTGCACCTCCTCCAACACCTACAGGTCCAATACCTAAACCACCCCCTCCAATACCTACTGCACCTCCTCCAATACCTAAACCACCTTCTCCAATACCTACTGCACCTCTTCCAATACCTAAACCACCCCCTCCAATACCTACTGCACGTCCTCTAATACTTAAACCACCTCCTCCAACACCTACAGCTCCACCACCAACACCGCCACCTCCAAATCCTACAGCACCAACACCACCACTGCCACCACCAACACCTAAACCACCTCCATCTCCCAACACCTACGCCACCGAAACCACCCCTCCAGCACAGCCAACTACGGCACACATGCACCCAGCCACTGCACGATGAATGAGCATAGCTAACATACTGCAGTTTACACCCATTGCTAAAAATCCAAACTAATAACCAACATTTATATTGTTATGTGGCACACTGGACATGTTGTTTGTCTACATTATTAAGAAATTAAAACATTATTCATAACATAAATGATTGACAGGCCCGTAACATAATAAAGGTGTAAGAAGTGTGTAACTTTTACTGTGCCACTGCTGGTAAAACTGTTGTACCAAATTAATGAAAATATGTAGACACATCTGAATTGAATCAAGCTATTCATGTGAAAGATACCAGCAATTAAACGTCATGCATCCCGGATTCTATTGTTACATATATATTTATTCTGTGAGACTTGGACCTGAAGATCTGCAGTGTTATTTCCAGCGCTGATGGTGCGGTGAGTGAGAGGGCGGTTCCTGGCTTCCATGTTAAACTCCATCAGCAGCAGTGGCCTTGAGCTACAGAGGAAAAGGATTTCTACAGCCGGGCCTTTCAGAAGCATTCTCATTGGACAGGAGAGAGCTGGGAGGAAGCCCGTTTTATCCCACTCGGCCAGTTTGCCTGGGGTGTTTGGACCAGGCTCTCCTCCCATTCCTACTGCTCCATTGTGTGGTCATTATTTAAAGTCAGACTGTGGGAAATAATTGAATTTAATGAGAGATTCCATGCAATTTGACAGGAAATGAGCATGGAGAGGAAATAAGCGTGGAGAGAGGAAATGAGCATGGAGAGAGAGGAAATGATAATGGAGAGAGAAAATGAGCATGGAGACAGGAAATGATAACGGAGAGA
The DNA here is from genome assembly GCA_025169545.1 of Anguilla japonica. Taxonomy (NCBI): domain Eukaryota; kingdom Metazoa; phylum Chordata; class Actinopteri; order Anguilliformes; family Anguillidae; genus Anguilla; species Anguilla japonica. The sequence goes on from CM045884.1 coordinate 78,506,377, forward strand.
GGAAATCACAGAGCTGCTCTTACAGCACCAGTCACAGAACACCAATCACATAGCTGCTCTTAGAACACCAGTCACAGAGCACCAATCACAGACCTGCTCTTACAGCACCAATCACAGAGCTCCTCTTTACCATTCTGTACAGTACCAATCACAGAGCTGCTCTTACCAGTCCCAGAGCACCAATCACAGAGCTGCTCTTACCAGTCCCAGAGCTGCTCTTTCCCCAGGAGTGTTTCATCTTCACCTCTGTACCATTATGCAGGAGCTAGGTACAGTTAAAAGATCTTCCAAACACGCCATTCCACTTTTGGCCAATAGAGGGCGGCAGCTCCACAGTGAGTGAAAGACTTTCTCCAGCTCACTGCTGCCTGCACAGGACATGAAGTTTCACTACAGGTAGGCAGCACTGGACTTTCTGGAGAAAGCACCTTCTGCGTTTCCTAAGCATGGGAGCTGGGAGATGTATGCAGCGACAGTACTGCTGACCGGAGATCAGATTCCCTGTGGGTTTAAGGAGGAACAGGCAGCCATTCCTCATCTACACAAAGACCTGACATGGGCACCACATATGCTGACCACAACACAACCAGATATGGGTGGGTGCTTATGCCCCCATTGCCTCTGAGATCATATTGGTAACAATGGAGGACGTTCTTGGGTGAAATGGATTTTGGGGCAGATTTGTGTGTTTTTGATGAAAAACGTGCAGCTTTAGAAATACTGAATGCCATTTTTTCAGCACCACGGTGATGTCATAGCTTCCACGGCGGAAGCGCTTGGCCAAGCCCTTTCCTGCTTGCCATTTTCCCAGGATGCATCTGTGATGTTTTAAACATAATCTGCAAGAAGGTCAGAATGTCACTTGTTCCATGTTTCCGACCGAACTCGGTCACATGACTTTCCGGTGATTATGCGCGATTAAGGCCATTTCTCATGATCTGATGCTCATATCAATTTCAGGCTTCATAGAGAGCTTCAGAATATGACTTGCTAGTGATATTTAGCCTCAGACAGGCTGCTTTGGGTGGGATGGAGGCTGTGATGTGTGCAGCAAATGCACGCTAATTTGGCAAAGTGCTATTTCTCCCAAAGCACCACCCGTGTGAACTCGGACCCCTACAGGCACACTGTGAGTGTGGACGTCGCTGTGAGTGGACATGCGTGGGTCAGCTGGACGTCCCTGTGAGTGGGCATGCGTGGGCCAGCTGGACGTCCCTGTGAGTGGGCATGCGTGGGCCAGCTGGACGTCCCTGTGAGTGGACATGCGTGGGCCAGCTGGACGTCCCTGTGAGTGGACATGCGTGGGCCAGCTGGACGTCCCTGTGAGTGGACATGCGTGGGCCAGCTGGACGTCCCTGTGAGTGGACATGCGTGGGTCAGCTGGACGTCCCTGTGAGTGGACATGCGTGGGCCAGCTGGACGTCCCTGTGAGTGGACATGCGTGGGCCAGCTGGACGTCCCTGTGAGTGGACATGCGTGGGCCAGCTGGACGTCCCTGTGAGTGGACATGCGTGGGTCAGCTGGACGTCCCTGTGAGTGGACATGCGTGGGCCAGCTGGACGTCCCTGTGAGTGGACATGCGTGGGCCAGCTGGACGTCCCTGTGAGTGGACATGCGTGGGCCAGCTGGACGTCCCTGTGAGTGGACATGCGTGGGCCAGCTGGACGTCCCTGTGAGTGGACATGCGTGGGCCAGCTGGACGTCCCTGTGAGTGGACATGCGTGGGCCAGCTGGACGTCCCTGTGAGTGGACATGCATGGGCCAGCTGGACCTGCCTTCTCTGTCGCATTGATCAGGGTGACAAAGCCCCGCAGCCTTTTGTGTTATTTATTTGGACTCTGATTTATGACATCATCGCGCAGACGCTGGCATCACTGCACAGTAGAGTGGGTCATGGCTGAGGCTCGCAGCCTTGGACCGGATCTGGACTGGATCAGGACCGGATGTGGACCGCGCCGGTGCTGACCGTGGCCTGTAGCTCCACAGGGTCGTCCAGGGCACGGGAGAGTTTGGCTGGTCACGGATCCGCGTTTCATCGCTCTAGGGCAAGCCCCACTGACCAAAAAAAGCGATCTCTTAAGATCGCATGTCTTACGACTGTCAAAGCCGCATGCGAAAGGTCTTCCTCTGACGGCGCTCTGTAGCGAGTTTAGCCGTGGTCCGCGACACAAAAACAAGTAGCTGATGGACGCCACATGGTCCCGAGGAGGCGGCTGAGCTCGGCGGGCTCGGCCCAGCGGCTCGCACATGGAGCGCGGCTGCGCATGCAGACAGACCCACATTCCAGGCCGGGGTGGGAATCGGACACACGCAGCACGGATTAACCGCCAGCGCTGGATCGCGATGCGCTGTATACTTTGTGTGTCATGTATGAGCATTGTGGTGAATGATTCATGATTCTCACGTTTCTGTACAATTGTAAATCAGAAATAAACACTTCCTTAACGAAAAGGAAATGTCAAAGCACATATGAATCTAGACTGCATTTCTAGACATGACATATTAATTATACAGAACTAAACAAACCATGCATGATATTTTTATAGTTATTTCATAGGTATTAGAAATGTGTTCAACTTGTGATTAATATTCTTGTAATAATTTTAAAAACCAGCAGGACTAATTCAAGCTCCTCAGTGAAGGAGACTGAAATAAACATCATGGTGATCCTACAAGATTTTTTGATGTATTTAATTGAGTGTTCTATAGAATTTTCCAAAACCCCATTGGACCTAATAGAAAAATCCATTAGGCTTAATGGTCCTGTAGAATTCTGATTAAATTCTGACAAACCCCCATTAGATTTTTAGTTTATAGAGGATCCAAAAATCCTGCAGGCCCTTTTTACACAGGCTCACTGCTTAAGCAGCCTCTCCAACTTCACCTTTCTTTTTTCCGACTATCCTCCCTCTCTCTTTCCCCTCCCCCTCCCTCTCTCTCCCCCCTCCCTGCCCTCCCACTCGCCCTCTCTCCCCCCCCCCCTCTTTATCCCCCTCCCTATCTTCCCTCTCTCTCCCCCCTCCCTGCCCTCCTTCTCTCCCTATCTCTACCCCCCTCCCTGCCCTCCCTCTCTCTCCCCCCCCTCTCACCCTCTTTACCCCCTCCCCCTCTCTGTTTTCCCTCTCACCCTCTCTCCCCCTCCCTCTCACCATCTCTTTACCCCCCTCCCTATCCTCCCTGCCCTCCCCCCCCTCCCCCTCTCTCTGTCCTCCCTCTCTCCCCCCTCCCCTGTGTGCAGGTGCTTTGGGGAGCTGGAGAGAGGGAGGTGGGGGGGGTTAGCTTAGGTTAAGCTTACAGGAAAGCAGTAATCACGCAAATCTGCGTGTGGTTTGGCTGCTCCCTGCCAATACCTCTCACTCTGCGCGTCCCGGACTTTCTCCCAGGGCTATCCGGTCCCCCCCCCCCCCCCCCCCCCCCCCCCGCCCCCCCCCCCCCCCCCCACACACAAATGGTTTGAATAAAGGGCTGCACGACGAGGCCATGGCTTTGGGAGGAGGGCCCGAGGAGGGCTCATTTACTCAGAGGAGCTGGAGACACACATGCTGCGCCTCAGCTGCGGTTCTCTCCCTGTTCTGGAAAGCTCCGGAAAGAGCCCATGCTGTGCAGCTCCGACTCTCTGCGGCCGCTGGAACACGCGCTCTACCACAGTGCACCTCTCTGATTGGCAGGAAGGCACCCGGCATGCTTCCTGACCTCTGCGTGACCCCTGACCTCTGTGTGACCCCTGAGGGGCCGTGTTGCGCTCAGGCCGGTATGGGCAGTGCCGGCCCGTTTCCAGCTCTGTCCTCTTCCCGGGGGCTCCGGGTTCGAGTCCACACCACAACACTGCTCTGCTGAGAACACGGCCAGCCAGCGGAGGATGGGCTCCCCCTCTAATGTCGGGCTGCTTCCCAAATATCTTCCCACCAGGGTGATTGTTTTTACCTCAGTGTTATTTTGGGGGTTCAGGCAAGGTTGTCCTTTCCTGTGATGCATCTCAGGGGCTGTGTCTGTGCAGACAGGACTGGTGAACAGCGCAATGCTGTGGAGCACACAGGCCTGTAGGGGGCTCTGTCTAGCTGCGTTTCTGCAGGAGTTGAGAAGGGCAGGGTCTGCTTTCAGGGTGACTGAGGTTCCCTGTCCCAGGCGAACACCGCTGCTTTTAACTCCCCTCCCCCACCCCGCTGGCACGGATCCGGAATCACCAGCGTGTCTGAGATCCACAAAGACCTGTTTGCACGACAGGAAGCCTCGCTCATTACCCAGCATGCCCCAGGGCTGGGGAGGGGGGACTGGAACCATCTGACCCTGTAATCACGCCCAAAAGCAGGTGCTGTGCAGTTCAGCATCATCAGAAACACAGAGACCCCAGACCTGCTCAACACAGTCAGAGACACAGAGGCCCCAGACCTGCTCAACACAGTCAGAGAGACACAGAGACCCCAGACCTGCTCAACACAGTCAGAGAGACAGAGACCACAGACCCGCTCAACACAGTCAGAGACACAGAGACCCCAGACCTGCTCAACACACTTAGAGACAAAGAGACCCCACACCTGCTCAACACAGTCAGAGAGACACAGAGACCACAGACCCGCTCAACACAGTCAGAGACACAGAGACCCCAGACCTGCTCAACAGTCAGAGACACAGAGACCTCAGACCTGCTCAACACAGTCAGAGACACAGAGACCCCAGACCTGCTCAACACAGTCAGAGACACAGAGGCCCCAGACCTGCTCAACACAGTCAGAGACACAGAGACCCCAGACCTGCTCAACACAGTCAGAGACACAGAGACCCCAGACCTGCTCAACACAGTCAGAGACACAGAGACCCCAGACCTGCTCAACACAGTCAGAGACACAGAGACCTCAGACCCGCTCAACACAGTCAGAGACACAGAGACCCCAGACCTGCTCAACAGGGTCAGAGACACAGAGACCCCAGGCCTGTTGCTAATCCTCCACTGTGCTCCTACATGCCACAGTAATGCTGCACTATGCTACGCTAATGCTACACTAAAGATAATGCTAATGTTCACGCTAACCTAAAGCCTCCCAGCCAGCTGAGGGCTGCCCCCCTACACAGGCTCCAGGAGCCCAGGCCGTGTGTCTCAGGACCTCCAGGACGTTTTTGGAGAAAGAGATACAAAGACACTAAGTCACAGGTAGCACATTTCCAAAAGGAAGCAGCAGCCCCTCACTGTGTTATTACTCCCCACTCATCCCAATACAGGGATTTATCCCACTCATTCCAATAGAAGTATTTATCCCACTCATCCTAATACAAGGATTTATCCCATTCATCCCATTACAGGGATTTATCCCACTTACCCCAATACAGGGATTGATCTCACTCATCCCAATACAGGGATTTATCCCACTTATCTCAATACAGGGAATTATCCCAGTCATCCCAATACAGTGATTTATCCCACTCATCCAAATACAGGGATTTATACCACTTTTCCCAATACAGGGATTTATCACACTCATCCCAAAACAGGGAATTATCCCAGTCATCCCAATGCAGGGATTTATCTCACTCATCCCAATACAGGGATTTATCCCAGTAATCCCAATACAGGGATTAATCCCACTTATCCCAATACAGGAATTTACCCGACTCACTCCAATACAGGACATTCCCCCGCTCAACTCAATACTGGACCAGACTAGCAGCATTCCCACACCAAAATGAACCACACGGGGAGGGGAAAGTCGCCTGGAGGAGCAGAGAGATCTGGCTGTGGTGGAGTCAGAAGACCAGTGGACCTGTATCACTCAGTGGCCTGTGTGTGTGTGTGAGTGTGAGAGAGTGACAGAGACAGAGGGTGTCTGTGTGTGTGAGTGTGTGTGTGTGTGTGTGTGTGTGTGAGAGTGTGTGTGTGTGAGAGACAGAGACAGAGGGTGAGTGTGTGTGTGTGTGTGTGTGTGTGTGTGTGTGTGTGTGTGTGTGTGTGTGTGTGTAGGTGTGTGTGTGTTAGCACGCTTCAGCAGACTGTAGACGAGTCACATGGCTGTCTGCCACACAACCTGTAATACAAGCATCCATTCCCCAGGCCCGCACTGACCTCACCATGAAACTCCCCATGACCTTCACCCTCAGTTACTCACACAATCACTCACACACACACACACACACACACACACACACACACACACAATCACACACACACTCACAGACACACCCACACAAACACACACTCACACAATCACACACACACAAACACACATATGTGCACACCCACACACACTCACACACCCTCTCTCTCACACACACACATACTGTCTCTCTCTCTCTCACATACACACACACACACACACAGTCTCTGTTTCTCTCTCACACACACACCCTCTCTCTCACACCCCTTTCTCTCTCACACACACACACACACACACACACTCCCTCTGTCTCTCTCTCTCACACACATACACACACACACTCCCTCTGTCTCTCTCTTCTCTCTCTCTCACACACACACACACACACACCCTCTTCACACACATACACACACACACACAACACACTCCCTCTCTCTCCATGAGGGGAGGTGTTGGCGGGAAGACACTTTGTGACTGAAGAGAGGAGAGCACAGCTTTCTCTGCCACTCACCCCTCACGTGCGCGTGACAGAAGTAAGAGCAGCAGGAAGAGTAGCAGCAGCAGGAGTAACAGCAGCAGCAGGAGGAGTAGCAGCAATAGCAGGAGTAACGGCAGCAGCAGTAGCAGCAGCAGCAGAAGTAACAGCAGCAACAGGAGTAACAGCAGCAGCAGGAGTAGTAGCAGCAGCAGGAGTAGTAGCAGCAGCAGGAGTAACAGCAGCAGCAGGAGTAGAAGCAGCAGCAGGAGTAGCAGCAGTAGCAGGAGTAGCAGCAGCAGAAGTAACAGCAGCAGCAGGAGTAGAAGCAGCAGGAGGAGTAACAGCAGCAGTAGCAGCAGTAGTAGCAGCAGCAGGAGTAACAGCAGTAGCAGGAGTAGTAGCAGCAGCAGGAGTAATAGCACCAGGAGTAGCAGGAGTGAGAGCAGCAGCAGTAACAGCAGCAGGAGGAGCAGCAGGAGTAGAAGCAGCAGCAGGAGTAATAGCACCAGGAGTAGCAGCAGTAGCAGGAGTGATAGCAGCAGCAGTAACAGTAGCAGGAGGAGCAGCAGCAGCAGGAGTAATAGCACCAGGAGGAGCAGCGGTAGCAGGAGTAATAGCACCAGGAGTAGCAGCAGTAGCAGGAGTGAGAGCAGCAGCAGTAACAGTAGCAGGAGGAGCAGCAGCAGCAGCAGGAGTAATAGCACCAGGAGGAGCAGCAGTAGCAGGAGTAATAGCACCAGGAGTAGCAGCAGTAGCAGGAGTGAGAGCAGCAGCAGTAACAGCAGCAGGAGGAGTAGCAGCAGCAGGAGCAGTAACAGTAGCAGGAGGAGCAGCAGCAGCAGGAGTAATAGCACCAGGAGTAGCAGCAGTAGCAGGAGTAATAGCAGCAGGAGTAGCAGCAATAGCCGGAGTAACGGCAGCAGCAGGAGTAGCAGCAGCAGGAGCAGTAACAGTAGCAGGAGGAGCAGCAGCAGCAGGAGTAATAGCACCAGGAGTAGCAGTAGTAGCAGGAGTAATAGCAGCAGGAGTAGCAGCAATAGCCGGAGTAACGGCAGCAGCAGGAGTAGCAGCAGTAGCAGGAGTAACAGCAGCAGTAGCAGGAGTGACAGCAGCAGCAGTAACAGCAGCAGGAGGAGTAGCAGCAGCAGGAGGAGTAACAGTAGCAGGAGTAACAGCAGCAGGAGTCACAGCTGGTGGGCTTGTTGGGACTAATGTGTGCTGGGGACACAGTGCCTCAAGAGGTATCACTTCCTGCTTGCCTGGCCAATGATTATCACATGATAAATTACTGGTAAATGCTGTAGCCTGACTCGTTCCTCCATTCATCCAAACCCTGAAAACTGCAGCTTATTCAATCCCTTCAACTGACAAATAAATGTGAAAGTTTGTTTGGTTTCTTCACAAACAGTCTGGCTGGATAATTAGCCTTTCTCTCGCCACAATATTGAAAAAGGAAGTGAAGCAATTTAGACGTAAACCAGAGTCTGCTAGTAGGAATGCGATGTGATGAAGGGGTGGTATGCGAAACAGTGCATCTTTCACAGGTACACCCTGCAGGTACACCGTCTTTCACAGGTACACCTTACAGGTACACTGTCTCTCACAGGTACACCCTACAGAAACAGTCTTTCACAGGTACACTGTCTCTCACAGGTACACCCTGAAGGTACACTGTCTCGCACAGGTACACCCTACAGGAACAGTCTTTCACAGGTACACTGTCTCGCACAGGTACACCCTACAGGAACAGTCTTTCACAGGTACACTGTCTCTCACAGGTACACCCTACAGAAATAGTCTTTCACAGGTACACTGTCTCTCACAGGTACACCCTGAAGGTACACTGTCTCGCACAGGTACACCCTACAGGAACAGTCTTTCACAGGTACACCCTACAGGTACACTGTCTCTCACAGGTACACACTACAGGTACAAGGTCTCTCACAGGTACACCCTACAGGAACAGTCTTTCGAACCAGCAACCCTCCGACTGCCAGACAACCGCTCTTACCTCCTGAGCTATGTCGCCCCGACACAGAAACACAGGTACACCCTGCAGGTATCCCTAAAAGAATCACATTGCGGTAAGATGCGTAGTTGCTGTAAGAGTCATGTGTTAAGATCAGTGTGGGAGCTGAAAGTCATGTATTAAGATCAGTGTGGGAGCTGAAAGTCATGTGTTGAGGTCAGTGTGGGAGCTGAAAGTCATGTGTTAAGATCAGTGTGGGAGCTGAAAGTCATGTGTTGAGGTCAGTGTGGGAGCTGAAAGTCATGTGTTGAGGTCAGTGTGGGAGCTGAAAGTCATGTGTTATGGTCAGTGTGGGAGCTGAAAGTCATGTGTTAAGATCAGTGTGGGAGCTGAAAGTCATGTGTTAAGATCAGTGTGGGAGCTGAAAGTCATGTGTTAAGATCAGTGTGGGAGCTGAAAGTCATGTGTTAAGATCAGTGTGGGAGCTGAAAGTCATGTGTAGAGGTTAGTGTGGGAGCTGAAAGTCATGTGTTGAGGTCGGCGTGAGAGCTGGAGCAGCGTTATGTCACTTCGCATGCGACGCCCAGCACGCACACACATCTGCGGCACACAGACCTGCTGCAATCACAGACGGAGCGTGCTATTTGCGTTTCCGCAAGATGAGGTATGAGGACGAAGAAGCCCAACACGGCACAAGTGCCAAAGAAACAAATATTTGTGCTATTACGGAAAGCCCTGATTCCCAGCACTCAGCTCCTCTCTGCTTTAATTCCACAGACACATGCTCACATTCACCCTCAAACAGACACAGGCTCACATTCACCCTCAAACAGACACAGGCTCACATTCACCCTCAAACAGACACAGGCTCACATTCACCCTCAAACAGACACACGCTCACATTCACCCTCAAACAGACACAGGCTCACATTCACCCTCAAACAGACACAGGCTCACATTCACCCTCAAACAGCCACACACGCTCACATTCACCCTCAAACAGACACAGGCTCACATTCACCCTCAAACAGACACAGGCTCACATTCACCCTCAAACAGACACACGCTCACATTCACCCTCAAACAGACACAGGCTCACATTCACCCTCAAACAGCCACACGCTCACATTCACCCTCAAACAGCCACACGCTGACATTCACCCTCAAACAGACACAGACTCACATTCACCCTCAAACAGACACAGGCTCACATTCACCCTCAAACAAACACATGCTCACATTCACCCTCAAACAGACACACGCTCACATTCACCCTCAAACAGCCACACGCTCACATTCACCCTCAAACAGCCACACGCTCACATTCACCCTCAAACAGACACAGGCTCACATTCACCCTCAAACAGACACACGCTCACATTCACACTCAAACAGACACATGCTCACATTCACCCTCAAACAGACACAGGCTCACATTCACCCTCAAACAGACACAGGCTCACATTCACCCTCAAACAGACACAGGCTCACATTCACCCTCAAACAGACACACGCTCACATTCACCCTCAAACAGTCAAACAGACACAGGCTCACATTCACCCTCAAACAGCCACACGCTCACATTCACCCTCAAACAGCCACACACTCACATTCACCCTCAAACAGACACAGGCACACATTCACCTTCAAACAGCCACACGCTCACATTCACACTCAGACAGACACATGCTCACATTCACCCTCAAACAGCCACACGCTCACATTCACCCTCAAACAGTCACACGCTCACATTCACCCTCAAACAGACACAGGCTCACATTCACCCTCAAACAGACACACGCTCACATTCACCCTCAAACAGACACAGGCTCACATTCACCCTCAAACAGCCACACGCTCACATTCGCCCTCAAACAGCCACACGCTGACATTCACCCTCAAACAGACACAGACTCGCATTCACCCTCAAACAGACACAGGCTCACATTCACCCTCAAACAGACACATGCTCACATTCACCCTCAAACAGCCACATGCTCACATTCACCCTCAAAAAGACACATACTCACATTCACCCTCAAACAGTCACATACTCACATTCACCTTCAAACAGCCACACGCTCACATTCACCCTCAAACAGTCACACGCTCACATTCACCCTCAAACAGACACAGGCTCTCAAACAGCCACACGCTCACATTCACCCTCAAAAAGACACATACTCACATTCACCCTCAAACAGACACACGCTCACATTCACCCTCAAACAGACACAGGCTCACATTCACCCTCAAACAGACACACGCTCACATTCACCCTCAAACAGACACAGGCTCACATTCACCCTCAAACAGCCACACGCTCACATTCACCCTCAAACAGACACAGGCACACATTCACCTTCAAACAGCCACATGCTCACATTCACCCTCAAACACATGCTCACATTCACCCTCAAACAGCCACACGCTCACATTCACACTCAGACACAGGCTCACATTCACCCTCAAACAGTCACACACTCACATTCACCTTCAAACAGCCACACGCTCACATTCACACTCAGACACATGCTCACATTCACCCTCAAACAGCCAGACGCTCACATTCACCCTCAAACAGACACAACTGCACTGGAACAGGAGCGCATGTTCTGAGCTCTACTGGCAGCCCCCATCACCTGTACACACACACGCATGCATGCACACACACACACACACACTACAG
>CM045884.1:78522599-78610099 GCA_025169545.1 Anguilla japonica
ACTGCACTCACACACCCCGTCCCACACCAAACTGCACTCACACACCCCGTCCCACACAAACTGCACACACCCCGTCCCACACCAAACACTGTCACTGCACTCACACACCCCGTCCCACACCAAACTGCACTCACACACCCCGTCCCACACCAAACTGCACTCACCAAACACCCCCCCGTCCCACACCAAACTGCACTCACACACCCCGTCCCACACCAAACACCAAACTGCACTGCACTCACTCACACACCCGTCCCACACCAAACTGCACTCACACACACCCCCGTCCCACACCAAACTGCACTCACACACCCCGTCCCACACCAAACTGCACTCACACACCCCGTCCCACACCAAACTGCTCACACTCCCACACAAACCTCACACACCCCGTCCCACACCAAACTGCACTCACACACCCCCCCGTCCCACACCAAACTGCACTCACACACCCCGTCCCACACCAAACCTGCACTCACACACCCCGTCCCACACCAAACGCCCACACACCAAACTGCACACACCACCACCCCGTCCCACCAAAAACTGCACTCACACACCCCGTCCCACACCAAACTGCACTCACACACCCCGTCCCACACCAAACTGCACTCACACACCCCGTCCCACACCAAACTGCACTCACACACCCCCGTCCCACACCAAACTGCACTCACACCACACAAACAGCCACACACACACCACCGTCCCACACCAAACTGCACTCACACACCCCGTCCCACACCAAACTGCACTCACACACCCCCGTCCCACACCAAAAACAGCCACACCAAACTGCACACACCCCGTCCCACACCAAACTGCACTCACTCACACACACCCGTCCTCCCACACCTGCACTCACACTCACACACCCCGTCCCACACCAAACAGCACTCACACACCCCGTCCCACACCAAACAAACTGCACTCACACACCCCCGTCCCACACCAAACTGCACTCACACACCCCCGTCCCACACCAAACTGCACTCACACACCCCGTCCCACACCAAACAGCACTCACACACCCCCGTCCCACACCAAACTGCACTCACACACCCCGTCCCACACCAAACTGCACTCACACACCCCCGTCCCACCCAAACAGCACTCACCACACCCCGTCCCACACCAAACTGCACTCACACCCCGTCCCACACCAAACTGCACTCACACACCCCGTCCCACACCAAAACTGCACTCACACACCCCGTCCCACACCAAACACTCACTCACACACCCCGTCCCACACCAAACTGCACTCACACACCCCGTCCCACACCAAACTGCACTCACACACCCCGTCCCACACCAAACAGCACTCACACACCCCGTCCCACACCAAACTGCACTCACACACCCCGTCCCACACCAAACTGCACTCACACACCCCGTCCCACACCAAACAGCACTCACACACCCCGTCCCACACCAAACTGCACTCACACACACCCCGTCCCACACCAAACTGCACTCACTCACACACCCCGTCCCACACCAAACTGCACTCACACACCCCGTCCCACACCAAACTGCACTCACACACCCCGTCCCGCACCACCAAACTGCACTCACACACACCCCCGTCCCACACCAAACACTCAACACCCCCGTCCCACACCACACTGCACACCCGTCCCACACCAAACAGCACTCACACACCCCGTCCCACACCAAACTGCACTCACACACCCCGTCCCACACCAAACTGCACTCACACACCCCGTCCCACCAAAAACAGCACCACACACCCCGTCCCACACCAAACTGCACTCACACACCCCGTCCCACACCCAAACAGCACTCACACACCCCGTCCCACACCAAACAACTCACACACCCCTGCACTCCACACACCCCGTCCACACCAAACTGCACTCACACACCCCGTCCCACACCACAGCACAAACCCCGTCCCACACCAAACACACACCACCCCGTCCCACCAAACCAAACAGCACCCCGTCCCGCACCAAACACACTCACACCCCCCGCACCACACCAACCACACACCAAACTCACTCACCCCACACCAAACTGCACTCCCACCCCGTCCCACACCAACAGCACACACACCCCGTCCCACACCAAACTGCACTCACACACCCCGTCCCACACCAAACAGCACTCACACACCCCCGTCCCACACCAAACAGCACTCACACACCCCGTCCCACACCAAACTGCACTCACACACCACCGTCCCACACCAAACAGCACTCACACACCCCGTCCCACACACCAAACAAGCACTGCACACACACACCCCGTCCCACACCAAACTCCTCACACCCCCGTCCCACACCAAACTGCACTCACACACCCCGTCCCACACCAAACTGCACTCACACACCCCCGTCCCACACCAAACTGCACTCACACACACCCGTCCCACACCAAACAGCACTCACACACCCCGTCCCACCAAAACTGCAGCACTCACACACCCCGTCCCACACCAAACTGCACTCACACACACCCCCCGTCCCACACCAAACTGCACTCACACACCCCCGTCCCACACCAAACTGCACTCACACACCCCGTCCCACACCAAACTGCACTCACACACCCCGTCCCACACCAAACTGCACTCACACACCCCGTCCCACACCAAACTGCACTCACACACCCCCCCCCACCCACACCAAACTCACACACACACCCCGTCCCACACCAAACAGCAAACACACCCCCGTCCCACACCAAACTGCACACACACCCTCCCACACCAAACAGCACTCACACACCCCGTCCCACACCAAACTGCACTCACACACCCCGTCCCACACCAAACTGCACTCACACACCCCGTCCCACACCAAACAGCACTCACACACACCCGTCCCACACAAACAGCACTCACACCCCGTCCTGCCACCAAACAACAGCACTCACACACCCCGTCCCACACCAAACTGCACTCACACACCCCGTCCCACACCAAACAGCACTCACACACCCCGTCCCACACCAAACAGCACTCACACACCCCGTCCCACACCAAACTGCACTCACACACCCCGTCCCACACCAAACTGCACTCACACACCCCGTCCCACACCAAACAGCACTCACACACCCCGTCCTGCACCAAACAGCACTCACACACCCCGTCCCACACCAAACTGCACTCACACACCCCGTCCCCACTCACACACCCCCCCGCACCAAACTGCACTCACACACCCCGTCCCACACCAAACTGCACTCACACACCCCGTCCTGCACCCAACAGCACTCAACACTCCCACACCAAACTGCACACACACCCCGTCCTGCACCCACTCACACACCCCACACCAAACACACTCACACACCCCGTCCTGCACCAAACGCAGACACACACAACCTGTCCCGCACCAAACAGCACTCACACACCCCCGTCCCACACCAAACAGCACTCACACACCCCCGTCCTGCACCAACTGCACTCACACACCCCGTCCCACACCCAAACCTGCACTCACACACCCCGTCCTGCACCAAACTGCACTCACTCACACACCCCCGTCCTGCACCAAACTGCACTCACACACCCCGTCCCACACCAAACACTGCACAGCACTCACACCCCGTCCCACACCAAACCACACACACACCCCGGTCCCACACCAAACTGCACTCACACACCCCGTCCTGCACACCAAACAGCACTCACACACCCCCGTCCCACACCAAACTGCACTCACACACCCCGTCCCACACCAAACAGCACTCACACACCCCCGTCCCACAAACAGCACTCACACACCCCCGTCCTGCCACCAAACAGCACTCACACACCCCCCGTCCCACACCAAACTGCACTCACACACACCCCACCCTCCCACACCAAAACTGCACTCACACACCCCGTCCCACACCAAACAACTCACACTCACACACCCCGTCCTGCACCAAACCGCACTCACACACCCCGTCCCACACCAAACTGCACTCACACACCCCCGTCCCACACCAAACAGCAGCACTCACACCAAACCCCACACACCCCGTCCCACACCAAACTGCACTCACACACCCCCGTCCCACACCAAACAGCACTCACACACCCCCGTCCCACACAACACACCCCGCACTCACTCACACCCCGTCCCACACCAAACTGCACTCACACACCCCGTCCCACACCAAACAGCACTCACACACCCCGTCCCGTCCCACACACCAACTCACACACCCCGTCCCACACCAAACTGCACTCACACACCCCGTCCTGCACCAAACTGCACTCACACACCCCGTCCCACACCAAACAGCACTCACACACCCCGTCCCACAAACCACACACACCCCGTCCCACACCAAACAGCACTCACACACCCCGTCCCACACCAAACTGCACTCACACACCCCGTCCCACACCAAACTGCACTCACACACACCCCGTCCCACACCAAACACACACCCCGTCACAAACACACACCCCGTCCCACACCAAACAGCACTGCACTCCCACACACCCCACACACCCCGTCCCACACCAAACTGCACTCACACACCCCGTCCCACACCAAACTGCACTCACACACCCCGTCCCACACCAAACACCCCTGCACTGCACACACACACCCGTCCCACACCAAACTGCACTCACACACCCCGTCCCACACCAAACTGCACTCACACACCCCGTCCCACACACCAAACTGCACTCACACACCCCGTCCCACACCAAACTGCACTCACACACCCCGTCCACCCTGTCCCACACCAAACTGCACTCACACACCCCGTCCCACACCAAACTGCACACACACACACCCCCCCCCACCAAACTGCACTCACACACCCCGTCCTGCACCAAAAACTGCACTCACACCCCGTCCACACAAACACCCCCGTCCCGCACCAAACTGCACTCACACACCCCGTCCCGCACCAAACTGCACTCACACACCCCGTCCTGCACCAAACTGCACTCACACACCCCGTCCCGCACCAAACTGCACACACACACCCCTGTCCCACACCAAACACAGTCCTTTCTAGGAAAAGCAGAAATGTGGAGTGTGCTGTGCTACATGCCAGATGATTCTGGGCTTGCATAACGGGCCGTGGGCGGGGGAGGGGGGCGGGGGAGGGGCGCCGGCGCTGGACTCAGGCTCCCGCTTGCACATGCCAGAGTGTTTGTGCGTTGGTTAGCACGCATGTGTTAGCGCGCTATAAACAGCACATTCAGTGACACATCGCTGCTCTCACACCACAGCAGACTGAGCGGACCGCACAGGGCAGAGAGGCTGCTGGGTAAACCTGCTCTCACACCACAACAGACTGAGCGGACCGCACAGGGCAGAGAGGCTGCTGGGTAAACCTGCTCTCACACCACAGCAGCCTGATCGGCCCGCACAGGGCAGAGAGGCTGCTGGGTAAACCTGCTCTCACACCACAGCAGCCTGATCGGCCCGCACAGGGCAGAGAGGCTGCTGGGTAAACCTGCTCTCACACCACAGCAGCCTGACCGGCCCGCACAGGGCAGAGAGGCTGCTGGGTAAACCTGCTCTCACACCACAGCAGCCTGACCGGCCCACACAGGGCAGAGAGGCTGCTGGGTAAACCTGCTCTCACACCACAGCAGCCTGACCGACCCGCACAGGGCAGAGAGGCTGCTGGGTAAACCTGCTCTCACACCACAGCAGCCTGACCGGCCCACACAGGGCAGAGAGGCTGCTGGGTAAACCTGCTCTCACACCACGGCAGCCTGACCGGCCCACACAGGGCAGAGAGGCTGCTGGGTAAACCTGCTCTGAGACCACGGCAGCCTGACCGGCCCACACAGGGCAGAGAGGCTGCTGGGTAAACCTGCTCTGAGACCACGGCAGCCTGACCGACCCGCACAGGGCAGAGTCTCCTCCACCTGATCCATCAAACCTCGACTCAGCACACCTTCACCCAAACCTCCACCCAGCATACCTCCAACTGTCCCATCAAACCTCCACCCAGCTCACCTCCACCTGTTCCATTAAACCTCCACCCAGCTCACCTCCAGCTGTCCCATCAAACCTCCACCCAGCTCACCTCCACCTGTCCCATCAAACCTCCACCCAGCTCACCTCCACCTGTCCCATCAAACCTCCACCCAGCATACCTCCAACTGTCCCATTAAACCTCCACCCAGTTCATCTCCACCTGTCCCATCAAACCTCCACCCAGCTGATCTCCACCTGTCCCATCAAACCTCAAACCAACTCACCTCCACCTGTCCCATGAAACCTCCACCCAGCATACCTCCACCTGTCCCATGAAACCTCCACCCAGCATACCTCCACCTGTCCCATCAAACCTCCACCCAGCTCACCTCCACCTGTCCCATGAAACCTCCACCCAGTTAATCTCCACCTGACCCATTACATCGCCACCCAGCTCACCTCTACCTGTCTGACTATCGCACCTCCACCTGTCTTCCCTCACAGGCACATCACATTGATAAATGTCTATTTTGTAGATGACAGAGAAAGCCAGACCACCCTGACTTTTATTTTTCCCCTCTGTAATGAGAGAGATACATTTCCTCCTCCTCCTCTCCTTTTGGAAAACATGAATCACCCACTCATTTAAGATCTGCTTTGAAAGTCAGATCAAATTCAAGATGGTTTTTTTATGGTTTTGCGAGGAATTCTGCATATTTCCAGTTGGAAAAGGGTCACTTCCTGAGCCTTTCCTGTTTTGCTTTACTCAAGGTTAACTCTGCACTCCGAGGTGAAGCGCCTGTGCTGCTTTACTCAAGGTTAACTCTGCACTCCGAGGTGAAGCGCCTGTGCTGCTTTACTCAAGGTTAACTCTGCACTCCGAGGTGAAGCGCCTGTGCTGCTTTACTCAAGGTTAACTCTGCACTCCGAGGTGAAGCGCCTGTGCTGCTTTACTCAAGGTTAACTCTGCACTCCGAGGTGAAGCGAGGGTAAGGCATGTGGTTCTCTCTCCACAGCGCTCCACACCCAGTGGCCCACCTTCACCCCCAACGACTGGCCTCTAAATCCATCTCCCCGGGGCGGGTAATGAGCGGTGGGGGGCAGAGGGCAGGGGGCAGGGGGCGGGAGACGAGGGGCGGGTTGCGGGGGGTCCACAGACGTGCTGTGTGGGTCCCACAGACGTGCTGTGTGGGGCCCACAGACGTGCTGTGTGGGGCCCACAGACACGCTGGGTGGGGCCCACAGACACGCTGGGTGGGGCCCACCGACGCGCTGGGTGGGGCCCACAGACGCGCTGGGAGGGGCCCACAGACGCGCTGGGTGGGGCCCACAGACATGCTGGGTGGGGCCCACAGACGCGCTGAGTGGGCTGATGCGCTGGGTGGGGCCCACAGACGCGCTGGGTGGGGCCCACAGACATGCTGGGTGGGGCCCACAGACGGGCTGAGTGGGGCCCATAGATGCGCTGGGTGGGGCCCACAGATGCGCTGAGTGGGCAGACGTGCTGGGTGGGGCCCACAGATGCGCTGAGTGGGGCCCATAGATGCGCTGGGTGAGGCCTACAGACGGCACAGGAATCCTCACGAAAAGCGTCCAGCGGAGAGAGCGCCACACTCATAACATCCCGGAGGCCTGAACTCATCCTGTACGGCTACTCACTGGGGAGGGAGGCTGCTCTAACACTATAAACACTACGAACACTATGAACATTATTACTGTTCTATTCTATAACACTATGAACACTGTTACTGTTCCATTCTATAACACTATGACATTACTACTGTTCTATTCTATAACACTATGAACACTATTACTGTTTCATTCTGTAACACTATGACATAACTACTGTTCCATTCTATAACACCTTGAACACTATTATGGTTCCATTCTATAACACTATGAACACTATTACTGTTCCGTTCTATAACACTATGACATTACTACTGTTTCATACTATAACAGTATGAACATTATTACTGTTCCATTCTAGAACACTATGAACATTACTGTTCCATTCTATAACACTATGAACATTACTTCTGTTGCATTCTATAACACTATGAACACAATTACTATTCCATCCTATAACACTATAAACATTACTACTGTTCCATTCTATAACACTATGACATTACTACTGTTCCATTCTATAACACTATGAACGCTATTACTGTTCCATTCTATAACACTATGAACATTATTACTGTTTCATACTATAACAGTATGAACATTATTACTGTTCCATTCTATAACACTATGAACATTATTACTGTTACATTCTATATCTCACTCAATCCAGCACAGTCGCCACTACAGAGCGAATCTCACTCAATCCAGCACAGAGTCACCACTAAAGAGCGAATCTCAATCCAGCACAGTCGCCACTACAGAGCGAATCTCACTCAATCCAGCACAGAGTCACCACTACAGAGCGAATCTCAATCCAGCACTGAGTCACCACTAAAGAGCGAATCTTACTCAATCCAGCAGAGTCGCCACTAAAGAGGGAATCCCAATCCAACACAGTCGCCACTACAAGCCCCTCTCTGTCTTTTTCTCTTTCCTCTTCATCATCGATGATGGTAAATCCATTTTCTTTCGTCTGAGTGGAAAATCGGTGCAGATTTTTCCATAAGTCGCGTGCTCAGCTCCATGAATCATGGGAGTGATTCAATACAGTAAAATATTTCCCTTTCAGATTTATTAAAAACAGCATTGTGGAAAAACACAAAAAACAAATGCTGCTAAAATGTTTCACATAAATCACTGAGTGTTTTCATCCGCTGCTCCTCCTGAATGAAGATCTAAGCAAATCCACATGATGGGCGACAGCCTCTTCATCTTCAAAAGCTTTCCATCCACTTAATCAGAGAGTTCTCACAAGAGACAGCACCGCATGGGGGGGGGGGGGGGGGGGGGGGGGGGTGGCGGGGAGCTGGAGTTCGCGTCTCATTAAATGTCCGTAATCCTCCTACTGTAGATAGGCTTACACTATAAATCTGGCAATACACTCTGCCAACAATAAGCTTTGTATCCTGATACAGGGCTCACATAAAAATGTTGAATGAAAAAAAAACCCTCAACACAGGTTTTGTATTTACTTACAGGAGTAACATGGTGGTTGAATGTGACACTTGCCAGTTGTCTTTAGGCAACAACAAAACAAATGTGCATAATTTTTTTATTATTCAGGGATTTAAATGTATTTTAAAACGTATTTTTCTAAGCCTAAATTTCCCACTATAAAAATTCACCCGAACTGTCTGGGCGTGGTAATGAGAACTGTCAGTTAGCTATGATTGACAGACCGTGCCCCGTTACCATAGCTACCTCCATGATACGCGCTCATCTTGGGAGACTGAATTTTTACAAGCTAGCTAGTTTAGTATATCAAGTATCGATAGCTAAGGATGTTGACTTACATCCAATAATAATTTTTACTAGCTAGTTAGCCAAGTTAAGATAAAACCACAACTATAACGTCCTTATGAAAGCAAACTAGCTAACTAATGTTATCGATAACATTACATTATGAAAGCAAACTACATAGCTAGCTAACGTTAGCTAGCTAGCTATAAATGAATATAACCAACCAGATAGTCTAGTAGTCCTTAAAAGGCACTCTAATAAGTGAACCTAACGTTAGGCAAATATAATAACTATGGGTCACGAGTTATCCATGGGTCCCCAAATATGATTTAGAATGAGCTATCACAGCAATCTGAATGACAGTAGGGAGGGCAAAACGGAGCTTTAGAATGTCTCCAGCAGTGTATGCGCGTGAGCTCGCCAATACATTTCTCACAGAAAAGGTAGTTTGTCGCCTTGTTTTAGTTCATTACAGTGGTGATAGAAGTGAAAATAATTAAGTGGTGCTGTGCCTTTAGCCTTTACTGATCACCGTACAAGGTTAATGTTAAGTGGCTAGCACAATCGGACAGCACTAACCCATAAAAATATACTTTGAATGATACTTGCTCAATCGAACGGTAAATCTGGAAAACATTCAATTATAGTCAGCGGCACCAAAATTTTCTTTCACACCCTCAATAAACGGCAACAGTCCCAGAAGATTGAATTAAACCTTTTAAAGTTATATATTTTCTGAAACGTTATCGATTCCGTTTGGCCACAGTGAGTGAAACTAGACGATCTGAGCGTATAGTTTCTATGTAAATTATGTCAAAAGGATTCAGCCTTGTTGTTTGCTACCTAAACTTCACAGCACACTTGTAGCAGGGCGGTGTGTCCGGTCAGATTTCTTTATGGGGCGTGGAAAGGGGTGTGGTTACTGTACTTGTGACGCACTAAGTCGATAACATTCTCAACTGGCTGAAAATCGGACGATAAATTTAAAATGCATATTTCTCCAAAAATAAAGAACGGACATATTTAATAATTTACTCATCGTGTTTCTTCAATGCCTCTTGTGCAAATAGCATGTAAAACCGAGAAAGTGTGAAAACCACCATGTTACTCCTTTAATATTACAAATGAAACATGAACTCATATCGCTGCCATATAGCATATATTTTTAAAAAGCAAAACTAAAACCGAAAGTTTATTTTGCAGTGGCAGCACAAGATATCCAAAGCTATAACATATGCTCCATTTTGTAAGCAGCTTCTTCAGACTTTGTATCCAGGTAAACCATTTGTGCTTAATATGCCTAATATAGTAAACGGCAAAATCACATCAACATAGTTTTTTTGTTTGTTTTTTCTGCAGCATGCAGCTCAGCACACAGCTCAGCACACATCACACAGCTCAGCACGCATCTCAGCACGCAGCTCAGCACACATCACACATCTCAGCACACAGCACACAGCTCAGCACGCAGCTCAGCACGCAGCTCAGCACACATCACACAGCTCAGCACGCAGCTCAGCACACATCACACAGCTCAGCACGCATCTCAGCACGCATCTCAGCACGCAGCTCAGCACACATCACACAGCTCAGCACGCAGCTCAGCACACAATTCAGCACGCAGCTCAGCACACATCACACAGCTCAGCACGCAGCTCAGCACACAACTCAGCACACATCACACAGCTCAGCACACAACTCAGCACGCAGCTCAGCACGCAGCTCAGCACACATCACACAGCTCAGCACGCATCTCAGCACGCAGCTCAGCACACATCACACAGCTCAGCACGCAGCTCAGCACACAGCTCAGCACACAACTCAGCACACATCACACAGCTCAGCACGCAGCTCGGCACACAACTCAGCACGGAGCTCAGCACACATCACGGAGCTCAGCACACAACTTAGCACGCAGCTCAGCATGCAGCTCAGCACACATCACACAGCTCAGCACACAGCTCAGCACACAACTCAGCACACATCACACAGCTCAGCACACAGCTCAGCACGCAGCTCAGCACACATCACACAGCTCAGCATACATCACACAGCTCAGCACGCATCTCAGCAAGCAGCTCGGCACACAACTCAGCACGCAGCTCAGCACACATCACGCAGCTCGGCACACAACTCAGCACGCAGCTCAGCACACATCACACAGCTCAGCATGCAGCTCAGCACGCAGCTCAGCACACAGCTCAACACGCAGCTCAGCACACAACTCAGCACACATCACACAGCTCACCACACAGCTCAGCACACAGCTCAGCACACAGCTCAGCACGCATCTCAGCACGCAGCTCAGCACACAGCTCAGCACGCATCTCAGCACACATCACACAGCTCAGCACACATCACACAGCTCAGCACGCAGCTCAGCACACAACTCAGCACACAGCTCAGCACACATCACACAGCTCAGCACGCAGCTCAGCACACAACTCAGCACACATCACACAGCTCAGCACGCAGCTCAGCACACATCACGCAGCTCAGAACATATCTCAGCACGCAGCTCAGTGTGCATCACACATCTCAGCACACAGCTCAGCACACAACTCAGCACACATCACACAGCTCAGCACACATCACACAGCTCAGCACGCAGCTCAGCACACATCACACAGCTCAGCACACATCACGCAGCTCAGGACACATCTCAGCACACATCAAGCAGCTCAGAACATATCTCAGCACGCAGCTCAGTGTGCATCACACATCTCAGCACACAGCTCAGCACGCAGCTCAGCACACAGCTCAGCACGCATCTCAGCACGCATCTCAGCACACAGCTCAGCACGCATCTCAGCTCACAGCTCAGCACACAGCTCAGCAAACATCTCAGCACGCAGCTCAGCACACATCTTAGCACGCATCTCAGCACACATCTCAGCACACAGCTCAGCAAGTATCTCAGCTTGCCTACAAGACCTCTCAAATTGGAGGGCAAACTATCACCTGAAGTTCAGCTTGGTTGAAACTGATACTCTGTATATCCCAATGAGACCTCTACCCTGCTTGGCCTTTCACTGACCCTAGCTGGCACTGCAGGTACACCCCTCCTCCGCTGCCAGGAATCTGGAGCGGTGCTGGAAAATGACTGTTCCCCTGTGAGAACACCATGGCACCTCACTGGGTGTGCAGATTCTCCCTGTATAATCCGCCCTTTCCTCACCACCTACTCATCACATTCAAACATTGGTGCTAGCCGATCAGGCAGCTGAAGGGACCGATTTGTTATATCTTCAGAAGATCAGTAGACCCCACACACATCCCACTGGAAAGTGCTGCTGCAGTCATTGCACACCCATGTGCCCACACACCGATGGCCTTGCTCATTTCCGTGTCATGTGGGAGTGCCACACACACACTCACACGCACCAGCAGAGCAGCAGGGGGGAGGGGGCAGGAGGGAGAGGTACAGGAGGGGCTGCAGTAGCACGTTTCCGTGGTTTGTAAAGCTGCCGTACATTTGATACCACAAACCACAGACTTTAATAAAATCCCCATTCTGCCTGGACAACCCCCCCACCCCAACCCCAGTAGCAATGAGGTCATGGTTTTCAGGAACAACCATTCAATGGCCTCAGTAAATAAAACCAGCCCAGACCTCAACAGACCAATCTAATGCAAGGGAATTGCACTGGGCCCTGCCCCCTGCTTCCTAACAGTCATAGAGTGGTTTCCTGCTCTTGATAACCATCGGGGCCATGCATGGCCCGGTAAATACTATCACAAAAAAAAACACCTCTCTCACTGCCGCCCATTTAAAGCCTTTATGGCCGCCGCCCTCAGTGATGTCACAATGGGGCAACACGTAATGCTTTATGATGCAATCAGCCAGGTGCATAATGTGAGAATCCCAGATTACAATCTCTCCCAGATTACAAGAGAGATATGAATCTCTGAAAGTGAGAATAAATAAAAAAAAAATAATAATTCAAACAGTGGCAAGAAAAAATATCCAGGTGGGAAGAACCCTGGTACAGAGGAAGATGCCAACAGTTAGGGTTGAGTTAAACAGTAATATACAGGTACGGGGGAAACATTTATTTAAATGGGTAACATGAAAAAGATTCAAATAACTTCTACATTTCCTATCCCTTCTGCTTGGTATGAGATTTCCACACACAGAATTCAGAGGATCAGAGGAAAATTCAGATTACTGCTGTGTCCTTATCAGAAAAACTGCACAAAAACATGGATCAAGCTAGACACGGATTAAGATTAGAGTTAGGGTGAGATACGGATTAAGATGCTGAGATTAGAGTTAGGGTGAGACAGGGATTAAGATACTGAGATTAGGGTTAGGGTGAGACAGGGATTAAAATGCTGAGATTAGGGTTGGGGTGAGACAGATTAAGATGCTGGTATTAGGGTTGGAGTGAGATATGGATTAAATTGCTGAGATTAGGGTTAGAGTGAGACATGGATTAAGATGCTGGGGTTAGGGTGAGACACGCATCATGCTGCTGGGATCAGGATTAGGGTGAGACATGGATTGAGATGCTGAATTTAGGGTTAGGGTGAGACACGGATTAAGATGTTGAGATTAGGGTTAGATACGGATTAAGATGCTGGGATTAGGGTTAGGGTGAGGCATGTATCATGCTGCTGGGATCAGGATTAGGGTGAGACATGGATTAAGATACTGAGATTAGTGTTGGGGTGAGACATGGATTAAGATGCTAGGAGTTAGGACGAGGCTTCAGTTTCTTCTTTTCCTAGTCGATTATTGCTGATTTTGCAAAGTGACTAAATGTTTACTTCGTCAAAGAAGTTGATTTGAGTATGAAAGAGAGAAAGAGAAACAGGAGAAATATTGGACCGAAAGGGAGAGATAAAGAGGGAGACAGAGAGGCAGTGAGATTTTATGTAAATTACTGCTTTGCAATTCTATGCCTGTGTGGTCATGCCAATAATACAGAGAGAGAATGAGGGAGCGAAAGAGGAACGGAAAGAGAAAGCCAGTGTGGGAAGGAGAGAGACAGAGAGAAAGAGAATTACATTACATTACATTACAGGCATTTGGCAGACGCTCTTATCCAGAGCGACGTACATCAAAGTGTATAACCATAACCAGGACAAGTATGACGAAAACCCTAGAGAGAAGTACTGGTCCAAGTGCAGGGAACAACCGCATAGATCAGCTTGGACCCTGAAGGTTAAACTGATTAACACTAATACAACGAGAACGGCAACAATTACTGCTTGTATTTTTTATTTTTTTTATTTTTTATTAAACTCCACTGCATTAAGACAGTTAATGCACCTAAGTCACCTACAAAACAGCTGCCTAGTTACAACCCTAAGCTTACATTCATTTACAGGGGGGTAGGGAGGGAAGGGGAGAGGTGCAGCCTGAAGAGGTGAGTCTTCAGTTGTTGTTTGAAATGGGTTAGTGACTTAGCTGTTCTGACCTCCACGGGGAGGTCATTCCACCATCGTGGGGCCAGAACAGACAGGAGACGTGATCTGGAGGTGCAGGTGCGAAGAGGGGTAGGTGCCAGGCGTCCTGAGGTAGCAGAACGGAGGGATCTGGCTGGCATGTAGGGTTTGAATATTTTGTGGAGGTATGCTGGGGCTGATCCCTTGACTGCCTGGTATGCTAGGACCAATGTTTTAAATTTGATGCGAGCTATAACAGGCAGCCAGTGGAGGGTAGTGAGCAGGGGCGTGACGTGGGAGTGTCTGGGGAGGTTGAAGACCAGACGAGCTGCAGCATTCTGGATGAGTTGCAGAGGTCTGGTGGCAGATGCCGGTAGTCCAGCCAGAAGAGAGTTGCAGTAGTCCAGGCGGGATAGAACCATTGCTTGGACCAGGAGCTGGGTTGAGTAGGTGGTGAGAAAGGGGCGGATTCTCCGGATGTTATACAGGAAAAATCTGCATGTCCGGCTTACTGCTGCGATGTTCTTGGAGAGGGACAGCTTGTTGTCCATCACCACCCCGAGATTCTTGGCACAGGGTGATGATGTCACTAAGGTGTCCCCTAGGGAAATGGAGAAGTCAAGGAGGGGAGAGGATAGGGCAGGAATAAAGATTAGCTCCGTCTTTCCTGGGTTGAGCTTCAGGTGGTGAGTGTCCATCCAGCTCTGGATGTCCCTCAGGCAAGCGGAGATGCGGGCAGGGACCTGTGTGTCCGATGGGGGGAAGGAGAGAAAGAGTTGCGTGTCGTCGGCATATGAGTGGTAGGACAAGCCATGGGCAGATATTACAGGGCCAAGGGATCTGGTGTATAATGAAAAGAGAAGGGGACCGAGGACTGAGCCCTGGGGAACTCCGGTGGCGAGGGGACGGGGTGGTGATACCTTACCCGCCCAGGCAACCTGGAAGGAACGGTCAGAGAGGTAAGACTCAATCCAGTCAAGGACTGAGCCGCAGATCCCTGTTGCTGCCAGGGAGGACAGGAGGATAGAATGCTCCACGGTGTCAAATGCAGCGGAGAGGTCTAGGAGAATCAGGACAGAGGAGAGGGAGGCTGCGCGTGCGGCATGGAGTGACTCACTGACCGAGAGGAGTGCAGTCTCGGTCGAGTGGCCAGGCCTGAAGCCAGACTGGTGGGGGTCAAGCAGGTTGTTCCGAGAGAAGAAAGCAGAGAGTTGGTTGGATGCAGCACGTTCAAGTGTTTTGGATAGAATTAGAGAGGGGGACATAGTGAGTGAATGAGAGAGAGAGGGAGGGGAAGAGAGAGAGAATGCAAGAGAGACATAGTGAGTGAATGAGAGAGGAGAGGGGAAGAGAGAGGGAGAGAATAAATGAGAGAGGGGGAGAGGAAGAGAGAGAGAGAATGCAAGAGAGACACAGCTAGTGAATGAGAGGAGAGGTGAAGAGAGAGGGAGAGTGAAAGAGAATGAATGAGTGAGGGGGAGAGGGGAAGAGTGAAAGAGAATGCATGAGAGGAAGAGAGAGAGGGAGAAAATGAGAGAGAATGAATGAGAGAGGGAGAGAGGAAGAGAGAGAGAGGAACAGGATGATCAGTAATTTCTTCAGTGACTGTAACCACAGTTTGTGCAGAAGCCCAGAGCATTCCAGCTGGGTATAATTTGGGTTTTGATTTTTTTTTATTATTATTTTTAATCATAAATGTTTCCTCTTGTGGTTACTCTAATATGTGGAAATATAGTCTTCGGTCCATAAATCTTTCATAAGTGCTTGTGTGAGCTGTGATCTAAAGCATTTGGAAGCCCTGTGCTTGTGTTGTTTATGAAGACAGTATTTGTATATCTTTACTTGGGTTTGGGTCTCTATGAGCTTGATGAATTTAAACAGACCTAACGGTGATCTTGACCTGATCAGAAAATGGTTGTTTTGTTGGTTAAATCGTTAAATGCGTTGTTCAGCTCTGCAGGCAAAAGCCAATTAATGCATCTTCTACAAAACCATCTACTATCCAAATAGGCCAACCTGCCATGGTGAATAGCCAGAATTTCTTTCTTTGTTTATTCAGTAAGAGCTTATTCCTCTTTATGCAGAATAAAATATTGTATAGTAGTTTCAATAAAGAATTAATGATGCAAGATCATCTCATCTTTGTTGAGAAAAAAGAGCACACACCAAATGAGTGCATGGGCAAATTGGTTTTTTAGCTCCTTGTTTTTAAACTGTATTAATTCTGTTGTGCAAGACATAGCTCAGGAGGTAAGACTGATTGTCTGGCAGTAGGAGGGTTGCCGGTTCAAACCCCGCCCTGGGCGTGTCGAAGTGTCCTTGAGCAAGACACCTAACCCCCAACTGCTCTGGCGAATGAGAGGCATCAATTATAAAGCGCTTTGGATAAAAGCGCTATATAAATGCAGTCCATTTACATACATACTTATATTTTATCTGTATGACAATTTTCTAATAGTTTTCAAAATCCAAAAATGCAAGAATATTATGTTATGTATAATTAAACACCCCAGCCTATTGCACATGCACTGAAAATAGATATGACTGCAATTTTAATTATTTGTCCAACAATCTGAAGAAAAGAACGAACTCTAGCAAGTAAGGTCAGGCAGCTGGCAAAGGTTCAGAAGATTAGCTGGGGATTCATAGCATAGGAAGAATATTGACAGACAATTAGGGAATGGCAGGGACAGAGGGACAGAGAGATAGGGGGACAGAGGGAGAAGAACAGAAGGATGAGGACAGATGACAGGTAGAAAGACAGAGGGACAAGGACAGCTCAGTGTGTCTAAGCTCTCTCCTGTGTGTGCAGTGTGTGTGTAGTGTCTAAACTCTGTCCTGCGTGTTTAAGTTCTGTCCTGTGTGTGCAGTATGTGTAAGCTCTGTCCTGTGTGTGCAGTGTGTGTAAGCTCTGCCCTGTGTGTGTGTAAGCTCTGTCCTGTGTGTGCAGTGTGTGTAAGCTCTGTCCTGCGTGTGCAGTGTGCATAAACTCTGTCCTGCGTGTGCAGTCTGTGTGTAAGCTCTGTCCTGTGTGTGCAGTCTGTGTGTAAGCTCTGTCCTGTGTGTGCAGTGTGTGTAAGCTCTGTCCTGTGTGTATAGTGTCTAAGCTCTGTCCTGTGTGTGTAAGCTGTCCTGTGTGTAAGCTCTGTTCTGTGTGTGCAGTGTGTGTAAGCTCTGTCCTGTGTGTCTAAGCTCTGTCCTGTGTGTGCAGTGTGTCTAAGCTCTGTCCTGTGTGTGCAGTCTGTGTCTAAGCTCTGTCCTGTGTGTGCAGTGTGTCTAAGCTCTGTCCTGTGTGTGCAGTGTGTCTAAGCTCTGTCCTGAGTGTATAGTGTCTAAGCTCTGTCCTGTGTGTGTAAGCTGTCCTGTGTGTAAGCTCTGTTCTGTGTGTGCAGTGTGTGTAAGCTCTGTCCTGTGTGTCTAAGCTCTGTCCTGTGTGTGCAGTGTGTCTAAGATCTGCCCTGTGTGTGTAGTGTCTAAGATCTGTCCTGTGTGTGTAGTGTGTCTAAGCTCTGTCCTGTGTGTGCAGTGTGTCTAAGCTCTGTCCTGTGTGTGTAGTGTCTAAGCTCTGTCCTGTGTGTGCAGTGTGTCTAAGCTCTGTCCTGTGTGTGTAGTGTCTAAGCTCTGTCCTGTGTGTAGTGTCTAAGCTCTGTCCTGTGTGTAGTGTCTAAGCTCTGTCTTGTGTGTGTAGTGTGTCTAAGGTCTGTCCTGTGTGTCTAAGCTCTGTCCTGTGTGTGCAGTGTGTCTAAGATCTGCCCTGTGTGTGCAGTGTGTAAGCTCTGCCCTGTGTGTGCAGTGTGTCTGAGCTCTGTCCTGTGTGTGCAGTGTCTAAGCTCTCTCCTGTGTGTGCAGTGTGTCTAAGCTCTGTCCTGTGTGTGTAGTGTGTAAGCTCTGTCCTGTGTGTGTAGTGTCTAAGCTCTGTCCTGTGTGTGCAGTGTGTCTAAGCTCTGTCTTGTGTGTGTAGTGTGTCTAAGCTCTGTCCTGTGTGTAGTGTCTAAGCTCTGTCCTGTGTGTGTAAGCTCTTTCCTGTGTGTGCAGTGTGTAAGCTCTGTCCTGTGTGTGCAGTGTGTGTAAGCTCTGTCCTGCGTGTGTAGTGTCTAAGCTCTGTCCTGTGTGTGTAGTGTGTCTAAGCTGTCCTGTGTGTGCAGTGTAAGCTCTGTCCTGAGTGTGCAATGTGTCTAAGCTCTTTCCTGTGTGTGTAAGCTCTGTCCTGTGTGTGTAGTGTCTAAGCTCTGTCCTGTGTGTGTAGTGTGTCTAAGCTCTGTCCTGTGTGTGCAGTGTAAGCTCTGTCCTGAGTGTGCAATGTGTCTAAGCTCTTTCCTGTGTGTGTAAGCTCTGTCCTGTGTGTGCAGTGTGTAAGCTCTGTCCTGTGTGTGCAGTGTGTTTAAGCTCTGTCCTGTGTGTGCAGTGTGTCTAAGATCTGCCCTGTGTGTGCAGTGTCTAAGCTCTGTCCTGTGTGTAGTGTCTAAGCTCTGTCCTGTGTGTAGTGTCTAAGGTCTGTCCTGTGTGTGCAGTGTGTCTAAGATCTGCCCTGTGTGTGCAGTGTGTCTAAGCTGTCCTGTGTGTGCAGTGTAAGCTCTGTCCTGAGTGTGCAATGTGTCTAAGCTCTTTCCTGTGTGTGTAAGCTCTGTCCTGTGTGTGTAGTGTCTAAGCTCTGTCCTGTGTGTGTAGTGTGTCTAAGCTCTGTCCTGTGTGTGTAGTGTGTCTAAGCTCTGTCCTGTGTGTGTAGTGTCTAAGCTCTGTCCTGTGTGTGCAGTGTGTCTAAGCTCTGTCCTGTGTGTGCAGTGTGTCTAAGCTCTGTCCTGTGTGTAGTGTCTAAGCTCTGTCCTGTGTGTGTAGTGTGTCTAAGCTCTGTCCTGTGTGTGCAGTGTGTCTAAGCTCTGTCCTGTGTGTAGTGTCTAAGCTCTGTCCTGTGTGTAGTGTCTAAGCTCTGTCCTGTGTGTGTAGTGTGTCTAAGCTCTGTCCTGTGTGTGCAGTGTGTCTAAGCTCTGTCCTGTGTGTAGTGTCTAAGCTCTGTCCTGTGTGTAGTGTCTAAGCTCTGTCCTGTGTGTGCAGTGTGTCTAAGATCTGTCCTGTGTGTGTAGTGTCTAAGCTCTGTCCTGTGTGTGCAGTGTGTCTACGCTCTGTCTTGTGTGTGCAGTGTCTAAGCTCTGTCCTGTGAGTGCAGTATGTGGTGAACATGCAGATTCTGTGTCACAGCTCCCTCTGTGGCTGGTTTCAGCTGAGGCAGCATTACAGCAGATGGAGGAGAAAGAGTCCTGCTTGCACGTGGGCCCTGAGGGCACGGAGTCTCAGCGTGCAGTCTGAGGTCCCCGCCATTCCTTCCTCTGTCCTGCAGTTGGACTTGTTTGGACAGAGGAAATCTAAATAGAGTGCAATTTTTGGAAGATGAGAATTCTGGCAAATTCTGTGAAGCTTCCTTTTTTCAGTTGGAAATTGTATCATTTCAGCAATATCTTTTTTTAGAGGAGAGATGGGAATGAAGTCATTCCATTTTTATAGTTCTGTCTCTTTCTTGCTCTCACTTTCAACCCCTAGACAATAGATACCTAAATCTAGCCCTCAAATCCAAATCTGGCCTTGATTTTCTTTTATCCCAGGTAATAAACTGAACAATTAGTGCTACTGTTTGGCCAGACCTTCACACCTGACTCCCAGATAAAGGGAGGGTGGAAAACCAACAGTTCTAAGCCCCCAAGGACAGTGAATATTTTACACCCTACAGGCCACACACAGCACAGCAGAAGAGCCAGTGACTGCTCATGGTGAGAGCCTTTGCTGCGTATGTGTGAATGTGAGTCATGACCCCCCCAGCCCCCCAACCACCTGAGTACAAGTGCTCTAAGAGCCAGTGTGTAAGTGCTCTAGGAGTCTGGGTGTAAGTGCACTGAGAACCAGTGTGTAAGTGCACTGAGAGCCAGTGTGTAAGTGCTCTAAGAGCCTGTGAGTAAGTGCTCTAAGAGCCTGTGTGTAAGTGCACTGAGAGCCAGTGTGTAAGTGCACTGAGAGCCTGT
This sequence comes from Anguilla japonica, assembly GCA_025169545.1. NCBI lineage: Eukaryota > Metazoa > Chordata > Actinopteri > Anguilliformes > Anguillidae > Anguilla > Anguilla japonica. Next base: position 78,543,286 of record CM045884.1, read on the forward strand.
GTGTAAGTGCACTGAGAGCCAGTGTGTAAGTGCACTGAGAGCCAGTGTGTAAGTGCACTGAGAACCAGTGCGTAAGTGAACTGAGAACCAGTGTGTAAGTGCTCTAAGAGCCTGTGTGTAAGTGGACTAAGAGCAGGCATGTAAGTGGACTAAGAGCCTGTGTGTAAGTACACTCAGATTCTTTGTGTAAGTGTGGTGGATGCAGAAGCAATCTGGCTCAGGCTCTGGGAAACCCATGTAATGGGACCGGTTTGATCCAGACTCTGAAGCAGGGCCGGTGTTTGTGTGCCCCAGAGCTGTTTGGGAGCAGCAGGGTACCCCTGAAACCCTGCAGGTCTGGAGCACTCCGGCATGCACCCTCTGGACAGCCCAGGGCTGTGATGGAAAAACCAGACCTGCTAGTGTGTGTGTGTGTGTGTGTGTGCGTACGTGTGTGTGTGTGTGTGTGTGTGAGAGAGAGAGTGTGTTTGTATAAGTGTGTGTGTGTGTAGGTATTTGTGTATGAGTGTGTGTGCGTGTTTGTATGTGTGCGTGTAAGGAGTGTGTGTAGTGTTTGTGAGAGTGTATGTGTAGGTGTTTTTGTATAAGATAAGATATAAGATGCTGTGTGAATTGTCCAATTACTTTTGGTCCCTCAGAAATGAGGGAACTATGTAAAAATGGTTGTGTTATCTATGTAGTTCACCCTGTATGGATATACATACCAACAAACCAAAGTTCACAGTCTGTACCATAACATCATATTCATTTTTTTATTTAAATCCTATGTGCTGCAGTACAGACCAAAAACAACAAAAATTGTCGAACCGTCTAAATACTTACAGTCTGTGCTGAAAGGTTGTAAGTATATAATATTGTGTGTTTGTGTTGCATATGGGACATCTGGATCTGATTAGCAGGCATTCTGCATGCTGGGGTCAATTCCCAGTACGCACCTCCACAATGAGAACATTTACACTGCAAACATCTCCCCTTCCCCACTGCACACATATCCCCTTTCCCACTGCACACATTTCCCCTTCCCCACTGCACACATCCCCCCTTCCCCCACCTGTCCCCACTGCACACATATCCCCTTTCCCCACTGCACACATCCCCCCCCCCCCCCCACCTGCACATATATCCCCTTCCCCACTGCACACATCCCCCCTTCCCCACTGCACACATCCCCCCTTCCCCACTGCACACATATCCCCTTTCCCACTGCACACATCCCCCCTTCCCCACTGCACATATATCCCCTTCCCCACTGCACACATCCCCCCTTCCCCACTGCACACATCCCCCCTTTCCCATTACACACATTTCCCCTTCCCCACTGCACACATCCCCTCTTTCCCACTGCACACATCCCCCCTTCCCCACTGCACACATCCCCCCTTTCCCATTACACACATTTCCCATTCCCCACTGCACACATCCCCCCTTTCCCACTGCACACATTTCCCATTCCCCACTGCACACATCCCCTCTTTCCCACTGCACACATACCCCCTTCCCCACTGCACACATCCCCCCTTTCCCATTACACACATTTCCCATTCCCCACTGCACACATCCCCCCTTTCCCCACTGCACACACATTTCCCATTCCCCACTGCACACATCCCCCCTTTCCCATTACACACATTTCCCATTCCCCACTGCACACATCCCCCCTTTCCCACTGCACACATTTCCCATTCCCCACTGCACACATCCCCCCTTTCCCACTGCACACATTTCCCCTTCCCCACTGCACACATCCCCTCTTTCCCACTGCACACATTTCCCATTCCCCACTGCACACATCCCCCCTTTCCCATTACACACATTTCCCATTCCCCACTGCACACAGCCCCCTTTTCCCATTACACACATTTCCCATTCCCCACTGCACACATCCCCCCTTTCCCATTACACACATTTCCCATTCCCCATACCCACATCTCCTTCCCCACTGCACACATCTCCCCATACCCACATCTCCCCTTCCCCCATGAGAAAGAGACAGAGAAGCAGCATGTGACAGCATGAAAAATGTCTTATCCCTTCAGTGCTAACCAAGCCCAACTGTGCTTACCTTCAGTACTAACCATGAACAGTCCTGCTTAGCTTCACCATTCAGTTGAATCATTGGGTCGAGCTGATCTGACTGGTTAGAAATGATTGGTTACCTGGCAAAAGTGGGAGGGGTTGATGTATCTATAATTCAGCAGGTTAACACCAGAGTGACCTACCTGGCTGTCCCACAGAAGATGAGCTGCTGTGCCAGGCATACACAGATTAGCATGTGGGTTAATAACTCTCCTGCGGGCACAGGGAAGGTGGGATGGAACACAGTGGGATTTCTTCAAAACAAGTGTGGTGACGTGAGTACATGATGCTGCATACAACTTTACAACTGAACAACCTGTTTCTGTAGAAAAAGGGCAGGTGCAATCACATCTACATCCACAGACTGTAGAAGTAAAATCTTGTCAGATATCCAGTTTTTAGATCACCACCTTTGAGAAACAGACAAAATAATTTTGTGTCACCATTGGAATGTATCTGACTTCCCTCTGTCTCCTTTCCCCTCCACAAACATCCTTGGCAACATCCTTGGACAATTAGGGTCACCGGAAGGTCGTCTAAATGTATACAAACCTGGGGTGTCCTAGAGATATCACTCTTTTGAAAGTATTATTACTTTATTATTGAAGACACAGAACACTCAAACTATAAACTCAGAGACCCCATGTGGCTAAAGAATGCACAAAACATCCTCTTCCATTTTTCCTTCCTAAATTTGAATGCAATCTGTGACATTTAATTGAGATCACAGATTGAAAATGTTAATGTCTCTATAGATAATGGTTGTTGAGGCCTGGCAACTGAAATCTACATTTTTCAGGAGCAGTTCCGGTTTCAAATGGGAACCAACGCAGTGCGATTTGGTTTTGTTACATGGAAATTATTTTGCTTGAACGTGGAGATTATAACCTGCTGGCTTTAACAGTCATTTGTTGGCAACAGTCACCTCTGTTGTTGGAAGCAGAAATAAACCTCCATGTTTTTTTCAGAGGAAGTTCACAGTTCAGATCACCTAAAATATTCATGTAAGACAATTAATCTTTTGATATCATAGTGCTTAGCCCTGCTTCCAACAACATAAGGCTACTTCAATATGTAAATTTGTCAGCTTTCAGATAAAACAGTCTTTGCCTGACCCATCTCCCACACACACCTCCAACCTTCCACACCTCCACCCAAATCAGAGGAACCACGCTATGCTTCTTTCTTCCCCTCTCTTGCGACACCATAAAATGTGGACCTTTTTCTATACATTATTAAAATTTCTGAGTACTTAACTTCAGTCACTTAAGATCTGTTGTAGTGGACATTTGGGGGGGCTGGTATCTGCCGTTACCATCTGAGGAATCTTAACCTTGCATCTGGGCCTTGTGTTGCTTGGTGTTTGGATGGTCTTACTTTTTTTTTCTTACAAGCCATCCTGAATTTTTACATTTTCATCCCTAACGTTTTGGAATATTCTGCTGTCTTTTAGTTTTTGCATTTTGATCTTGGTTTTCTTGGGACTACGAGAAGTTTTAACTGTTTATGTACGCTATTCAGAGTGCCAGATGTCAAACGTGGGTGTTAGTTGTTAAAACCCCTGGATTCAGAACATAAAAACATTTTACTCAATTCTCACTGTCCTGACAACCTCAAGATAAAATAGTGAATATGTATAACAAACATATAGCTGATTTTGCAATACATGAGCAGAGCACGTCTTTGAGTTCGTTTATTTGTGTGTGCATGTGTGAGTGTGTGCATGTGTTTGAGTGTGTGCGCGTTTGAGTGTGTGTGTGTGTGTATGCGTGTGTGTGTGAGGGGTTTCTGCCGAGGGGGCATACAGATTGTTGAATCTGGTCACATCCTATTTAATTATTTTTATAAGAGGAGTAAAAAAGTGAATGGAAACTATGCACATTCCACACATCCCAGGAGGCCAGAGTGTCAGCGGACCTGCAGTGAGAGCACGTTTACAGTACACACCACTGACGCCAGGGATTATGGGAAATGAGAAACAGAGCTGAATAAAAAGCTATGTTCTACATGTACCTGACCTTTAACCTCAATCTGTCTCCCAAAACACAAGCACAAAACAAACACGCACACGCACAAAACCAACACACACACACACACAAAGCACAAAAATGCCCCTGAGTTTGGTTTTCTTCTCCTCTCTAAATACCTGCACCTTTTCTTCACTTCACTTTAAGCTGGGAATGAAGAGTCCCCCCCTTGTCCCACCACCGTTGTTCCCCCCGTCCCCCCCATCCCCCACAGACTGAGAGCAGAGTGCAGTTTCTTGGCCGGATGGCTTGGATCTGGCACTGAGGGTTGCAGTCCCTGTTTGGTAGGAGCCAGGTCACTCCACATGAGCACAGATCACAAAACCTTGGTCCAGATGCAGGCAAGTACGCCTCAACCACATCTACAGCTACACCTCAAACACATCTGCAGGTACGCCTCAATCATATCTACAGCTAAACCTCAGCCACACCTGCAGCTACACCTCAACCACACCTGTAGGTATGCCTCAACCAGACCTGCAGCTACATCTCAACCACATCTGGTTGAAAGATGTGTTTGAGTATGTATATACTCAACCACATCATCACGTGAAAGATGTGTTTGAGTATGTAACATGCGTGGCACACGTGACGGATGTGTTTGAGTATGTAATGCGTTTGGCACACGTGACGGATGTGTTTGAGTATGTAATGTGCTTGGCACACGTGACGGATGTGTTTGAGTATGAACAGGCGTGGTGCACGTGACGGATGTGTTTGAGTATGCAACACGCTTGGCACACGTGACGGATGTGTTTGAGTATATAACATGCTTGGCACACGTGACACGTGTTTGAGTATGTAATGTGTTTGGCACACGTGACGGATGTGTCTGAGTAACATGTTTGGCACACGTGACGGATGTGTTTGAGTATGTAACATGCGTGGCACACGTGACGGATGTGTTTGAGTGCAGCTGACCCCTCAGGTCTATTAATACAAGCAGAAATATTCTCATTATCCTCCAGGCCCTTCAGGTTGTGGTGACTCTACAGTTTAAGTATTTGCCGGTAGGTTCTTTCTTTGCCAAGAAATACAGAATAAAATGGCAGAGAGCTTTCATTAAATAAGAAACAGCCAGTATTCATTTCAAAAGAATGCTTAGCAGCGAGCAGCCACGCACCATCAGAATACCAGCACAACTGCAACTCTGCGAGTCAGACTGGTGATTCAGACTCGAGACAGAAAGCCAATCCTGTCCAATAACTGATTCCAGTCTTCTGTGAGAGAGTGATTTATACAATGTAAAAGTCATAATCACGGATTGGTTTTACTTTGCCAAAACGGAAGAAATTGAATAAATTACACTGGCCAGAAGCTTAATTAAAGACTCTGAACACACTGGTTCTCACCTATCCCCACGCCTACCTGTTTAAATTTATTTACTTTATTTAATCAGTATTTTAATCAAATGTAGGGATGAGAAGCACAGAAGCAAAATGCTTGTTCAAAAACAAACCGACTCAACCAACTCAACTGACTCGCATTCCAAAAGTTACAATAAATATTGCGCAAGCTCACGGCGAACAGTCTAGCGATAGAGCCTTTTCAAATAACACTTTGGAGTCATTTAGTAATGGTGGGAAAATATCATGGAAAATATTAGCTAAATGGAAAATATTACAGGTAGAGTTGGAACCAAATTGACATTGTAATTTTATAACTAATGCATCTGAACTTGACAAAACCTTCCAGCAAAAAAGGTCTCTACACCCTTTTCTCTCTCTCTCTCTCTCTCTCTCTCTGTCCCTCTCTTTTTCCACACACAGACACAGACACACACACGCACAGCCCTTTCCCTAATGAGCAGGCAGTCACTGAGAGCACATGCTGCAGACTCAGCCCAACACCAGCAGCCCACAGTCTGGGGGCTCATCACTGATCGATCGATCATGAAGAGGTGAGGAGGTCAGGCAGCGATGATGGGAATCGTCATGGCAGTGGAGTAGGCTGTGAGGTCTGCATAAGAAGCAGAGGGAGCGATGGACAAAGAGAAAGAAGGAAAGAGGAGTCAGGAAGAGAGGGAGAGAAATGGAGAGGAAATAGAGGGCACTGGCTCTTGAAACCCTGTTTTATTTCATAATCAGTTCAATGCATAATTTCTGTAGTTTTCTTCTGCATCTGTATCCACACCCAGAACCAAACAAAACACAAACAAGAAAAAATAGAAGAAAAAACAACAAGACAAAAAGCAGACTGAAAAAGTCTCAAATGTCAATAACCAATTTTCCTTCGTTTACTGAACATAAGCACTCCTACATACACTTTCAAAATTGTGTAGACTAACAAACAGTAAGTTGATTCTATTTTAAGTCTAAAACTTGTCAGGAAACATATCCAATAGCCACAACACCACATCTGTTGGGTCAGTACTGCCCAAAAAGAGAGATTGGGGGGGGGGGGGGGGGGGGGGAGTAATGGACCAGACACACAAGTAATGACCTGCAGCTGTAATATATCACTGTTGAGGATAAATATGTAACTATATAAGAAATGATTCATGAACGTTACCGCTTGTGTGGGGCTGTCTCAGCACCTCTAACCTGCTCAGAGTCACAGAGCTCTAACCTGCTCAGAGTCACAGAGCTCTAACCTGCTCAGAGTCACAGCACCTCTAACCTGCTCAGAGTCACAGAGCTCTAACCTGCTCAGAGTCACAGCACCTCTAACCTGCTCAGAGTCTCAGCACCTCTAACCTGCTCAGAGTCACAGAGCTCTAACCTGCTCAGAGTCACAGCACCTCTAACCTGCTCAGAGTCACAGAGCTCTAACCTGCTCAGAGTCACAGAGCTCTAACCTGCTCAGAGTCACAGAACTCTAACCTGCTCAGAGTCTCAGAGCTCTAACCTGCTCAGTCACAGAGCTCTAACCTGCTCAGAGTCACAGAGCTCTAACCTGCTCAGAGTCACAGAGCTCTATCCCACTCAGAGTCACAGCACCTCTAACCTGCTCAGTCTCAGAGCTCTAACCTGCTCAGAGTCACAGAGCTATAACCTGCTCAGAGTCACAGAGCTCTAACCTGCTCAGAGTCACAGAGCTCTAACCTGCTCAGTCACAGAGCTCTAACCTGCTCAGAGTCACAGAGCTCTAACCTGCTCAGAGTCTCAGAGCTCTAACCTGCTCAGAGTCACAGCACCTCTAACCTGCTCAGAGTCTCAGCACCTCTAACCTGCTCAGAGTCTCAGCACCTCTAACCTGCTCAGAGTCACAGAGCTCTAACCTGCTCAGAGTCACAGCACCTCTAACCTGCTCAGAGTCACAGAGCTATAACCTGCTCAGAGTCACAGAGCTCTAACCTGCTCAGAGTCACAGAGCTCTAACCTGCTCAGAGTCACAGAGCTCTAACCTGCTCAGAGTCACAGCACCTCTAACCTGCTCAGAGTCTCAGAGCTCTAACCTGCTCAGAGTCTCAGCACCTCTAACCTGCTCAGAGTCACAGAGCTCTAACCTGCTCAGAGTCACAGAGCTCTAACCTGCTCAGAGTCTCAGCACCTCTAACCTGCTCAGAGTCACAGAGCTCTAACCTGCTCAGAGTCACAGAGCTCTAACCTGCTCAGAGTCACAGAGCTCTAACCTGCTCAGAGTCACAGAGCTCTAACCTGCTCAGAGTCACAGAGCTCTAACCTGCTCAGAGTCTCAGCACCTCTAACCTGCTCAGTCACAGAGCTCTAACCTGCTCAGAGTCACAGAGCTCTAACCTGCTCAGAGTCACAGAGCTCTAACCTGCTCAGAGTCTCAGAGCTCTAACCTGCTCAGTCACAGAGCTCTAACCTGCTCAGAGTCTCAGCACCTCTAACCTGCTCAGAGTCTCAGAGCTGCTCAGTCTCAGAGCTCTAACCTGCTCAGAGTCTCAGCACCTCTAACCTGCTCAGAGTCACAGAGCTCTAACCTGCTCAGAGTCACAGAGCTCTAACCTGCTCAGAGTCACAGAGCTCTAACCTGCTCAGAGTCACAGCACCTCTAACCTGCTCAGAGTCTCAGCACCTCTAACCTGCTCAGAGTCACAGAGCTCTAACCTGCTCAGAGTCTCAGAGCTCTAACCTGCTCAGAGTCTCAGCACCTCTAACCTGCTCAGTCACAGAGCTCTAACCTGCTCAGAGTCACAGAGCTCTAACCTGCTCAGAGTCACAGAGCTCTAACCTGCTCAGAGTTTCAGAGCTCTAACCTGCTCAGTCACAGAGCTCTAACCAGCTCAGTCACAGAGCTCTAATCTGCTCAGAGTCACAGAGCTCTAACCTGCTCAGAGTCACAGAGCTCTAACCTGCTCAGAGTCACAGAGCTCTAACCTGCTCAGAGTCACAGAGCTCTAACCTGCTCAGAGTCACAGAGCTCTAACCTGCTCAGAGTCACAGCACCTCTAACCTGCTCAGAGTCACAGAGCTCTAACCTGCTCAGAGTCTCAGAGCTCTAACCTGCTCAGAGTCACAGAGCTCTAACCTGTTCAGAGTCACAGAGCTCTAACCTGTTCAGAGTCACAGAGCTCTAACCTGCTCAGAGTCACAGAGCTCTAACCTGCTCAGAGTCACAGAGCTCTAACCTGCTCAGTCTCAGAGCTCTAACCTGCTCAGAGTCTCAGAGCTGTACCTGCTCAGAGTCACAGAGCTCTAACCTGCTCAGTCACAGAGCCCTAACCTGCTCAGAGTCACAGAGCTCTAACCTGCTCAGTCTCAGAGCTCTAACCTGCTCAGAGTCACAGAGCTCTAACCTGCTCAGAGTCTCAGAGCTCTAACCTGCTCAGAGTCACAGAGCTCTAACCTGCTCAGAGTCATAGCACCTCTAACCTGCTCAGTCACAGAGCTCTAACCTGCTCAGAGTCACAGAGCTCTAACCTGCTCAGAGTCACACACACAAACACGTGCACACACATACACACACACAAACACACACACACACACACACACACACATATGCACACACGTGCACACACGTACGCACACACATGCACACACACACACAAGCCACATTTCCATTAAATTGTCAAGCGAATTTTAAGCAAACTTTTGAAATATCACAAAAAAGAAAATGAGAATTAAGAGTGTTTCCATTAACTGGTTTGGAGCGAATGAACCAGGCTACGCAAAGCGCAGTTACGTCAGAAGTTGGCGGTATAGGCTACGTTACGCATGGCTGTAATAAACAGAGTAGAAGAAGAGGTTGCAAACCGGAAACAAAACAAGTCTACGAGCAAAAACTATAGCGAAAAAAGGAGAGAGGTCTTCAGGAATTACTTTCAGTTGGGCAAGTTGTAATTGTTCTTTCATGTCAGCTAGTATTTGCCATGTTTCATGCTGTCCGGAGACGAAGAGAAAGAAATGCAATGATTCTAATGCACGCAGCAAGAGCCATACGACAACGGAAACAGCTGATCAGTCATGTGACTTAAATGTTCGCTACGTCAGAGCTTATTTGAAAAAACTGTTTCCATTTCTCATTTTGCGCATTAACTCTTTTTCGAAAAAGGCAAAAACCACCTCAAGCGAGCGTAAAAACTTTTTTGTGAATTTGAGGTACTTTTTGCGCATTTTGCTGTTTCCATAAATAGCGAAATGCGCAAAATGCGCATCAAAATACATTTATGGAAACACGGCTACAGAAGCACGCACGCACGCACACACACAAATTATGCAGTCAATCCAACAACTAAATGAGCTGGTATGACTTCAAGACAAGGATATGAGAACCGGGAAAAAGTGAGCTCCACAAGATTAATAAACGTGTCTGAAATGCCGCCAGCATTTCAAGATGGGGGGGGGGGGGGGGGGGGGGGGGGGGGGGGGGGGGGATGAGGAAGAAGGTCAGTCCCTAATCGCACAGGAGCTGTGAGCACACAGTTAAAGTAAGAAGGTCAGTCCCTAATCGCACAGGATGCTGTGAGCACACAGTTAAAGTAAGAAGGTCAGTCCCTAATCGCACAGGATGCTGTGAGCACACAGTTAAAGTAAGAAGGTCAGTCCCTATTCGCACAGGATGCTGTGAGCGCACAGTTAAAGTAAGAAGGTCAGTCCCTAATCGCACAGGATGCACAGTGAGACAGTCCCTATTCGCACAGGATTAAAGTAAGAAGGTCAGTCCCTAATCGCACAGGATGCTGTGAGTGCACACAGTTAAAGTAAGAAGGTCAGTCCCTAATCGCACAGGATGCTGTGAGCGCACAGTTAAAGTAAGTCCCTAATCGAAGGTCAGTCCCTAATCGCACAGGATGCTGTGAGCGCACAGTTAAAATAAGAAGGTCAGTCCCTAATCGCACAGGATGCTGTGAGCACACAGTTAAAGTAAGAAGGTCAGTCCCTATTCGCACAGGATGCTGTGAGCGCACAGTTAAAATAAGAAGGTCAGTCCCTATTCGCACAGGATGCTGTGAGCACACAGTTAAAGTAAGAAGGTCAGTCCCTAATCGCACAGGATGCTGTGAGCGCACAGTTAAAGTAAGAAGGTCAGTCCGTATTCACACAGGATGCTGTGAGCGCACAGTTAAAGTAAGAAGGTCAGTCCCTAATCGCACAGGATGCTGTGAGCACACAGTTAAAGTAAGAAGGTCAGTCCGTATTCACACAGGATGCTGTGAGCGCACAGTTAAAGTAAGAAGGTCAGTCCCTAATCGCACAGGATGCTGTGAGCACACAGGTAAAGTAAGAAGGTCAGTCCCTAATCGCACAGGATGCCATGTTACTTCAAGCACAATACCAGGACAGTGAGCGCAGTTAACTTTCACAGAAACATGAAGCATAAAGGAACACACATTCATTTCAGAAATAATTACACACAGCAGCCACTCACATATTAACACTGATGTCATGCTGTAAGCAGGCACTCAAGAACTTTAGAATTTAATAAAGAAAGAAATGAACATACAGGCCCCATACACTTAACATGGGAAGAGAATGCATTGATTTGGTAAAGGCAGTTCAGTGGTGCAAAGGGGGGTGTGTGACTGAGGGGAGGGGGGTTGGGGGTGTACGGGTTGAGGCCTGGAGGGCTGCTGTCCCTGAGATAGTCCCGTTAAAAACAGGAGGTGATGTCAGAAGGCAGGAGGAGGCTGTGATGGTATTATTATGACAGGTGGTGTTGTGTGTGTGTGTGTGTGTGTGTGTGTGTATGTGTGTGTGTGTGTGTGTGCGTGCGTGCGTGTATGTGTGTGTGTGTGTGTGTGTGTGTGTGCGTGCGTGCGTGTATGTGTGTGTGTGCGTGCGTGTATGTGTGTGTGTGTGTGTGTGTGTGCGTGTATGTGTGTGTGTGTGTGTGGGGAGGGGGGGAGGATTAGTGTGTAGTTAGAGAGCACAGAGATTAATGTGTAGTTACAGGGCACAGAGATTGGTGCGCAGTTATAAGGGCACAGAGATTAGTGCGCAGTTAAGAGGGCACAGAGATTGGTGTGCAGTTAAGAGGGCACAGAGATTGGTGTGCAGTTAAGAGGGCACAGAGATTAGTGCGCAGTTAAGAGGGCACAGAGATTAGTGCGCAGTTAAGAGGGCACAGAGATTAGTGCGCAGTTAAGAGGGCATAGAGATTGGTGCGCAGTTAAGAGGGCACAGAGAAGAGTGTGTAGTTAGAGAGCACAGATATTTGTGCACAGTTAGACAACACAGATTTGTGCAGTTATAAAGTGTAGAGATTGGTTAGACTTTGCTCTCACTGGATCTGTGCCTACGGGGGGTATATAAATGCACATGCAAACACTAACAGCTGCCTTAGTGGCCGTCAAACCTGCACACCTGCACACCGGCCTGGAGCTACCACCCACCCCCATGCAACACCAACCATCGAGCAGGACTGGGCAAAGTAAGTGTTTCAGTGTCCCCATTTCACCACTGCAGTATCATCAAGTGAAATTAGGCTACTTCACAAGAGAATTCAGAGACACTGTCACCCTTTCACTGTTGCTGTGCATGGATCGATCTCGCATGCTCCTTTCTTTGAGCTCAAAAAGTGCCAAAATTAATAGATTCTTGTTCTAACAGTTTAGTTTGTGCTGGTTTGAGCTCTGTTTGAGGGTATCATGTGCAGGCATGTTAAAAAGTACACAAAGATACAAATTAACTTGGGGCCAACTCAATTTAAAAACTGTTTAACAGCAGGGTTCCTGTAGGCAGGAAAAGATAAAAAAATCACTTGCAAAAAGGAGTGCAGGTTAGGGAAGGAAAGCCAGAAAGAAGGGGAACGTGAGAAAAGAGAGAAGATGAAAGCAGACGCATCAAAAAGCAGGACGGACTCAGTGGGGACGTGACGCGCCAGCAGGCAGCAGCTGACAGTAAGAATGTTTAACCTGTTCAGGGCATAGGTGTCTTTTCAGTGCACAGTACCTGTGTGTTCAGTGTGTACTGTGTGTTCAGTGTGCAGGTCTGTGTTCAGTGTGAAGGTGTATCCAGTGTGTTTGCGTTCCATGTGTACTTGTGCATTCACGGCGCTGGCGTTGTGTTGAGCGCGTACTCGTTTTATTTTCCGTGTTCTGGGAAGGGAGAGGGGTGAATGACTGAGCACATGCACAAAGCTGTTTGGTTTCTTCCCTTCTGTGCCCTTGTGAAAACCAGTTTTGAAAGTGACTATGTGGACCTGCACAAAGAGGGGCGTCTGACCACCTCCTCAGAAGCTTTGGGGACCCCTGAGTCTACTGAAGAGATTTTGTGACCCCTGATTCTGGTGTAGAGATTTTGGGACTCCTGTCTCTGTTGTGCAGATTTCGGTACCAGTGTCTTTGCTGTAGAGATTTTGATATACCTGACTCTGCTGTAAAGATTTTAGGACTCCTCACCCCCGGTGTAGAGATTTTGGGACCCCTGACTCAGCTGTGAAGCTTTTTGGACCCCTGACCCCAGGTGTAGAGATTTTGGGACCCCTGCTGTAGAGATTTTAGGACCCCTGACCCCTGATGTAGAGATTTTAGGACCCCTGACTCTGCTGTAGCTATTTTGGGACCCCTGATTCCACTGTAGAGATTTTGGGACCCCTAACTGCTGTACAGATTTTGGTGCACTTGACTCCTCAGTAATGCTTTTGGAACCGCTGACCATTTTGGTACCTCGGACTCTGTTGTAGCCGCCATCCCCAACGCCCCCCTCTTTTGTGTGCAAACTCAATTGTACAGACTGTCCAGCAAGCCCCGTCCAAGTGAATAACAACCAAACCACAGGGACACCAAGAGCATCTGTGGCCACATCATTTACATCTGAACATTTCTGTGCAGTTTTTTCAGAAGGTCAGTCAAGGACAGAGTGACCTGGGGGAGGCAGATCTGGGGCAGGAAGGAGAAGCACTGGGGGGGGGGGGGGGGGGGGGGGGGTGGGGGGTTGGGCTGCACAGCACAGGGGTGAAGCCTGCTGCTTTAGCATTGCTAATACAGTCCTAATACAGCCTGTTGATATGTCATGTACTCCATGGTACAGTAGGCTAAGGGTGCTAATTTAGCCTGCTGAAAGGTTGTGTACCCCATGGTACAGTAGGCTAAGGGCACTAATTTAGCCTGCTGTAAGGTTGTGTACCCCATGGTACAGTAGGCTAAGGGCACTAATTTAGCCTGCTGTAAGGTTGTGTACCCCATGGTACAGTAGGCTAAGGGCACTAATTTAGCCTGCTGTAAGGTTGTGTACCCCATGGTACAGTAGGCTAACGGTGCTAATTTAGCCTGCTGAAAGGTTGTGTACCCCATGGTACAGTAGACTAACGGCGCTAATTTAGCCTGCTGAAAGGTTGTGTACCCCATGGTACAGTAGGCTAAGGGTGCTAATTTAGCCTGCTGTAAGGTTGTGTACCCCATGGTACAGTAGGCTAAGGGCACTAATTTAGCCTGCTGTAAGGTTGTGTACCCCATGGTACAGTAGGCTAAGGGCACTAATTTAGCCTGCTGTAAGGTTGTGTACCCCATGGTACAGTAGGCTAACGGCGCTAATTTAGCCTGCTGAAAGGTTGTGTACCCCATGGTACAGTAGGCTAAGGGCGCTAATTTAGCCTGCTGTAAGGTTGTGTACCCCATGGTACAGTAGGCTAAGGGCACTAATTTAGCCTGCTGTAAGGTTGTGTACCCCATGGTACAGTAGGCTAAGGGCAGTAATTTAGCCTGCTGTAAGGTTGTGTACCCCATGGTACGGTAGGATAACGGCGCTAATTTAGCCTGCTGAAAGGTTGTGTACCCCATGGTACAGTAGGCTAAGGGTGCTAATTTAGCCTGCTGTAAGGTTGTGTACCCCATGGTACAGTAGGCTAAGGGCAGTAATTTAGCCTGCAGAAAGGTTGTGTACCCCATGGTACAGCAGGCTAAGGGTGCTAATTTAGCCTGCTGTAAGGTTGTGTACCCCATGGTACAGTAGGCTAAGGGCACTAATTTAGCCTGCTGTAAGGTTGTGTACCCCATGGTACAGTAGGCTAAGGGTGCTAATTTAGCCTGCTGTAAGGTTGTGTACCCCATGGTACAGTAGGCTAAGGGCAGTAATTTAGCCTGCTGTAAGGTTGTGTACCCCATGGTACAGCAGGCTAAGGGTGCTAATTTAGCCTGCTGTAAGGTTGTGTACCCCATGGTACAGTAGGCTAAGGGCAGTAATTTAGCCTGCTGTAAGGTTGTGTACCCCATGGTACAGCAGGCTAAGGGTGCAAATTTAGCCTGCTGTAAGGTTGTGTACCCCATGGTACAGTAGGCTAAGGGCAGTAATTTAGCCTGCAGAAAGGTTGTGTACCCCATGGTACAGTAGGCTAAGGGCAGTAATTTAGCCTGCAGAAAGGTTGTGTACCCCATGGTACAGTAGGCTAAGGGCAGTAATTTAGCCTGCTGTAAGGCTGTGTACCCCATGGTACAGCAGGCTAAGGGTGCTAATTTAGCCTGCTGTAAGGTTGTGTACCCCATGGTACAGTAGGCTAAGGGCAGTAATTTAGCCTGCTGTAAGGTTGTGTACCCCATGGTACAGTAGGCTAAGGGCAGTAATTTAGCCTGCTGTAAGGTTGTGTACCCCATGGTACAGTAGGCTAACTGCGCTAATAGACCTATCAAGCTACCTCACGTTGAGAGACTGTCAGGTACTTGGGTTTTATTGACTTCAACTGCAGGGTGCTTCACCACAAAAGAGAGAGTTTACAAACTTTTTAAAAGCCTGAAAACATGTCATTAGAACACAATTACTTCAAGAGTCTAATAAAATGTTTTTTTTTGTTTGTTTGCACAGCAAACTCTGGCATGACACTCAGTAATCTGAGCGCATACATGGCGAAAGTTACAGGGTAACACGGTTCAGGTCTAAGATTATTCAAAGGAAGGACTTACGAGGTAATCAAGCAGCTCATAGTGGAAGATGTTGGCAAAGGGAATGTTATTTATGTAGGTAATTATTTACAGTGATACACCCATCAACTAGCCATATAAGTGCCCGGAACTACAGAAATGAGAGTGCGAGAGAGACAGAGAGATGCCATGCATTACATTTGTTTGGCAGATGCCTTCATCCAAAGTGGCAATAAGTGCATACCGAAGGTCATTGGAGCAACTACAAAATACAAGTCTGGTATTATTCTCATTAAGAATAAGTTATGCATAGCCAGGAACATCAGGTAAACACTGTGAACATATGCCAAGTACAGTTTGCAGGTCAAACGTTTTGCTTGCTTAGCTTTCGGGTGGTATTTGCTGAATCAGTCACCTGGTCTCTAGGTGCTACCCACATGCATCCTCCTGCACACACACACACACGCCCGGCACACACACACACATACACACACTCACTTTGACTCTCTCACACACACACACAAACACACACACACACACACTCATTCACTTACTCGCACACTCACAAACACACACACACGCCGGCACGTACACACACACACACGCCGGCACGTACACACACACACACATACAAACACCCACACACGCACGCACACACACACTTTCACACGCGCACTCACTTTCACTCACACACGCACACACTCACTTTCACTTACACACACACACACACCCGGAGTGTAGCACAGTGGGTAAGGAACTGGGCTTGTAACCGAAAGGTCGCAGGTTCGATTCCCGGGTAGGGCACTGCCGTTGTACCCTTGAGCAAGATACTTAACCGAAATTGCTTCAGTATATATCCAGCTGTATAAAATGGATACAATGTAAAAATGCTATGTAAAAGTTGTGTAAGTCGCACTGGATAAGAGCGTCTGCTAAATGCCTGTAATGTACACCCACACACACACGCGCACACGCACACAAACACACACACTCATGAAACAGAATGTAATCTCATAACCCAAAGGGCAAAGACAAAAGACAAAGGGCAGGTTCACATTAGACAGGCCTGCAGATGAGAAAGCAGCCAGTGCCTGTCCTAAGCCAGATTCTGCTGGTGTGTGGCCTGCGCTTTCTGCTTTGTGTCAGGCTATGCATACAGGTTTGGACAGGTCTGAGACCTGAAAACTCACAGCACTGACCACTGCACAGCACATCACCAAGGGCACACACAAACTCATCGCAATATCATGTCAATTACCAAAGACCTACTCAATTCATTTAGCTGGATTTCAGCCCTTCTACGTGCTAATAAAGCCAAATGCAGCATGCTACATGCTAATACAAATATATGCAGCGAGCTACATGCTAATACAAATAGATGCAGCATGATACATTCCAATAAAAATGGATACAGCATGCTAAATGCTAATAGTTACACGAAGCACGGAACATTCTAACACAGCAACAGTGCCCTCAGAAAGTGTTCACCCCCCACCGATTATTTCTTCTGTTCCTACATTGCAAAGACAAATGAAAACACATTTCAACAGGATTTTTTACTCCAATATAAATAACTGTAATGTCAGAATTAAATAAAGTATTTTGATGTCTTCAGAATTATTTAAAAAATGAAAAGCTGAAAAAAAAAATCATGGATATACACATAATATAAACATAAATTGATACATATTCAACCCCCAGGGTATCAACAACAAAAATATATTACCCAGAGCCCCCTATTTAGATTTCAAATCCATCTGTTTTCAGAATAATCATCACTGACAGTGTGAGGTTTCACCTAAAACAGCAGATGAGGTCAGCCACACGGTTGCCAGTGAAACTCCGGTATTTATCTGCTAGGAGGCTAAGAGCTGGAGAAAGATCAAGATCAGGCAATCCTACCCAACAGATTAGAAAGGCAATCAGAACAGAGACCAAGAGGCCATTAACAACACTGACACACTAGCTGCCTACAGCTGTCGAGAGATCAGCAAACTATTCAGCACTTCTCTGATTCGGCACTGTGGGACAGCGGCGACTCTGAGCAAGGCCACTGTCCAGTCATGCCTGGAGTGTTCCAGAAGCCATGAGACAGATTAAGAGATCTTTTGGAAGAACATTTTTGGTCTGATGAGACTAAAGTTGAGCATTCTGTCTGCGAGTAAACCAAACACAGCCCATCTCCCAGGCAGCACCATCCCCTCCATCATGGCTGGTGGCAGCAGCATCATGCTGCAGGGCTGCGTTCAGCAGGAAGGGCCACTGAGGGCCAGAGGGACAGAGCCAAACGCAGGCAAACCCTTTGGGAGAATCCGTTTCAGTCCACAAGAGGTCTGCGTTTTAGACAGAGATTCATGTTCCAATAGGACAATGACCCAAAGCACAAAGCCAAAAAATACAAAGGAATGACTTCAAAACGAGGTCAGTATTCCGGAACGGCCCAGGCAAATCTCAGACTGAAATCCTACCTAAATTCTAGGAAAGTCTGAAGCAACTTTCGATGGAGGAATGGGAATAAATTCCAAAATCTAAATATGTAAACCTCATACGACATACCTGAGAAGACTCAGAGCTGTCATTGCTGCCAAAGGCTTATCTACAAAGCGCTCATCCTGGGGGAAGGTGTCAAAACTTCTGAAATTGAGAAATGCAAGTCGTCTTTTTTTAAAAGTTTTTTTGCCTCATTAATGTGTTGAAAGGCACAAAAAAAATTTAATGTGTTAAAATTTTAACGGGGTGTAACGGGGCAAAATGTGAAAAAAGTTCTAGGGGGTGAACTCTGTGTGTTTCCGTAGGCCTGTACCTGAGACAGTAACAGGGAAGGGCTGGATTTACAGGCTCGTTCATCTCTGGGTCACAGACCGTTACGAGACGAAATGTGATGGAGTGAATGTACCTGAACCAGAGCAGAGAAACGCCGCCGATGCCGTGGCACTGAGCAGAAAGGCAGAGTTAGGGTTAGGGGTTAGGAGTTAGGGGTTAGGGGTTAAGGGTTAGGGGTTAGAGGTTAGGGGTGAAGGGTTAGGAGTTAGGGGTTAGGGTTAGGGGTTAGGAGTTAGGGGTTAAGGGTTAGGAGTTAGGAGTTAGGGGTTAAGGGTTAGGAGTTAGGGGTTAAGGGTTTAGAGGTTAGGGGTTAGGGGTTAAGGGTTTAGAGGTTAGGGGTTAGGAGTTAGGGGTTAAGGGCTTAGAGGTTAGGGGTTAAGGGTTAGGCATTAGGTAATACAGAGGTAGATGAGTTTAACTTGTGCAGCAAAAAGAGAGAGAAGGGTTTCATCCACCACTTAATGGACGGCGCTACAATTAACTGTCAATCATTCTCTGAACCAATTGAAAGACTCTCCTGTGCACCGAAAAATACATTGATTGGTCCAGAGTCTGTAATGGCATACAGTAGCTCCAGCGACTTTTTTCTGTGGTTTAACAAATCCTGTCACCAGTTTATCCTCCCTTAGTCCCTGTGTCACCGGTTTAAATATTACAGACCCCTCAACCTGCCAGACAACTCTGAGAATCCACAGAGCCCCAGAGCCACACTGAAAACTCACACTGGCCGAACATGTTGATAATTCCCACATTTTTCTCTCTCTCTCGTTCTCTCTCTCTGGACGAAAGGATTTGTTGATTTGTCTCTGTGTTTTCCTGAGGGGTTGACATAGGGAAGGTCACATCGAGCTGTTCCAGAAGTGAACCTGCGTTCCACCTAGTGACGCAGGTAGACACAGGCCAGGTTCACCTGGGCCGGTTTTTTTTTATTTTTTTTTTTATAGAGGGTTTTTCCTCTATAAAAATGCTCCACATTGACAAACAACAGGCAGGAGGGGAGGAGAAAGCCAGAGAGGAAAGAGGAGACATGACCCTCCACCCCCCCCCCACGCCCCCCCGCTGAGAAAGCTGCCTCTCCCTCCCGCTGAATGAACGTTCAGGGAGGAAAACAAGGGAGAAAAAGAGAATGAGAGAATGGAGAGGTGTATATCCTCTCTCATTCTTCTGTTCTGAATATGTGAACAAAGCACTGGTGTCAGTCAGCCTCTTCTAGGAATGGCATGACTGGGCTGCCCCCCCAAACCCCACCCCACCCTGAGCGTGGGCACTTAGGGCAATTACTCTTTAACTTTGACTAACAATTCAAACACTGTCATAATTCCTTTATTTCTTAGTAACGCTTGCATTTACTTGAAAGTTTTTTTTGTTCTTTTTTAAAACATGCCTTTAATTATTGATATTTAGGGACGAATGCTGATTGAATGCCAGTCACAGCGCACTGTAAGGTGATGTCATGAGCACCAGAGTCCAACAGTATTCAGGACATGCCAACCCAGGTGTACTGAGGTCGCTATGGAAACACTGGACAGACAGAACTCCGTATTCCTGTCAACAAAAAACTGTAAAGACCATGTTTATTGTGAAAAGGACTGAGTTTATGGTCAAACATACTCGCTCTCTTTCTTTCTCTCTCTCTCTCACACACACACACACACACACACACACACGCACACACTCCTCCTCCTCTACTTCCTGATTCTGAGCTTGGTGCTAGTATGTACCTGCGATTCTAGCCGGGCAACTTCAGTCTCAGTGTCACCACTGCCTCTGTCCTGCAGACACACAGACAGACAGACCCTTCCTCACTGTCAGTGCACCTGTACAGGTGTGGGGAACAGAGACGTGCCCAGGTAAGGCTCAGCTCCCGTGTGACTCTCTCTTTCTGCTACTCGCACACTGGGATGTGTAATGCTGATAAGAAAGATTGTTTTATTGCTAAATGGGTTATATTGACGTGCATTGTCTTTAATGTACAATATTCAGATACAGGGCTGTTATTGTGTAATGGACATTCAGATACATTTGCAGAATGTTGCTTTATGGCAAAGTACAAAAACATTGCCATAACTACAGATTTAATATGAGACTGAGTATGTGTGTTTTTGCATTCATATTTTCCCCATACCTTTGTATGTGTGCATGTGTGTGCATACCTGTTCGTATGTGTGTGTCCACATGTATGCCCAAATATGTCTGTCTATCTGTGTGTGTGTGTGTGTGTGTGTGTGTGTGTGTGTGAGTGTGTGTATATGCGTGTATGTATGTGTGTGTGTGTGTGTGTGTATGTATGTGTGTGAGTGTGTGTGTGTATGTGCCTATATGTGTGTGTGTGTGTGTGTATGTATGTGTGTGAGTGTGTGTGTGTATGTGCGTATGTGTGTGTATGTATGTGTGTGTGTGTGTATGTGCCTATGTGTGTGTGTGTGTGTGTGTGTATGTGTGTGAGTGTGTGTGTATATGTGCCTATGTATGTGTGTGAGTGAGTGTGTGTGTATGTGCGTATGTATGTGTATGTATGTGTGTGTGTGTGTGTGTCTGTGAGTGTGTGTGTATGTGCGTATGTGTGTGTGTGAGTGAGTGTGTGCATGTGCATATGTGTGTGTGTACGTGTGTGTGTATGTATATATGTGTGTGAGTGTGTGCGTATGTGCGTATGTGTGTGTGTACGTGTGTGTGTATGTATATATGTGTGTGAGTGTGTGTGCGTATGTGCGTATGTGTGTGTGTGTGTATATATGTGTGTGAGTGTGTGTGCATGTGCGTATGTGTGTGGTGTGTGTGTGTGTGTGTGTGTATGTATGTGTGTGTGTGTGTGTGTGTATGTATGTGTGTGAGTGAGTGTGTGTGTATGTGCCTATGTGTGTGTGTGTATATATGTGTGTGAGTGTGTGTGCATGTGCGTGTGTGTGTGTGTGTGTGTGTGTGTGTGTGTGTGTGTGTGTATGTGTGTGTGTGTGTGTGTGTATGTATGTGCCTATGTGTGTGTATGTGTGTGTGTGTATGTATGTGTGTATGTGCCTATGTGTGTGTGTGTATATGTGTGTGTGTGTAGTGTGTGTGCATGTGCGTGTGTGTGTATGTGTGTGTGTGTGTGTGTGTGTGTGTGTGTATGTGTGTGTGTGAGTGTGTGTGTATGTGCCTGTGTGTGTGTGTACATGTGTGCAGAGGAAAATCACAGAAGACCTGACAGGTTTTGTATGGTGAAGAATACAGGGCCAGATCTGTAATTACAGAGCAGCAGGATGGAAAGGGTTTTACTGAGCCCTGCTGCTAGGGAGCTCACCTGCGTTGAGCCAAACACCTGAACAATGACAGGGTTCTGTTACCTGTGACGTGAGCTGCTGAGGCCACACAATGGTACTGAGGGCCTCTCGGGGGGAACAGACCCCTGCTGTGCGCAGAGGGTACCCCTCACAGACACGCTAACGCGCTACCTTGCTACAACTCCCTTATGCAACCACGCTATCGTGCTATTATCACACCACACTAATTTCCTACCCTGTTACAATGCTAACATGCCACAGGCTAGGACTCCATTACTCCGTCAGGCAACCTCGCTATCACTGAGCCTATCACACAACTAAGCTCTGACCACCTGCTACACTTCCAGCCACCACTGCCACACAGCCTTGCTTCAAAACTATACCTCTAACTACGCTAGCACCAAACTGCAGCACCATATAATTATCACGCTAACCCTCTAACATGCAGCTACGCTAGCACCAAACTGTAGCACTGTATCACTATCAGGCTATTGCTCTATCATGCAGCTACGCTAGCACCAAACTGCATCACTGTATCATTATCAGGCTAACCCTCTAACATGCAGCTACGCTAGCACCAAACTGTAGCACTGTATCACTATCAGGCTTATGCTCTAACATGCAGCTACGCTAGCACCAAACTGTAGCAGTGTATCACTATCAGGCTTATGCACTAACATGAAGCTACGCTAGCATCAAACTGCAGCACTGTATCGTTATCAGACTAACCCTCTAACATGCAGCTACGCTAGCACCAAACTGCAGCACCATATAATTATCACGCTAACCCTCTAACATGCAGCTACGCTAGCACCAAACTGTAGCACTGTATCACTATCAGGCTATTGCTCTATCATGCAGCTACGCTAGCACCAAACTGCATCACTGTATCATTATCAGGCTAACCCTCTAACATGCAGCTACGCTAGCACCAAACTGTAGCACTGTATCACTATCAGGCTTATGCTCTAACATGCAGCTACGCTAGCACCAAACTGTAGCAGTGTATCACTATCAGGCTTATGCTCTAACATGCAGCTATGCTAACACCAAACTGCAGCACTGTATCGCTATCAGGCTAATGCACTAACATGAAGCTACGCTAGCATCAAACTGCAGCACTGTATCGTTATCAGACTAACCCTCTAACATGCAGCTACGCTAGCACCAAACCGCAAGACTGTATCATTATCGGGCTAATGTTCTAACATGCAGCTACGCTAGCACCAAACTGCATCACTGTATCGCTATCAGGCTAATGCTCTAACATGTAGCTATGCTAGCACCAAACTGCATCACCGTATCGCTATCAGGCTAATGCTCTAACATGCAGCTACGCTAGCGCCAAACTGCAACACTGTATCACTATCAGGCTAATGCTCAAACTCTGCTCCCACACACATAAGCACACACACACACACGCATACAAACACATGCTGCACTCACACACAGCAGACATGCACACACACACTCACAGGCGCACGCATACTCACTCACACTCGCACTCACACACACTCATCCACACACAGCAGACACGCACACACACACTCACAGGCGCACGCACACACTCACACTCACATACACACAGGCCCACATAGCAGCAGACAGAGCAGTAAAGCCTGTGTTTTATAAATACCAGTGTATTGATCTTTCAAACACACTGCCTCCCCAGCTGCTGTTACAGGGCTACAAGGGCATAGCTCTAAAAATACACCTGCAGGGCAGTGTCACGTACCACGAGTTTACAGGCTGTAATGCTAGGCTGATCAAAGCACTTTACCTGGAATATATTCCTCTACCTGGAGCCTGAAGAATAAAACAGGCAGCCACTTCCTGCCCCAGCACTTTAACCCCCCCCCCCCCGCTTTACCAGCTCTGCTCATAGTTCTTCTCTTTAACACCGTTAGACTAACAAGCCTGCTCTGTCTCTCTCACGCAAACACACACACACACACACACACACACACACATATACATACATTCATACTAACACACACACGCTCACACACTCCCTCACTCTCACACACACAGTGACACACACATTCTCTCTCCCACACATATATACATTCATTCTCTCAGAGATACACATGCATTCTCACACATTGTCACCCCCTCCATCTCGCTCTGCCCGCCAGCCCCCTTCTCTCTTGCTCCCCCTCCCCGTCCCCTCCCTCCCTCTCCCTCCCCCTCCCGCCCTCCCTCCCTCTCAGTGACATTAGTCGTTATGCTTGATTACTGCAGCAGGACAGCGGTGACAGGGCTCATTACAGCCGTGTTCCGGTCCGGCCCAGTGATTACTGCTGCAGGTTAAACATTAGCCTGGTGGAGCCTCCATACGGAACTGGGATCGGATAAAGGTCAGCGGAAAGGCCGTATGCCAGGGAGAGGGGGCAGGTCTCGCTCCACCAAACAGAGAGGCTGGCAGAACGTTATTTGCGTGTTAACAGGCGTGTAACAGGCGTGTAATATGCTGGTCAGGACCTGCGGCAGAGTGGAAACAATGTGACCCAGAGTCACTGAGAGCCAACAGCCTGCTCCTTAACAATATCACCCACAGCCAGCCAGAGCCAACAGCCCACTCAACACTGTCACCCAGACCCAACAGCCCACTCAACACTGTCACCCAGAGCCAACAGCCTGCTCCTTAACAATATCACCCACAGCCAGCCAGAGCCAACAGCCCACTCAACACTGTCACCCAGAGCCAACAGCCCGCTCCTCAACACTGTCACCCAGAGTCACCCAGAGCCAACAGCCCATTCCTCAACACTGTCACCCAGTCACCCAGACCCAACAGCCCACTCCTCAACACTGTCACCCAGTCACCCAGACCCAACAGCCCACTCAACACTGTCACCCAGAGCCAACAGCCCACTCCTCAACACTGTCACCCAGAGTCACCCAGAGCCAACAGCCCACTCCTCAACACTGTCACCCAGTCACCCAGACCCAACAGCCCACTCAACACTGTCACCCAGAGCCAACAGCCCACTCCTCAACACTGTCACCCAGAGTCAACAGCCCACTCCTCAACACTGTCACCCAGTCACCCAGACCCAACAGCCCACTCAACACTGTCACCCAGAGTTAACAGCCCACTCAACACTGTCACCCAGACCCAACAGCCCACTCAACACTCTCACCCAGAGCCAACAGCCTACTCCTTAACAATGTCACCCAGAATCAACAACCCACTCCTCAACACTGTCACCCAGTCACCCAGACCCAACAGCCCGCTCCTCAACACTGTCACCCAGAGTCACACGGAGCCAACAGCCCACTCCTCAACACTGTCACCCAGTCACCCAGACCCAACAGCCCACTCCTCAACACTGTCACCCAGAGCCAACAGCCCACTCCTCAACACTGTCAGCCAGAGTCACCCAGACCCAACAGCCCACTCAACACTCTCACCCAGAGTTAACAGCCCACTCAACACTGTCACCCAGACCCAACAGCCCACTCAACACTCTCACCCAGAGCCAACAGCCTACTCCTTAACAATGTCACCCAGAATCAACAACCCACTCCTCAACACTGTCACCCAGTCATCCACAGCCCAGTCCTCAACACTGTCTCCCAGAGTCACCTGTAAATGTAAGCCCCACACACACACCATTGCACTCTAAGCCCCCCCTCCCCCGCCCTGGGCGTGTCGAAGTGTCCCTGAGAAAAACACCTAACCCCTAATTGCTCCCAACAAGCTGATTGGTACCTTGCATGGCAGCCTTTCACCGTTGGTGTGTGAGTGTGTGAATGGGTGAATGAGAGGCATCAATTGTAAAGCGCTTTGGATAAAAGCACTATATAAATGCAGTCCATTTACCATCCATCCATTTGTACAGTTTTAGGGGGTATAAGCTTGTAATCTCAGTCTGCAGGTTTGAGTGCCACCAGGGGGCACTGTTTGAGTGTGATTGCCACCTTCTTTACTCCAGAACTATTAAATCAACGGACATTATGTCACTAGAGCCATTTTCCCCAGCCGCTAACAACTGCAAAAAAGGTTTTTAGCATTTTCATAAAGCCGACCAAAATTCCATTAGCTAAGTCTTACAAAATTAGCCATCAGCACCAATCAGCATCGGGTACCTCAAATTCGGCATAGGGTTCCACAAACTGGGCACTGGGTTCCACATACTCCTTCATTCACAGGAGGGGTTTTTTAGGCAGAGCCTGTAGGTCGTGCTTTTGCTCAACCAAGCAATGGAACCTCTATTCCTAACCCATCACATATCACATACAGGTGAGCGCTCTCTTCAAAAACAAGGCCCAGGTGGAGCTTCAGCTCTGCACCAGAGAGGGAAGGAGGGAGACAGAGAGTGTTTACCTGTTTAGGTAGCACCAAAGCGGAAAGGAGGGAAGGAAAAGGTGACCCCTTGTGGCTGAGCTGGCCACCTTTCAAACACAAACAAAATAATTACAACACATCTACACTTTACATATTCCAAACATAAAAATCTGCTAATTTAATAATGCACTGATGTACCAATTTCCTTAAATATTACTGAAAAAACAAATTAGTAACTCAATTGAAAATATATTTAAACACAAGACACAGAAATGGAGAGGGTTGTCAGGATGTGTGAGTTTGGCAGTTAGGATATATCGATACATTGAGAGGGCTTACCTGAAATGCAACCAGACTGTGCCACTTTCCGAGGTGTTCTGCAAAATTAACTACATTCAAACAGACATCTAATGAGCAGAGGACTTTAACCAAAGCAATACAAACAGGGTTGTTATCTATAAATATTATAGAGAAATATAACTGCGGAAGAACGGTGTTGATACATCTACATCCAGTTAAAGACAGTACTTGGAACACCAATGATGAGGAGCTTCTCTGACCTTTGACCTCATGACCTGAAAAACACTGGAAGTCAGTGAGGACAGCCTTCTCTGGCCAAGTTTAAACTCAGTGCCTGCGTTGCCATGGAAGCAGAGGGCCACACACCAATCAGGAGCTTCTACCACTTGGCCTGAAAATAGCCTATGTGTCTATATGAGTGCAGGACAGATGCCGCATTCCAGACAACCCGGTGATGACGTAATTCCATGTTGGGAACTCGTTAGTATAACGTCAGCGCGTTCCAATGGTGAATGTCGGGAAAACATGGACGCCTGCAGTAAACTTGTTTTTCAATGCTGCTGTGTTGTGTGGCTATAGCATAGAATAACTTTACCTTTCAATTTTAACCCACCACCAGATGCCTATGCTAATTAATCTAAATAAATTTCATGCAGAAAAGCAACTTAAAACGGTGCTCAAAAGCTTCAAAACATGTTATAGTTACTTTATTTACCATTTACTGTGTAGGCAGCCATGTTGGATGTGACATCAAATGACGGTATGTCATAATCTCGGGGCTTAAAAATGTTCCCCAGTTCCCGACTTGGAACTTCCGAATTGCAAGCGCGTTCAGTGCATTTTTCCTAGTTGGAACTGGGAAATTCCCGTGTCAGGAACGCAGCAAGAGAAGCACACATGTGTGTATTGGGACATGATTGGCCGCTTTCGAGAGCTAGAAGCACTTCCACCAGAGAGCAGAGCTTCATTACACTTCATTATTTATAGATAAAAATGCAAGTCAAGATTAAACAAAAAAGATTCCATAAGGTTTAAACTGATAAATAGACAATACAGATTATCTCCAGTTGTACAGATTGGTATCTCCAGTTATTAAAATTGGTATCTCCAGTCATGAAGATTGGTATCTCCAGTCATTAAGATTGGTATCTCCAGTCATGAAGATTGGTATCTCCAGTCATTAAAATTGGTATCTCCAGTTATTAAGATTGGTATCTCCAGTCATGAAGATTGGTATCTCCAGTTATTAAGATTGGTATCTCCAGCACTTCCCCCTGCTCCTACTGGAGTATTATTTGTGTTTTTAAAATGCCTGACCACTCGATTGTCAGAACCAAAAAGAAATATCGGACAATTTCATTATTCTTTTTCTGTCACTAAAAGTAAAATGTGATGACATATTAAGTGATTTGCTCATTTAATTTAACAGAGAACATGAGGGGCAGGTCCTTCAGCTCTACACTAAGGCGCCTCTTACAGTCCCATCTGTGGGGAAGAACGCCTCACTGATATATCATTATTATTATTCTGGCTGAATTAGGTGTTCAAAGTGTTCCCATACTGAGGATGGGAAGACTTCTTTAAAGGAGTGAATCAGACACTCAGTAAAACTCAGAAAACTTCCCAGAGAATGAGGCAAACAAAGGCACAAAGACAACAGGCGAAAACAGGATGTCGCAGGTAAAGGGAAATGCATCCACTTCCTGTCGTCCCACTCACCCGCATTCTTGTTTGCAGCCTGCAGCGACTCGTAAACTTCTTGTTTGACGCAAACGGTTATCTAATACATCTCTGCTCAAAGTGCTGGACTACCTCAGAAGTTTTCATAACTTTATTGACTGTACAAATGACAGTCGCATAAATATTATGGTTCTCATGGCTTTTTTTCGTTTGTTTTTTTACTCACAGTGTAAGAATTATACCCAGATTTTCCCCTCTTCATAAAAATATGCAAATTCTATATTTTTGAGCTCTATATTTTGGAGAGCAGGAGCAGTTCCTGTGGGAGGGGGAAGTGAGTGGAATTGGTTGAGGTAATGCTCCACCAGGCCATTCACCACCAGTACCTCCTCATCCACAATCATGCCATTATTTGAGGAGGGGGCAACCCTAAAAACCAGTGATAAAATGGTACAGATCACCCATCTATGCTCAAAATAGTTTGTTGGTATGATGTATTCTGCAATATCCTATCTCTACAAAATACTGAGTGAATGCTAGATTGACTGTTAAAACTGTCAGCAGAATGAATACAAAAAAATTTAAATTTAATGTTCTAACAGACTAAAACATTTCTCAAGTGTGTATCATTAATGTTCTACTTGTATTGAAAACAATGTTTTAAAAAGTAATTGTTCTCTTGATACCTTAGATACGCGAATTCAAGCTCCCTGTGTGTCATTAAAGCTGAATATTCCGTTTTAGACGTTAGAAATAACGTCAGCTTTCTCGTTTGCCCTTGCTCTTTTACTGGACTATTAAAACAGAAAAAACGTACTTTAAACCAGCCCTTCGACAGCGACCACTGGAGGGATTTTTAAAATATCAGGCCTGCGTTTTCATGAGCGAATTTACTGGACTTCCTTTGAAAAGCTAGCGCGCAGCAACGGGAGCTACCTAATCTCGCAGCTATTTTAACCGAAACTAAAATTGTACGGTCATCTGAATTTATACACATTTCTGCAAACGTTTTGACGAGCTATTCTTTCACTCTTAACACGAGGACATTAGCTTTCTAACAAGCTAGAAGTATGACTGACATTGGTTTGTTCTTGGACGAGAAGTTGGTAGGGGGGCTCGCTAGCTCGGGTAAGCTAACTAACTGCTACAGCAAGTTAACTAGCTAGCTAGCTAAGTTAGCCCAGCTGTGGGTAGTCATTGTGAGCTAGCAAGCATAGCAAACATTTTACTTAAGTTAATTTTGTACAGTGTCCGTAAGTGGCCATTATTGCCAATTTTAACCGCTAGAAATTAGCTTCTTATACTGTATGTAGCTCATTAAATTACCTGCCGCTGCTGCTCAGACCACTCACCGTTTCGCTCGAGCGCTGAGTTTCTCCCGCCTCTGAATCGAGTGAACAGCATTTTTCACCCTCTTATCTGATTGGCTGAGCAAGTACAGTGGCTGGTGGAATAAATAGACTGAAAATGGACAGGACTGTTATTATTTGGGAAGCTGCCAGTCATATTTCAGTACATATTTATGGGTTTACCAAACGTGCGGGAAGGTGAATGCGCATATGTGTGTATCTGAGTGTGTAGATTTTGAGTATGTGCGCATATGTGTACCTGCGTGTGTGTTTCTGATTCTCTGCTGACTGGTCTGGGGTTTCCAAAAGACTGGGTCATGACTACAGAGTGTACAGACACCTATGGCCATGGGCATCTAGTATTTACAAAGGTCTTTGCTTTTCCTAATTAATTTTATTTATATACTAATATATTTTAAATTATATATAGTGCAGGGTGGTGTTTGTGGTGTAGAGTGGTAGTAGTGGGTGTGTAGGGTGGTGCAGGGTGGTAGTAGTGGGGGTGTAGGGTGGTGTAGAGTGGTAATAGTGGGGGTGCAGGGTCGTGGTAGTGGGGGGTGGTGCAGGGTGGTGGTGTTGGGAGGTGCAGGGTGGTGATTTTGAGTGGTACAGAAGTTGAGCTCCAGACTGTTACGGACACTGCTAAACTCTGGGGTGAGGAAGGGTCTGCTGTAATGAGCATTGCCGGGCAACGGCTCATTACCATAAACTGTACTGACATGCCGTAGACAGGAAAGAATCATAAATGTTAAACATTCCCAGATTGGGCTTAAAATAGAGCAAGGGATCGAATAGAGTGCATCAGCATGAGAGAGAGAAAAAGAAAGAGAACAAAAGAAAGAGAGGGGTTAATACAGAAACACACATGAATGAAATTAGTTCTTAAAAACAATGGAGAAAAGAATCAGCAAAGAAAATCTTGGTTTTGATTTTGCTGGTGAGTTTTCTGTGTCCCAGAGTTTAACAGCAGTCCCCATCCACTACTCCACTGGCTAAAGACGTTCAGAAAGAAACAGATCATTACCCGTGATGGGTCCAGTGTGTGTGTGTGAGACAGCTGCTACTGAGACATAATAATAAAGACAGAATGAAATACAATCTACCGTTCAGTCAACATTCATCCACCCACAGTCCAGCCATGGGTATCTGATGCTACTGGAAAAGCAGGGCAAAAATAAGTTTTAAAAAATATACTTTGCATTGGTGTGTAAGATCTACCAAAACCTGTTCTTTCTCTCCTCCTCTCACCCCCCTCTCTCTCTCTCCCTCTCTCCCCCTCTCCTCCTCTCTCCCCCCCTCCTCTCCCCCCTCTCCCTCTCTCTCTCTCCCCCTCTCTTTCCCCCTCTCCCCCTCTCCCCCTCTCCCCCTCTCCTCTCCTCTCTCTCAGACAGTGTGGTGTTAGTGCTTTAGCAGGATGAGCTCCACTGGCGTGCAGTACACCACGGTGCAGTCCTCGGACCGGCCCGTGACTCTGAGTGTGGGGATGGGGCCGGGGCAGACCGACAGGAAGCCGCGCTACATCCAGAGAGACGGCAGCTGCAGGCTGGCCCTGGAGCACGTCCCGGGGCACCTGGGGCTGTACGTGACAGACATCTTCACCACGCTGGTGGAGATCCGCTGGCGGGTGATGTTTCTGCTCTTCTCGCTGTCCTACATCCTGTCCTGGCTGTTCTTCGGCCTGCTCTTCTGGATCATCGCGCTGGCGCACGGGGACCTGGTCGGCCTGTCCGACGGGCCGTGCGTGGACAACGTGCGCAGCTTCACCGCCGCCTTCCTCTTCTCCCTGGAGACGCAGACCACCATCGGCTACGGCTTCCGCGGGATGACCGAGAACTGCGCGGTGGCCATCGCCCTGGTGACCGTGCAGGACGTTCTCAGCTGCTTCATCGACACCGTGGTCATCGGCATCGTGGTGGCCAAGATGGCGTCCGCGCGCAAGCGAGCGCAGACAGTGGGCTTCAGCAGCTGCGCAGTGATCAACCGCCGCGACGGCCACGTGTGCCTGTCCTGGCGCCTGGGCGACTTCCGCAAGAACCACATGGTGGAGGGCGTGGCCACGGCCCAGATCGTCCGGCTCCAGCAGCAGACCTCCGGCGAGGTGGGCGTGGTCTACCAGGACCTCCCCCTCCAGCAGAGCGACATCCTCCTGGCCACGCCCACCACCGTGACCCACCTGATCGTGCCCGGCAGCCCGCTGTACGGCCTGAGCATGCTGGACTTGTACCGGGAGGACTTTGAGCTGGTGGTGACCTTCACCTACACGGGCGACTCCACCGGCATCCTGCACCAAACCCGCTCCTCCTACCGGCCCGCCCAGATCCGCTGGGGGGCGCGCTTCAAGGACGTCCTGCTGGTGAATGGGCGGAGCTACAGGGCTGACTACACCCTGTTCCACGAGACCGTCCCAGTCCAGCTCCACGCCCGCAGCGCCCAGGACCAGGACCGCTGCAAGCCAGACAACCCCGCCACCACCCCCGCCCTGACCAATGGCCAAGCACCACCCAATGCCAGCCCCACCCATGCAACCCCATAGGGGCTCTGAGCACTGCAAAAACAGCACACACACACACACACACACACACACACACACACACACACACACACACACACACACACAGACACACCCCACACACACTCACACACACATACACACACTCTCACACACACACACACACACACACACACACACCACACACACACTCACACACACACACACACACACACACCCACACACACACACACACACACACTCACACACACACATCTCATGCCTGGGACTGGATAAAGCCTGTTTAATCTTCTTCTTGTATTGGACATAGAAACACAGGAAAGTCACAGCAGCGGTGGCTTGGGATTCCGGTTTGCAAACTGGCGTGAGACTCTAACATATTTAAACTCTCTATTAGGGTAGACAACCTGCTTCTGCCTGACCCCTTCTCCCTCTCCGCTTCCTCAGCCTAGGGAACATTTACCACAGACTCTGTCTCATTTTCCTATGATTGTGCATATTAAAACCCTTTTATTAATACTCCGTTCTTATTAAACACTATCCGCCATCTAACCTTTCAGTGTGTTCTTTACTGTATGTTTGGGCATCTACTTATTTTTAAGCAGAAGTGGCATGCTGGCGTGACTAATCTGAATTAAAGCACAGAGGGTCACAGAAGACCCCTGCTCTCACAGGTGACCCTCCCTCTTACAGGTGACCCCCGCTCTCACAGGTGACCCTCCCTCCCACAGGTGACCCCCGCTCTCACAGGTGACCCTCCCTCTCACAGGTGACCCTCACTCTCACTGGTGACCCTCCCTCTCATAGGTGACCCCTGCTCTCACAGGTGACCCTCACTCTCATAGGTGACCCCTGCTCGCAAAGGTGACCCTCCCTCTCACAGGTGACCCTCACTCTCATAGGTGACCCCTGCTCTCACAGGTGACCCTCCCTCTCACAGGTGACCCCCGCTCTCACAGGTGACCCTCACTCTTACAGGTGACCCCCCCTCTCACAGGTGACCCCCGCTCTCACAGGTGACCCTCCCTCTCACAGGTGACCCTCACTCTCATAGGTGACACTGTGAATCTACTGTGCTGCTTCAGACAGAGCAGCCTTTTTATCCCTTTCATGAACGTGGATGTTAAAAGATTATCTGTCTCTCCATTAGAGGCAGTGAATAATGATGCCGAGTGTGAGACTGAGCCGAGTGTTCGGAACAAAATGCCCGTCTATCGCCAGACACCCAAAGCCGTCTGCTGCCACACAGCCATGGGCAGAAGGTCAGGCTCTTCTCTATGGTGCAAAAAAAGCATTCTTTTATTTTTAGGTGTCTGTGTTGCTTCTTCTGACAACAGATGTGATAGGACGCCAGCCATGGGATGAGTAGGGCAGGGTAGGGCGTCTTTACAGACAGCACAACCGTGTTCCGCAATAGAAGCTTGAATTACACGGGATGTTGCAAACGCAGTCTGGTGTTTCAAAGAAAGCGTTCATGCAATGCCTGTCATATTCAGCAGGTGGCGCTGCCGGGCACGCAGACAGGCAGCCGCGAGCGCAGACAGATCGCGGCGTTCAGGGAGTATCGGGAGAGCGTGTCACTCGCACATTAAAGTCACAAACAGCAAAGCCATCGTAAACTCGCTCGATGAAATGGGTCTCGAGTGCTCCCCCTTGTGGCCCAAAGCGGCACCACTGCCGCGCTCTGTCTAGCTTTTAATTGGCCGTTAAATCTAAACACAGGTCTCGATGAGATGAACGAATCACACAGCGTGCCTGGGTGAAGAGTAATCAGCCTTTATTTATAGCCCACCTGAACGGTAAAAAGAAAATAATCCTTTTTTTTTTTTACAAAAAGAGACAAGAATGGGAAAGAGGTGCACGAGCTACTTCGCATCGCTAGCGACCTGAGCACGCGCCTCTCGTCTTGAGATAAAGCCCGGCACGCGTGCTGTCAGGTCACGCTGTCTGAAGCCCGATAGCCAAAGTAATAAAAATACTTTTAGGTTCTGAAATAATTTCAACCTTACAGAGCAAAATGTGAGTTGGAATTTATTTCGGTGAAGTCGGTTAGCCCCAAAACGCAGGAGCAAATCAACTCCCCTCGTTTAAAATTTGGAAAATTTGTATTTCCCAGCTTGCAATCAACTGCCCTATTTTTCAAATGACAATTTACAGAAATTTAATCGCTCTCGTTCATCGATGTTTCATTTTGTCATTCATTAAACTTCCCTCTTACATTTCCCACAAATATTTAAGCTATTTTTCCAAACAGAAGAAAAACACATGAAGCATAACATAGTTAGATAACAACATTGGCAGAAGCCACAGATAATCATAATATTTCCATTTAGCAGTGCATAACAGCACAGCATTATGCAAATGTACGTCAGGAATTCCAAACTTTGGCTACAGAGAACCAAGTCAACGAAAGTCACATGCTCCATGCTTTAATGGAATCCCTGTTGTAGCCAATGGAAACTGTACTCTGAGCCCACCCAGTTCTCAGATTTAAATATTGCTTGCAGGGACACCACAGCGTGGGAGGGGGGGCAGGAAGTTCGGATGATTCCAAGGACCCTGACTGACAGGGGCCCTCAAAGACTAGAACATCTGGTTTTCTGGGGTGATGAGGCCCAATGTGAGATCTTTACATGGGGCCCAAAGTCCCTGGTGGCACCTCTGTTTGCTTGTAGGCATATATGCAGTATGTGTGAGAACTTAATTGAAAAGACACATTACTGAGCCGCATGTGGATGGGATGCACTTATTGCAGTTTACACTGTACTGACACTTTTGCTGTTTGCAGAAAAAAGTGTGGCTGTGCTTGGGCTAAGGACTAGGAGAAAGACTACACACCTCTCCTTTCAGGAACAACAGAACACGAATGAAGAGTCAAAGTGCTCCAAACCATGAACACATTCAAACACAATCAAAACTCAGATGTCCAATTTCCAAACTCTTATTTTACCTCTTTAACTATATGTGTGTGTGTGCGTATGTCTGTTTGTGTGTGTGCGTGTGTGGTGTGTGTGCGTATGCGTGTGTATGTGTGTACAAAATTATTCTGATGAGGAAGCGCTAATATGACAATAGTAAAAATCACGGTCAGACTCAGCTTCGTCCCCGCCAGGCTGTTCTCAAAATAGAGTTTTCATTGGATATGCACCCGAATTAAGCGCTGGCGATGTCTTCTCAGTTCGCCTGCACGCGAAAAGGGACTGCTAGGTTCACCGTACAGAAGAAAACCGCTGCGCGTGTCCTGCGATTCAATTGGTTGATTAACGACACGGGGCGGAGAAAGCCGGCGCGTTAAAACGCATTGGGCGACCTGCGGGAAAAGCAGAGTACTGTACTCAGCACGCGCGGTTTCGGCTCTCCTTCTTTCAAGTAAAACATTCAGGTGAAAGAAAGTCCGTAACAGACTGTGGATATCCAAGCGGACTAACCCTGGAATGTAACACAGCCACAGATGCTGCCTCAATGATCAACAGGTAAGCTCTCCTATTAAATGTATGGGGTTTCTTAATTCCGTAGTAGCAGCTACAAAAACGTATTACTTAAGTAATGTTCATTTCTCAGCAATCGCCACCATGGTCGAACAATTGTAATAAATACTAGTCTGCTTAGCACGAAAGTACAACATTCACTTACACGTTTCCGTTTCTTATGAACGACACTTGAAGACAACTGCGAAGCGAACGCTTTTTCTCGCGCGCCGCAGTTGTAATCTGGAAAGGAAATAAATCGAAACTTCCACGTTGATATGATCTTCTGGGAGTTTTAATGTATAGCGCTAAGGTAACGGAGCCTACTTCAGCAATAATAATAATAATAATAATAATAATAATAATAATAATAATAATAATAATAATAATAATGCGTAGAAAACGTAGCCCATGCCTAACATTTTCTGTGTAAAATTATTTTTTTTAGTTTTATAAATTACTATACAGTTAAAAACGGCAGTTATGGAAACAATGTGTTTTTAACTTTTTAACACTTGACTAATAGCCTGATCTTTATCACGCGCTCTGTTATCAAAACGGTGTTCTTCCCTAACACTGCGGCTTAAAGAAAAGCACTTTGGTGTGTTCATGGAAATGAATCTCTTGAAATGTTAATCGATGTCTAAACTTGCATCCTACACAGTAGCACTGGACGGACTCGTGTAGCATATGGAAAGTACAATAAACTTGCGCTTGATTGCTGGGGAAAATGTTTTTTGTGAATCCATGTGCTTAAATGTGTAAATATACCTTGGGGTGTCCGGGTTCAGACCGAGGGCTGCGGGTGAATGTGTCTGTCCCACTCTTGCACCTGTTCGTCTTGCCTGTGCTCGAACAATGCTGCTACGCACGAGCGGAGCTCCAGTTGGTAGAAACGCACGGCGCGTGTCCAGTCACTGAACTGACTGTGCCGAGCTGCCTGCGCCGCGCGGCTGTTCTGAATTCCCTCGAGCTTGCGGCACTTGTCTTTAGACAAAAAAAAAACAGTTGGCGAGAGAGGCCGCTGATCACGATCAGACATGCCGGACGAAGTTTCCTCAGAGTCACGTCGCGTTCGTCCCAGTGGTGTGCACTAATAACTAACAAGGAACTGATTTAAATCTTTTTTTTTAAATCTAGTCGCGCAGACGTCTCTGCTATGTATTCGATCTTGCCCGTTTACAGGAGACTTGATGTTCTGGTCTTTAAAAAATGTTTCTACAAAATCCATCCCGCCATGTTATTCCCCGTTAAGAACTTTAATTTAGATTAACATTTTCTTTACACATCGGTGAAATGCCTTGATAAATAATTTAGCTTTTCTAAAATACCATTTTATAACCAAAAAGAGAGAGACCTAACCAGGGGTCGTCAGTTAAGGGTAACCTCATTTTCCTGATAGCCTGTTATAGGTGACACTGTTCCTTCAAAGGTTCTCACATAACAACAACAACAACCCTTATAATATAGTAGATGTGATCACTATTGGACTCTTAAATGTGATCGCTATTGGACTCTTAAATGTGATCACTATTGGACTCTTAAATGTGATCACTATTTGACTCTTAAATGTGATTGGACCCTTAAATGTGATCGCTATTGGACTCTTAAATGTGATCGCTATTGGACTCTTAAATGTGATCACTATTGGACTCTTAAATGTGATTGGACTCTTAAATGTGATCGCTATTGGACTCTTAAATGTGATCACTATTGGACTCTTAAATGTGATTGGACTCTTAAATGTGATCGCTCTCTAAATGTGATATTGGACTCTTAAATGTGATTGGACTCTTAAATGTGATCGCTATTGGACTCTTAAATGTGATCACTATTGGACTCTTAAATGTGATTGGACTCTTAAATGTGATCACTATTGGACTCTTAAATGTGATTGGACTCTTAAATGTGATCGCTATTGGACTCTTAAATGTGATCGCTATTGTACTCGTAAACTGTCAGTTTAAATCATGTATGGGAGAGCTTATAACTATAATAGCATCAGTACATTCAGTCACAATTCACTCATACAAACTCTGTCAGAGGCAAAATAAATAAAGCAAAGAACTGCTCTATCGTAGTCTACTGGTGCAGTGATGGAAAGATCAGGAGAGAGAGAGAGAGAGAAAGAGAGGTGAACAGGCACAGACTGGGGTAGGGGGAAAGCCGATGATTACTCCATCTCCCTGTGCCCAGAAACACCCCCTTCACAACACGCATGTAGTGATTACTCCATCTCTCTAAGATGAGGTGGATACAGGCACATGTCCTGTATACCAAACCATGACACTGACACCTACGCAACACTGACACCTGCATAACACTGACACCTGTGCAACACTTACAGCTAAGCAACACTGACACCTACGCACCACTGACACCTGTGCAACACTGACACCCCCGTAACACTGACATCTACGCAACACTGACACCTGTGCAACACTGACACCTATGCAACACTTACAGCTGCGCAACACTGACACCTGTGCAACACTTACAGCTGCGCAACACTGACACCTGTGCAATATTAACTCTTACACAACACTGACACCTACACAACACTGACACCTGTGCAACACTTACAGCTAAGCAACACTGACACCTGTGCAACACTGACACCTGCGCAACATTGACACCTATGCAACACTTACAGCTGCGCAACACTGACACCTGTGCAACACTTACAGCTGCGCAACACTGACACCTGTGCAATATTAACTCTTACACAACACACTGACACCTGCACAACACTGACACCTGTGCAACACTTACAGCTGCGCAACACTGACACCTGTGCAACACTGACACCTGCGCAACACTGAAACCTGTGCAACGCTCACAGCTGCACAACACTGACACCTGCGCAACACTAATATCTGTGCAACACTGACACCTGCGCAACACTGACACCTACGCAACACTCTATGCAACACTGACACCCCTGCAACACTGACACCTATGCAATACTCTGCGCAACCCTGACACCCCCGCAACACTGACACCCCTGCAACACTTACAGCTAAGCAACACTGACACCTGTGCAACACTGACACCCCCGCACCACTGACACCTGTGCAACACTGACACCCCCGCAACACTGACATCTACGCAACACTGACAGCTGCGCAACACTGACACCTGTGCAACACTTACAGCTGCGCAACACTGACACATGTGCAACATTAACTCCTACACAACACTGACACCTACGCAACACTGTCACCTGTGCAACACTTACAGCTACGCAACACTGACACCTGCGCAACACTGAAACCTGTGCAACGCTCACAGCTGCACAACACTGACACCTGTGCACCACTAATATCTGTGCAACACTGACACCTGTGCACCACTAATATCTGTGCAACACTGACACCTGTGCAACACTGACACCTGCGCAACACTGACACCTACGCAACACTCTATGCAACACTGACACCCCCGCAACACTCTGCGCAACCCTGACACCCCCGCAACACTGACACCTGTGCAACACTTACAGCTGCGCAACACTGACACCTGTGCAACACTGACACCCCCGCAACACCGACATTTACGCAACACTGACACCTGTGCAACACTGACACCTACGCAACACTGACGCCTGTGCAACACTTACAGCTGCGCAACACTGACACCAGTGCAACATTGACTCCTACACAACACTGACACCTGTGAACACTGACACCTACGCAACACTGACACCTGTACAACACTTACAGCTACGCAACACTGACACCTGTGAACACTGACACCTACGCAACACTGACACCTGTACAACACTTACAGCTACGCAACACTGACACCTGTGCAACACTTACACCTGCGCAACACTGAAACCTGTGCAACACTCACACGTGCAACACTCACAGCTGCACGACACTGACACCTGTGCAACACTCACAGCTACGCAACACTAATACCTGTATTCCACACTGACACCTGTGCAACACTTACACCTGCGCAACACTAATACCTGTATTCCACACTGACACCTGTGCAACACTTACACCTGCGCAACACTAATACCTGTATTCCACACTGACACCTGTGGAATACTGACACTTGTGCAACACTCACACCTGCGCAACACTCACACCCCAAACTGAGCCCTGTCCCACATCCAGCCCCCAGACCCTGTTTCATAATTAATAATCACCCGCTGTCATGCCACTGTGTATACCAGAAACTCAAAATATTACAGCAATTAAGACAGAATAGCTATGACTATAATTGAGGCCTGGATGTTGAAAAGAGAGAGAGATGCTGCTAGAAGCCGCTGTGCTGGTTGCTAGGGCAGCAGGGGCTGCACGTATAAGGGCTTTAATGAGCCAGTTTGGCCCATAGGGGCCCTGGGGGGCCCTGGGGAACTGCCATTATGCTGTTGTGATAAGTCTTGGTCCCAGTGGGGAGAGGGACTCCTAGTCAACAAGCTTCAGAGCCAGAGATCTCACCTGCAGCTTAAACTACAAACTGCACTCTCTACTGCAGCTTAAACTACAAACTACACTCTCACCTGCAGCCTAAACTACAAACTATACTTTCTACTGCAGCTTAAACTACAAACTACACTCTCACCTGCAGCTTAAACTACAAACTACACTCTTTACTGCAACCTCAAACTACACTCTCACCTGCAGCTTAAACTACAAACTACACTCTCACCTGCATCTTAAACTACAAACTACACTCTCACCTGCAGCTTAAACTACAAACTACACTATCTACTGCAGCTTAAACTACACTCTCTACTGCAGCTTAAACTACAAACTACACTCTCACCTGCAGTCTCAAGCTACAAACTACACTCTCTACTCCATCTTAAACTACAAACTACACTCTCACCTGCAGCTTAAATTACAAACTATACTCTCTACTACAGCTTAAACTACAAACTGCACTCTCTACTGCAGCTTAAACTACAAACTATACTTTCTACTGCAGCTTAAACTACAAACTACACTCTTTACTGCAACCTCAAACCACACTCTCACCTGCAGCTTAAACTACAAACTACACTCTCACCTGCATCTTAAACTACAAACTACACTCTCACCTGCAGCTTAAACTACAAATTACACTCTCACCTGCAGCTTAAACTACAAACTATACTCTCTACTGCAACTTCAAACTACAAACTACACTCTCTACTGCAACCTCAAACTACACTCTCTACTGCATCTTAAACTACAAAATATACTCTCTACTACAGCTTAAACTACAAACTACACTCTCTACTGCATCTTAAACTACAAACTACACTCTCTACTGCAGCTTAAACTACAAACTACACTCTCTCCTGCAGCCTCAAACTACACTATCTACTGCAACCTCAAACTACAAACTACACTCTCTGCTACAGCTTAAACTACAAACTACACTCTGACCTGCAGCTTATACTACAAACTACACTCTCACCTGCAGCTTAAACTACAAACTACACTCTCTACTGCAGCTTAAACTACAAACTACACTCTCTACTGCAGCTTAAACTACAAACTACACTCTCTACTGCAGCTTAAACTACAAACTACACTCTCTACTGCAGCTTATACTACAAACTAGCTTAAACTACAAACTACACTCTCTACTGCAGCTTAAACTACAAACTACACTCTCTACTGCAGCTTAAACTACAAACTACACTCTCTACTGCAGCTTAAACTACAAACTACACTCTCTTCTGCTGCCTCAAACTAAACTCTCTACTGCACCTGTCACAACAAATTTCATCCCCCTTACAAATTTCACCCCCCCCATTCACTTCCGGTTACGTTGTGCTGTTACATTACATTGATTGGTCAGATCTCTCTGTCCGAATATTCAAATTCAAATAAGCTTTATTGGCATGACGTGTATATATATATATATATATATATATATATATATATAGCAAAAATATGAGTACAATAAACATATGGACAGAATATAAATGTGTGTGTTTATGTGTGTGGTATTTCTGTATCTTAGCTTGTGTAATGGTGTGCGTAAATTAGGTGAAACAGTGAGTACAATAATTAATATTTAAAAATCTCTCTCTCTAGCAAGATTCATAGATCGCTAGCTAGCTACCACGATAAATAAATAGATCGCCAGCGAGACGGATCACTAGCTAACTAGCTGGAAGAGCTTCTCTTAGACTTTTATAAAAGCTTCTCTTCCTAGCTAGCCAGCTAACTAGCGATCACTCACTGTTGTTAGCAACCAGCAGAGAACGCTTGGAAACCACGCATGCAAGGTAGTCAAGTTGACACTAACTTACGAATTAAGGGAACGTATCCGGAAACGTGACCCTGGGAGTGAATAGGGGGATGATATTTGTAGGGGGGATGAAATTTGTCGTGACACAGCCTCAAACTGCAGCCTCAAACTACACTTTCTACTGCAGCCTCAAACTACTACAAAGAACACTCTTTTCTTAACCTTTTGCTTAATTTGTGACAAGTCCCATAAAGTCACAATAAAGCCTCCAATATTCTTACTGCTGCTCAGTGCTGATGTCACAAAGGGGGCGTAGTATTCTGACCACTATTATACATTGATGTCAGGGGTAGCATGGGAACTGACACCCAACGTAAAAGTTCCATGGGATCCAAGTGACCACACTACCCCCCAATCAAGCACAAAATGGTCTTCTCTGGCGTCAAGACCCAAGAAAAATAAATCCTCTTTGAGAATGGCTGTTGGGCTGGACCTCTCCTCAGTTACACGTTGACCTCTCAGTAACACTGGGAAGGCAGGGCAGGTTAATGACTGCTGTGGGTTTCTCAGGCCAAACCTTGTGAGTCAGTGGCCTATTTGGTAAGACCCCATCATTGTTGGTAGGAATATGCGAGCAAACCTTTGTTAAACAAAGATGTTAGTACGATAGTGAACTTGTGCTTTAGTGATTTAGTTCTTTATATTTTGGAAGCTTGACCTACTTTTGTTTCGTTAGTGTTTGTTTGTGGATAATCGTAGCCAGCCATGCCAAAGGCCTAAAGATTTTCCAAAAGGAAGTGACTATTTAATTCCCTGAACATTTCCTATGCTGGGAACAATGGTCCAGTCCACCAACACCTGGACTGTTTGTGTAAACATTCTCAGTCATTCGTGTGTCATTCACTGTACCAGGTGAGCTTCACCACAGCAGGTGTGTGAAGACCAGTCATCATCGACGAGGAGCTGCAGTTCTCCCTTTAAAGGGTTAATGTATTACTTTAGTGAAAGCATCTACTCACTTCTCTAAAATTCTTATGTGAAGTATTTCATATTATTGTTTAATAAACAAAAGCGTAATTTTTACATCCAGCGGTGAATATAAGGGATGAATCTGCTGAATGTTCAGCATAGACACCTCACACCGCTGCACTAATGAGCCTGTGTCTCT
This sequence comes from Anguilla japonica, assembly GCA_025169545.1. Taxonomy (NCBI): domain Eukaryota; kingdom Metazoa; phylum Chordata; class Actinopteri; order Anguilliformes; family Anguillidae; genus Anguilla; species Anguilla japonica. The sequence continues at coordinate 78,585,643 of CM045884.1, forward strand.
TTCCCCACAGCCTGCTGCTCGGATGAGGCCCTGGCTACAGGGGAGGCGGAGCTGACAAAGAAGAGGCGGGGCTGACAGACAGGAGGCGGAGCTTACAGACAGGAGGCGGGGCTGACAGAGAGGAGGCGGAGCTGACAGAGAAGAGGCGGAGCTGACGGGGAGGAGGCGGGGCTGACAGACAGGAGGCGGAGCTTACAGACAGGAGGCGGGGCTTACAGAGGGATCCCCTGGGCCCAGCCGAGGGGGGAGTGGCCACTCCTCCACGCTGCCTTCACTCGCCCGATTCCCGCGTGCGCTGGTCCCCCGCAGAGATCCAAACCTGTTTCTCCAACGCTTCTTCCAGAAACTGAGACTGTTCTCCGCAGCGGACGCGGCGCGGGCCTCCGGGGGGGCCGCAGGGATGGGAAGCGCGCGGCCCGCTAACCACTACAGCATCGTGTCGTCCGACGAAGAGGGGATGAAGCTCTCCAGCGCCAGCGTGCCCAACGGCTACGGCAACGGCAAGGTGCACACCCGCCACCACGCCCACAGCCGCTTCGTCAAGAAGAACGGCCACTGCAACGTGCAGTTCGTCAACGTGAGCGAGAAGGGCCAGCGCTACCTGGCCGACATCTTCACCACCTGCGTGGACGTGCGCTGGCGCTTCATGTTCCTCATCTTCTGCCTGGCCTTCCTGCTGTCCTGGCTGTTCTTCGGCTGCGTCTTCTGGCTGGTGGCCATCTTCCACGGGGACCTGGAGGGCGGGGCGCCCAAGTGCGTCTCCAACGTCAGCAGCTTCACCGCCGCTTTCCTCTTCTCCGTGGAGACGCAGACCACCATCGGCTACGGCTACCGCTACGTGACGGACGAGTGCCCGTTGGCCGTCTTCATGGTGGTGTTCCAGAGCATCGTGGGCTGCATCATCGACGCCTTCATCATCGGCGCCGTCATGGCCAAGATGGCCAAGCCCAAGAAGAGGAACGAGACGCTGGTGTTCAGCCACCACGCCACCATCGCCATGCGCGACGGCAAGCTGTGCCTGATGTGGCGCGTGGGCAACCTGCGCAAGAGCCACCTGGTGGAGGCGCACGTGCGCGCACAGCTGCTCAAGTCCCGCACCACGGCCGAGGGCGAGTTCATCCCGCTGGACCAGGTGGACATCGACGTGGGCTTCGACAGCGGCATCGACCGCATCTTCCTGGTGTCGCCCATCACCGTGGTGCACGAGATCGACGAGGACAGCCCCTTCTACTGCATGACCAAGCAGGACCTGGAGACCTCCGAGTTCGAGATCGTGGTGATCCTGGAGGGGATGGTGGAGGCCACGGCCATGACCACGCAGTGCCGCAGCTCCTACCTGGCGGGCGAGGTCCTGTGGGGCCACCGCTTCGAACCCGTGCTCTTCGAGGAGAAGAACTACTACAAGGTGGACTACTCCCGCTTCCACAAGACGTACGAGGTGCCGGGCACGCCTCTGTGCAGCGCCAGGGATCTGGCCGAGAAGAAGTTCATCATGTCCACCGCCAGCTCCTTCTGCTACGAGAACGAGGTGGCATTGCCCGCCAGCAGGGAGCAGGCGGAGGAGGACGGCGGAGGCGGGGTGGGGCAGGAGGGCGGCACCACGGACACGGGCTCGGACTCCGCCCACACGCCGGCCACCGCCCCCTCAGAGCCCCGCCCCCTGAGGCGAGAGTCTGAAATATGACTGTGCACATGCTGTGAGGGGGTGGGGCGGCGGGCGGGGCAGAGCTCGGGGGGGAGGGAACAGACAGGATGGGGTCCCACTGAATGGTACTGCTGTAAAAACGGGCGAAGCTTTGATCAAGGACTGACTTTATAAGTGTTCTCGGGCAAGAATTTTTTTTTTTTTTTTAACGCACAGGCACAAAGTTATGAGGCTGTACAGGTGTACATAGAAGGACAGACAGACAGACAGCACTATTTATTAATCAGATGGCATGCACCCGCAGTGTAAGGGTTCAATGGCAAAACTTGAAAATGGTGCAGGCATGTTTGTCATCTGTCCAGTCCAGAAGAGCAACAGGAACAGCGTGGTTTTAGTGGCAATATTTGTACCTTTTCCTTATTTTATGTGCCTAAATGGTTTCTAAATGCTGCTATAAAATACTAGATTATTTTGGTTTTGTTTTGTTTAGCAGTTAAGGTAGAGAAGGTTTCTCAAAAAAAACATTAAAAGCACTTACAAGGTCAAGTGCACAGTCACAAAGACATATATATATTTTTATTTTTTCTGTCTCTTCCTCTCATAAACCAAAGACATATTTGCTGTTTTGCACATAGATGTGTTGTGGGGGCAGGGGGACTGGTCCTACAGAGCAGTCAGTCTGAGTGTGTGTGAGACAGACTACAGCCCTAGTAACGGAGCAGTCTGTGTGTGTGTGTGTGTGTGTGAGACAGACTACAGCCCTAGTAACGGAGCAGTGTGTGTGTGTGTGTGTGTGTGTGAGACGGAGCAGTCTGTGTGTGTGTGTGTGTATGTGAGACAGACTACAGCCCTAGTAACGGAGCAGTCTGTGTGTGTGTGTGTGTGTGTGTGTGTGTGAGACAGACTACAGCCCTAGTAACAGAGCAGTCTGTCTGAGTGTGTGTGAGACAGACTACAGCCCTGGTAACAGAGCAGTCTGTGTGTGTGTGTGTGAGTGAGTGTGTGTGAGACAGACTACAGCCCTAGTAACAGAGCTCTGAGGGACTTCTCCTGTTCCAGAGATGGCACAATTAGCATCGCCTCATCTGATTACGAACAGCACTTGGCTCGGGTTGGTTGGGCTTGACCAGGATTGGCTGGGTTTGACTGTGTTTGGCCAGGATTGGCTGGGTTTGACTGTGTTTGGCCAGGATTGGCCGGGCTTGGATAGGTCGTGTGGTGTTCGGTCTGATTGGTAAAAAAATGATAACCAGAACTGGGGCAGATTACTATAGCAACAGTCAAAAGTGCTCTGCTGAGGAGCTGGTCTCTTGGCGGATGTTTTTATGCGTATTATTATTATTGTGACATGTTCTTGTATGAATAAACAGCAGGATATTGCTTTATAATTCTACTGCTATGTGCTCATTTTTAAAGGAAAATGTGAACGTGTCATTTCAGTACATTTGAAAAATCTTGCCCCTCCTTCCAGTAAGAGCAGTGTTCGGGGAGGGGCATGGCTGGATGGGGTAGGGGCGGGGCATGGCTGGATGGGGTCAGGGGCGGAGCATGAATGAACAGTGGGTGCCATCTTCTTGCCACCCCAAATCCAATATTCCCAAACACAGTCCCAGAAGTCCCTTCGCTGCCAAGGCATGCTGGAAAGACTGTTTCAGAACCCAGAACCAGCCAGATCTTTACAGCAGACCTCCCGGGTCAAACGCAAACCAGCGAAACACTCTCTAAACAAAGTGCTACAACACTGCAATTCTGAGGTTACTATAGCAAAATTTATAAAACAGCAACAGCAAAACCAATGTAAAAATGAGTAGATAAAGCAAACGTAAGCCAAAGAGTATTATTGTCTCTCAAGGGGAGATTTATTTTGTGCAAGTTTTAAAAAAAAGTAAAATAAATAGATATAGAAGCAGAGACATAGTTTTCATGAAAAAGTTGAAATATTTAATGAACAGATAAAAACCTTCTCTCTGTGAAAGATTCATTTTTACATAAAAATATTTTTCAACCCCTCACCTCTTTTAGTCCCTTCTACCGTCTTCCTGTTCTCCTGCAAAACAATGGAATGTACAGATTTTATACACCTGCTAATGTTATTATGATGATGATGGTCACTATTATTATTTTTATTGTTATTATTATTGTATGTGTTATTTTATTGTTTTTTTTTTTCAATAAAACAACAAGGAATTATTAACAATGCGGAGTTGGTGTGCATGTGATGGAGGCATACACACACTCGGGTCAGAGAGACAGACAAGCAGCTAAACCTGTCTGCCGATCAGTCACACACAAACTTCTTTTGAATAATTTGACTGCGAGTGCTTTGGATGTAGACAGAATCTCTGACTGAGATGAACTTTCTACCAACTCTTTTTGTGTCCGTTACTTATGTAATGGGAGTGGCCATGGGGGTCAAGGGTCATATCTATGTCCAATCACATACTGGCACTGATCTGATGAAGCAGGCCTGGATCAGCCTCAAATTATCCTGTAAATGAGCAGTGGAAAAGTCCTGCAGAGCCTGGAGCTTCCAGCTCTGGAATGTTCCTCAGTGTCCGGAGTCTGGAGAGTCTCTAAGGCTGCAGTGTGATCTGTCCCTCTCACACACACATGCAGGCATGCACGCACGCGCACGCACACACTCACGCACACACACACACGCACACACATGGACGCACACACACACACACACACACACGCACGGACGCACACACACACTCACACACACACACGCACGGACGCACACACACACTCACATACATACTCACACACACACTCACACTCACACACATACACATACACTCACACACGCACACATACACGCGCGCACGCACACACGCACACACTCACACTCACACACGCGCACACACACACACACACACTCACACACACGCACACACACACACATACACGCACACGTACACACACGGACGTACACACACACTCACACACACACACACACGCACACATACACGCACACGTACACACATGGACGCACACACGCACACACACACACACACGCACGGACGCACACACACACTCACATACATACTCACACACACACTCACACTCACACACATACACATACACTCACACACGCACACACGCACGCATGCACACGCGCACACACTCACACACGCACACACACACACACACACTCACACACACGCACACACACACACGCACACATGCACACACATGCGCGCACACACACTCACACACACGCACACACACACACGCACACATACACGCACGGACGCATACACACACACTCACACACGCAGGAACACACGCACACACACTCACACTCACACACGCACACACACACGCACACATACATGCACGGATGCACACATACACACACTCACGCACATACTCACACACACACTCACATACATACACGCCCGCATGCACACACACACACACGCACACTTGACCACACGCACACATACACGCACGGACGCACATACACACATGGTGTGTGTGTTTGCTGTCCAGTAATCCTGGTATTCACAGTATGACTTGTCATACTGAACGCTGACTGCACATTAGCTAAGGTGGAGAGGGAGTGAACAAATTTTGACCAATTAAATCGGGATGATTAGGTGACAGGTTGAGAGAGCTAGTTGGGAATTTAGTCAGGACACTGGGGAACCCCCTACTCTTTGCGAAGAGTGTCATGGGATCTTTAACGTCTCACCCGAAAGACTACATCTCCTACACTGTGTCCCCGTCACTGCACTGGGGGACTGGGGATTATTCGACCAGAGGGAATGTGTGCATGTGCGTATGTGTGTGCGTGTGTGTGTGTGAGAGAGAGTGTGTGAATGTTAGTGAAAGAGTGTCTGAGCACACATCTGTTTTATGTCAAGTATTGAATGTGTAAATGATGAATGGAGGAAGATGAGGAGAATAGAGAAATGAAAGCAGAGGTCTTACATCACAACATATTTTTTCTTGTTCACTTTTAACTAAATACAATTTCCTGTAGACATTAGAGCAAAATGTGGGGTGTGGGGGGGGTGGAGGGGTGTGGAGGAGGTATGGGGGGGGGGGTGTTGGGAGTGGGGGGGTGGAGGGGTGGAGGGGCCGGGTTTTGGTGGGAAAGTAGTGAGTGAGACAGGCTCTTTTTCCGCTCACACCATTTAATATCCCCTTTATTTATTGAATTATTAATTTAAAGTCATGAGCAGGAAAGGCTGAGTGCAACTCAGCTTCCTGAGAAGGGGGGGGGGGGGGGCAGTGTTCCTGAGCTGTTAGCGGAGCGCTGGGTTAGCACCACTGTGAGGCTGTGCAGTGGGGATGGCAGTAGTGTGCAGTGGGGATGGCAGTAGTGTGCAGTGGGGATGGCAGTAGGGTGCAGTGGGGATGGCAGTAGTGTGCAGTGGGGATGGCAGTAGTGTGCAGTGGGGATGGCAGTAGTGTGCAGTGGGGATGGCAGTAGGGTGCAGTGGGGATGGCAGTAGTGTGCAGTGGGGATGGCAGTAGGGTGCAGTGGGGATGGCAGTAGTGTGCAGTGGGGATGGCAGTAGTGTGCAGTGGGGATGGCAGTAGGGTGCAGTGGGGATGGCAGTAGTTTGCAGTGGGGATGGCAGTAGTGTGCAGTGGGGGGGGATGGCAGTAGTGTGCTGTGGGGATGGCAGTGGTGAGCATGGGGATGGCAGTAGTGTGCAGTGGGGATGGCAGTAGTGTGCAGTGGGGATGGCAGTAGTGTGCTGTGGGGATGGCAGTGGTGAGCAGTGGGGATGGCAGTAGTGTGCAGTGGGGATGGCAGTAGTGTGCAGTGGGGATGGCAGTAGTGTGCAGTGGGGATGGCAGTAGGGTGCAGTGGGGATGGCAGTAGTGTGCAGTGGGGATGGCAGTAGTGTGCAGTGGGGTGGCAGTAGGGTGCAGTGGGGATGGCAGTAGTGTGCAGTGGGGATGGCAGTAGTGTGCAGTGGGGATGGCAGTAGTGTGCAGTGCAGGGATGGCAGTGTAGTGTGCAGTGGGGATGGCAGTAGTGTGCTGTGGGGATGGCAGTAGTGTGCAGTGGGGATGGCAGTAGTGTGCAGTGGGGATGGCAGTGGTGAGCAGTGGGGGGATGGCAGTAGTGTGCAGTGGGGATGGCAGTAGTGTGCAGTGGGGATGGCAGTAGGGTGCAGTGGGGATGGCAGTAGTGTGCAGTAGTGTGCAGTGGGGATGGCAGTAGTGTGCAGTGGGGATGGCAGTAGGGTGCAGTGGGGATGGCAGTAGGGTGCAGTGGGGATGGCAGTAGTGTGCAGTGGGGATGGTAGTAGTGTGCAGTGGGGATGGCAGTGGTGAGCAGTGGGGATGGCAGTAGTGTGCAGTGGGGATGGCAGTGGTGTGCAGTGGGGATGGCAGTAGTGTGCAGTGGGGATGGCAGTGGTGAGCAGTGGGGATGGCAGTAGTGTGCAGTGGGGATGGCAGTAGTGTGCAGTGGGGATGGCAGTGGTGAGCAGTGGGGATGGCAGTAGTGTGCAGTGGGGATGGCAGTGGTGAGCAGTGGGGATGGCAGTAGTGTTGCAGTGGGGATGGCAGTAGTGTGCAGTGGGATGGCAGGCAGTGGGGAGGTCAGGTAGAGATGTGCAGTGGGGAGCAGAGCAGTGGGGATCTTTTTGGCAGGGGGATGGAATGCGTGAGCAGGGCCATTATGTCCAGTGGGGAGGCAGTGGCGATACACATGCCTGGGGCTCACAGTTCTGCCCTGTGGCGTTCTCAGCGGGGTCAGCGGTGCCGCCATTTAACAACCAGGGCACAGCAATCACTGACCAGGAGGTTGCTGGTTCAAGTCTCAGAGTCCTGCTGACAGAACTGACTCTCCTCACTAACCAGCCAGGTGATTCTCTCAAAAACGAACGAGAGGCGTGAGAGTGACACTAGGCCTCTTCCTGATGCTCTGCAGTGTCCTGGAAGTTCAAAGGGATTGAACGTTCCACCTCCAACAGGAAGCAACAAACAGGAAGTTGAAAAGCCTCCCTGTCTCAAATAACCTGCCAGGTACTGTCACTGGCTCTCTGCTGTGACTGGACAACAGCAATTAGGACAACACCCACACTCAGGACAACACTCACACTCAGGATAACACCCACACTCAGGACAACACTCACACTCAGGACAACACCCACACTCAGGACAACACTCACACTCAGGACAACACCCACACTCAGGACAACACTCACACTCAGGACAACACCCACACTCAGGACAACACTCACACTCAGGACAACACTCACACTCAGGACAACACCCACACTCAGGACAACACTCACACTCAGGACAACACTCACACTCAGGACAACACCCACACTCAGGACAACACTCACACTCAGGACAACACTCACACTCAGGACAACACCCACACTCAGGACAACACCCACACTCAAGATAACACCCACACTCAGGACAACACCCACACTCAGGATAGCACTCACACTCAGACAACACTCACACTCAGGACAACACCCACACTCAGGACAACACACACTCACACTCAGGACAACACCCACACTCAGGAACAACTCACACTCAGGACAACACTCACACTCAGGACAACACCCACACTCAGGACAACACTCACACTCAGGACAACACCCACACTCAGGATAGCACTCACACTCAGGACAACACCCACACTCAGGACAACACCCACACTCAGGATAGCACTCACACTCAGGACAACACCCACACTCAGGACAACACTCACACTCAGGACAACACTCACACTCAGGACAACACCCACACTCAGGACAACACCCACACTCAGGACAACACTCACACTCAGGACAACACCCACACTCAGGACAACACCCACACTCAGGACAACACTCACACTCAGGACAACACCCACACTCAGGACAACACTCACACTCAGGACAACACTCACGCTCAGCCACTCTCCTCTCATTGTTGGATGGATCCCAGCCTCCATGTAGCAGACATACTTTGGATGGGACGGATGCATTACACGTTTATTTTAAAACACACCCTGCCCCCTATTCCCTGAGCCCCTTGCTCAGCTATCTGTCCTTGTTTCTGTCTGCCCTGCGTGTTGTTATTTGGTTGTTTGTTTGGCTGCAGATCTGCATTTCCCTGGAGGGGCCCGACCTCCAGCTTAAATAACAGCCAATGCAAATCTACCCTGGGAAGCCCCATCACACAATGTAGAGAATGTTCTTTCATACAACACATTTAGCTTTTGAACACATACACACACGCACACACACACGCACACATATACACACACACATACATAAGCACACATATACACACACATACGCATACACACAGATACACACACATGCTTATTGCCTCATACAATGCACATCCACGTGCACACGTACACACACACACTCACACACATTCCAACACACATGCACACACACTGAATTCATACACTACAAACACTTGCACACACTCATACACAACACACACACACACAATGCTGCACACATTCCAAGGGCATCTTATGAATATTCATGAAGGAGTTGGTGCAAGAGAAGTATCATAGCAATGAATGTGCTGTACTTCATGATTAATTAGAAATGGTAATACAACATCAGAAACTCCTGTTACTGATCAGAACATTTAGGACCTCTGCATTTAGGAGCATAGAGATCATGAGGACCACAGGAGCTGGATATGTAATAGGTCTGTAGACTGGAGACAGGTAACCTTCAATTGCAGAGAGAAGCATTCTGGGTAACTGCTCCTGTGTTAAAAGCACAAAGCCTAAATATTTCACTAGCAATGATGAAAAATACCAGCCTGCACATCACTCAGGAAACAGATCAATCCTGCAACTTTACACTTCCGCACAACGCAGTTAGGGAGTGAACTTCAGCACTTATACAGCTTCAGGAGTTAGCCACATTGACCAAACCAATCTACAACACTGCATCTGTACCTGCTGCTGGAATTCGGCAGGTAGCTGTGGTCCCACTGGAGAATCTGACATCACTACTATTGTAACTATAGTAACCACCGGCTCCAGTGAATAGAGGTGGCGACAGTTTCTTCTTCATAAAGCACGAAAAGAACAGGACACAGAAATGCGATGATCCAGAACCCTTCCAGTCCAAATGCACTACAGAACCCCTCCAGTCCAAACACACTACAGAACCCCTCCAGTCCACACACACAACAGAACCCCACCAGTCCAAACACACTACAGAACCCCTCCAGTCCACACACACAACAGATCCACACACACAACAGAACCCCACCAGTCCAAACACACAACAGAACCCCACCAGTCCAAACACACTACAGAACCCCTCCAGTCCACACACACAACAGAACCCCACCAGTCCAAACACACTACAGAACCCCTCCAGTCCAAACACACTACAGAACCCCTCCAGTCCACACACACAACAGAACCCCACCAGTCCAAACACACTACAGAACCCCTCCAGTCCAAACACACTACAGAACCCCTCCAGTCCACACACACAACAGAACCCCTCCAGTCCGAACACACTACAGTACTGCCTACACTACAAAAAAGCAACAAAGAAATACAAAAATTGTTTTGTTTTGTCTTCATTCTGTAGTGATTATATGTATTTCTGATACTGGAAAAAAATCACCTTTTCCCAATCATATTCCAGAATAAAAAAATATGCAATGTATTGAAGGACAGAAAAATATGACACGTATTTACCCAAAGCTGGGCTTAAGTGTCCCCAAAACTTCTTCAAATGACACCAAACCTCTCCAAATTACACTACTGTGTATGTCTTTTTTACCAGCCATAGTCCCCTTCCAGACGCCAATTCCATTGAGGGTGGTGCCCTCTGGAACCCCACGAAACAAACATTTTTCATTTACCCATTCTCTCTTTTGACTAAGTCCTGTATTTCACTGAAATGGTGTCCTTTTGTAGAGTTTCAGAAAGTGTTCATAATGGTGCCTGCAGTGTGCTCTGACCTGCACTCAGCTGATAGGCTTGTAAGCAGTAAGTAGGCTGCTGTAATTTGCATATGCAAATTGAGGCTGTATGATCCCAGCACCCCTTCTATTACTTTTAATTTTACAAAGGAATTTTGCACGGAAGTGTGAAGCGAGGGAACTCATGTCCTTCCATAACAGGCGCATGTGAGCAGGCAATGCTCTCCTCAATCCCAGTTGATCTGACTGTGCTGATCTCTAAACTTAGACTTGTCCAGTGTGGTAAAAAAAAAAAAAAGAAAAAAACTTCCAGGAGTTTCCTCAAACTGGTGTAGCTCATAGCATTAAAGAGGTACACAAGCTTCTTGATCACAACAGGGAGTGAGCCCACAAGGAGGAAAATTACAAAAATATTAAATTATAAACGATATACAATAATATAGGGTCCTTAATCACTACTGCAATCACTAAGTGAAAGTAATTGGGTGTGCAGGTGAATAGCTAAGCCATAATTTCAACTTCAATTTCAGCTCTGTTTGATTGGAAAGAAGATGCTTTTTTTAGAAAAATTGCACTTTTCGCATTTGAAATTTAATGCATTATTCTGGTTTTCCAGTAGTCCTGAAAACACTTTCAGCACAAAGGAAATAATGCAGAATGAATAATGACTTTAGCTACACAAAGAGCATGTTGATTGTTTATGGTTCAGATGGAGATTTTGGTGATATCAATAACATCACTGTAGTGATACCAGTTGTTTGACTTGTTGGGGACAGTTACTGATTGTAAAATACCATAATCATCAACCTGGGCTGTTCATTTCAGCCTTCCTTTGGGGAAGGGGACTGCCTTGTTATTTCTATTATGTGCCTCTAGGGCACCTGACAACATTTATTTGTGTGGCTGATGCTGTCCACAGTGACTCACTGAGAACGTCTCCTGGATCTGCGGTGATCAGTGAAGACGTTTGAGTAAGGAAGTTTACGATCACCCATTTTTAGATCTGGAACGAAAAGCGCTTTTCCTGCAGGATCCGTGGGAAAGAAGCGGAGTCACTTAATGGAAAAACTGAAAGATTCCCGCCCAGCCCTGAGTGGCAGGAAAGTGTAGAACGGAACAAAGAGTAAATGAAAGGATAAAGGAAAATGTGGAAATGAAGACTTCCCTTTTCTCCCTCGTCTGGCCACTTCCCCCTCTAGTGTGAAGCACAGGCGGCCTTTCCAGACTGAAATTAATACCGACACAGCCCTCACAATCAATGAATAAACAGCAGGCACCGTGAGCTCATGCCACTGCAGGGCTCCCCTAGATCTCTAATGATGGCAAATGGAACACTGGAAAAAACACAAGTGATGGGATTTAGCCACGCTACACGCATGTGACCACTTACGCCTGCATGCGCAGGTAAGACGTCTGCATGCGCAGGTAAGACGCCTGCATGCGCAGGTAAGACGTCTGCATGCGCAGGTAAGACGTCTGCATGCGCAGGTAAGACGCCTGCATGCGCAGGTAAGACGCCTGCACGCGCAGGTAAGACGCCTGCACGCGCAGGTAAGATGCCTGCATGCGCAGGAAAGACACCTGCATGCGCAGGAAAGACACGTGGGATGTGATGTTACATGTGTGTTTGCATTAGTGCTACATTTGTGGGTATGAGGTATATGTTACAGGCATGGATTGGAGCCAAAGAGGTCTGGTCTGAAATTGTTTTCAATTATTTTCCTTCATTGGCAATACAGTGATTAAACCACATATTCAATACCATCAGATATAGCCAGTTTCTAAATGTACTTTATCATTTAACCACTCTAACCTGACGAGAGAAGTTAATCAGGTGTTTGGCAAACTTGTTAATTAAGGAAAATGACTGAAAACAGTTAAAGACCAATAATCAGGTTCGGGGGACATTTCTGTCTCTTCGATGTTGAGCTCAGAGACCTCCGCTGAATGGGGCATAGGGTGCATTACTGCAGCACCATGGGTAGGGAGCTGGGCATGTAAGAACTTGCAGGTTTGACTCCTGGCTGAGGCACAGCCATTGAGAAAGGCATTCAGCCAGAGCTGCTTCAGTAGTCACCCAGCTGTATAAATGGACAGGGTGTTAAAATGCGATGCGTGTAAGTCACTCCGGATAAGAGCATCTGCACAATGCCAAATGTAATGTCATGGAAAAAAGTGCTTCCTCCAGAGAGAAGCTTATAGTGTCCATGTGCTCCACTCTAACTGCACCTGCTGTGGGAGGAAACAGGAGCTCCAGGTTTAGAGACTGGCCTGAATGCTTCAGCAGGCATGGAAACACCAGCTAAATATAATACAACCACAGAGGGATTTATTTACTTTGTTTTCTCAAACCGATTTTTATCCCACACGTTTTCCCTTTTCCTGATTTGGAACAGCCAGGCATATTTGCCAGGCATATCCCCACTGCATGGTAACAGCTTGTGGGCGGAGCCATTGGGCAGGTGCTGGTTAATGAGGCATGTGGGCGGAGCCTGAGTTGGGTTGGAATGTGTGGGTGGGGCCCATTGGTGGACAGTCTGGGGGGGGGGGGGGGGGTTTGGGAAGGTTTGTCTGAGAGAGCACGCTCCACACTGATAGGACTCTGGCAGTACAGGACAGCCTTTCACCTCTGAGTGCAACGCGTACATCCTGCCCCTCTGTCATCAGAGCCTGAGCCAAAATGGAGGCAATATCGCAGTACAGCAGAATCTCTCACCTGTGAGTGCATGCTCACATATTGCCAAAATGGAGGGAATGCCACACAAATATATATATGAAAAATATATAATACTATTACTACTACTACTACTACTAACTACTAATAATAACAATAATAATAATAATAATAACAATAATAATAATAATAATAATAATAATAATAATAATAATAATAATATTATTATTATTATTATTATTATTATTATTATTATTATTATTATACAAATTGGATTATTATTTTTATTATTATCATTATTAAAGAATTTGTGCACACATACAGACAAACATACACACACACACACACACACAGACACACACACACACACACACACACAGACACACACGCGCACACCTCACCTGGGACAGGTAGGAACACTCCTTCAGGGACAGACTGTTGCCTTGGAGACCAAACCTGAAGCATTAGAGAGCCTGCTGAGTTGCAGATATCACTGTTTGTTTTTCCAGAGAGAGAGAGAGAGAGAGAGAGAGGGGAGAGAAAGAGAGAGAGTGTGGGGTCCGCTCACAGAGCAAGATTTTACAAAATGGGACTTTCTCCTACATTGTGAAAAATATTCAGAAATTAGGACACATTACTTCAGCAAATTTTCTCTAATTATAAAGAACGTCCTTTCCCAAACAAATGAGAAAAAAATGCAAATCCTGCTAGGAGAATGGCCAACAGCTCCACTAGCAGCAAACTACATCTCGGCCTGCCATAATCTGAGGGACACTGGTTGACCACCACGAATACATTTATTTTACTTATTAATTAATTTTTTTTTTTTTCATTTTCTTTTTTCTATATTATTATTATTATTATTATTACATAGCCTACTCACTGTGGCCATTACCACATGTTAATTGCATTGTTATCGTTACCACAATGTTGTTTGTATTTCATGTTGTTTGTATTCCTATTCCTGTTTCTGTGTGTATGCTTTGGCTATATCTACAAATGTATTTCATGCCAATAAAGCATTCTGAATTTGAATTTGAGAGAGAGAGAGAGAGAGGGGGAGAGAGAGAGAGAGATGGTAAAGGCCTTGGACATGCTCATGTCCCTGTGGGATCAAAACCCCCAGTTCTGAAGTACGAGAGGAGAGAAGTCCCATCTTACCCTTTCATGTATACTACATCTTTAATATGAATTACATGTGAAATAACCTTTCTGGACTGGCCTCCTTCTTTGCCCAACCAAGTGTGTAATTCACAAACTTTCACATGTGTGGGCCTGTCGCACACACATGATTTAAACACTTCAGACAAGACAGTGTTCAAATCCCCCAGACTGAAGCACCAAACTCCTTCCATTTTCTGTCGGAGAGAGAAAGAGTGATGGAAAAGGTGATTGAGAAAGAAAGGGGTAGGAGAAAAAAAACAACGGAGAGCAAAAAAGGAGAGAGAAATGAAGAGGATGACAGAGAGGTACAGGGTGATGGACAGTGAAGGCATGTCTCAAGGTTTCTGTTGCCAGGCAGTTTTATCCCTGTGCAATTTCTGATTGGGTGATGGCATTGGATGGACCAAGTACACAGGCTGAGGTTCTGTGTTATATTAATACCCTGAGGGTGGAACAGCACTGGGGCTATACTGGGGCTCACTGTGAACCCTCACCCCCAGACTGCCAGACCTGGCTCCTGGGGTCAGGGGGACGTTCACTGAAAGGAAGGTCCCCTTCTCAAGTGACAGAAAGACACTATTTGAATGACTTCTGACCTTTGACCTCTGAGTTCTGGTGTTGACTGTTTGACTGAGAGGGCTGGTTTTCTCATTTTAAAATACTGAGATGTGCATTCCACCCAACAGAATACCATTTAACTGTTTTGCTGTGTCACAAAGACGCGTCACAGAGTAGCAGGAAAAAGAGCAAAAACTAAGCCTGAACCCCTTCATAGCAGGCAATGAGGTAAAAATATAAACAAAACTCCCTGGTAGGCAGAAAAACCATCAAATAGTGGTGACAAAATCCCGAAATCTTGGGAGGAACCCAACCATAGAGGGGGAGCCCATCCTCCGCTGGCCAGCCTGGTGTAAAGTAGCGGTAGAATGGATATAACAAAAATGTAATAAGGCATCTATCACAGCAAGTAAAATGGGTCGAGCAGATTACAGTCGAGGTAATAAACTAGCAGGTAAAGTAGAAAGCTCAAATGAAGAGAAGTGTAGTGTGCAGTTTATAGAGGCAGTGTGATGCATCTGGAGCTCCAGGCTGTGTGAAGGTGTGGGCTTGAACCAGGAGAACCGGGGAAAAACTGTGTCTGCCACTGTAACTCCATGCCCAGGGCCTTGCTGAAGCCCCAGCCTGGGTTAGTGCCTGTACCTCTGGGGGTGATGTGTGGGGCATTAATTGAGGCGATGTATGGGGCATTAATTGAGGGTGGTGTGTGGGGCATTAATTGGGGGTGATGTGGTGGACATTAATTGAGGTGATGTGTGGGGCATTAATTGGGGGTGGTGTGTGGGGCATTAATTGAGGGTGGTGTGTGGGGCATTAATTGGGGGTGGTGTGTGGGGCATGAATTGAGGGTGGTGTGTGGAGCATTAATTGAGGTGATGTATGGGGCATTAATTGAGGGTGGTGTGTGGGGCATTAATTGAGGTGGTGTGTGGGGCATTAATTGGGGTGATTTGGGGGTGGTGTGTGGGGCATGAATTGAGGGTGATGTGTGGGGCATTAATTGAGGGTGATGTGTGGGGCATTAATTGGGGGTGGTGTGTGGGGCATGAATTGAGGGTGATGTGTGGGGCATTAATTGAGGGTGATGTGTGGGGCATTAATTGGGGGTGGTGTGTGGGGCATTAATCGGGGGTGGTGTGTGGGGCATTAATTGGGGGTGATGTGTGGGGCATTAATTGAGGGTGATGTGTGGGGCATTAATTGAGGGTGGTGTGTGGGGCATTAATTGGGGGTGATGTGTGGGGCATTAATTGGGGTGGTGTGTGGGGCATTAATTGGGGGTGGTGTGTGGGGCATTAATTGGGGGGGTTTGTGTGGGGCATTAATTGGGGGTGGTGTGTGGGGCATTAATTGAGGGGGTGATGTGTGGGGCATTAATCGGGGGTGGTGTGTGGGGCATTAATCGGGGGTGGAGGCCGTTATTTGTGGGGGGGGGGGGGGGTTGTCTCAGGACAGCCGTTCGTACCAGCTGGGAATTACCAGCTGTCTTTTTCCACCTTTCCCAAAATAAAAAAGTATCTCACACTTCCACACACACACACACACACACACACAAACACACATACACACACACTCACACACACACACACACACACACAAACATACATACACACACACTCACTCACACACACACAAACACACATACACACACTCACTCACACACACACACTCACACACACAATCACACATACACAAACACTCACTCTCTCTTTCACACACACACACACTCACACTCACATGCACATGCACACACACAAACATGCTTGCACACACAGTTCTGAAGAATCCAGTAAATGGGGAGTGGGTTGGCATTGGGAAAATCCAGCAGAAAGGGGAGTCTACGTGCACAGCGGGGTGTACAGTGGGAGCTGTAGGCCTGACCTTTGCTGGTGTAACAGCTGAGTAACAGCTGAGTAATGCTTGAGTAATGCTTGAGGAAGGCCTGCTGTCACTTCCTCTCCCGCGCGCTGCTGCTCGTGAGTCCAGCGCTCTCCCTGACCCCATCAGCTCCGGGACGTCTGGGAAGGCCGGAAACTTTACGCCAAAACCGCAACAATTACAGGAAGCGAGACTGTCAGGCAAATAACCTTCACGTGTTAAAAATAAAGACAAATAACTTTTACAAGAGGATGAGAGTTTTTATTTCTGATCTGTCAGCTGCCGTCTGGAGAGCCCCAACAGCTGTCTCCCGAAGTGGGGGTGTCACCCCGGTCACCGGGAGGAAGGGCCATCTCACAAACCCTAAAAACAGACCGCGAAGAAGTCACGCTCCACCAAATGGGTTTCCGACCGTCATGCCCCCCCCCCCCCCCCCCCCCCCCCCCGCCTCCATCGAGGGGACAGCTGTTGTGTGGAAGTTCCAGCTTGGGTCAGAGGTCAGAGCGCAGATTCTTATTATGAGAGATCCACAATTATATCAGACATAAAGTTCCATTGCGCATTCGCATTTCTGATTATTTTGTGTTTGTTCAAATCTAACAGTCATAACCCTCCTGTCATTATGATAACTATAACCAAGCACACACACACACACACACACACACACACTCACACTTTTTTAGGAAACCCTTGGTTTTGGGATTTTTTTTGGGGGGGGAGGATTTTTTTAAACCTCTCTTGCTTAACTGGACATTGTTGTGTGAATATGAGCTATGGCTGCACGCACACGCACAGGCACAGAGCTATGGAAGCCAGGTGTGTGGGATTAACTGTTCAGAACTTTTTTACATCTTACAAGCGTCCGAGGTTTGGCGGTTCTGAGGTTTGGAGGTTCTGAAGTTTGGAGGTTTTGAGGTTCTGTGGTGGATGAGGGTAGTGCTGAAGTAATGCCGGATCCGGCTGGAACAGAAGAGAGGAAATAGCAAAACTCTCAAGCTTATGTTCTACGGAATATCTGTATGGACCCATTGACTATTTCACATTAAGCGGATGTATAACAGTCTGCCATGTAAAGCCTGAGTACACACACACACACACACACACATTCCTCTCTTTCCTCTGGTCATGTTCCCTCTTATTTTAAGATGGCTCGTGTTACCCCACTTCTCAAAAAACCCACCTCAGACCCCTCCGATGTAATGAATTATCGACCCGTATCGCTTCTACCCTTTCTGTCCAAAACCCTTGAACTAGCAGTTCTTAAACAACTAACCTCTTTTCTCCATCAGAACAACCTGCTAGACCCTCACCAGTCTGGCTTCCGATCCGGGCACTCAACAGAGACTGCGCTCCTGGCTGTGACGGAGGCACTTGCCACTGCAAGAGCCTCACGCCTCTCCTCTGTCCTGATCCTTCTTGACCTGTCTGCAGCCTTTGACACGGTCAACCATAAAATACTCCTCTCCACCTTGGCTGGGATGGGCATCGCTGGGACTGTCCTGTCTTGGTTCGCTTCCTATCTTGCAGATAGGTCCTACCAGGTCACCTGGAAGGGGTCTGCCTCTGCTTCTCATCCCCTTGTTACAGGAGTGCCGCAGGGATTTGTACTGGGTCCTCTGCTGTTCTCCTTATACACCAGATCTCTTGGTTCAGTTATTAATTCACATGGCTTCTCCTACCATTGTTATGCAGATGACACACAACTCTTCTTCTCTTCCCCCCCTCGGCCACACAGGTCAATGATAAGATATCTTCCTGCCTGGCTGACATCTCCACCTGGATGGCCAGCCACCATCTGAAGCTCAACCTCAACAAAACTGAGATGCTCTTCTTCCTGTGCAAGACCTCCTTACTTTGTGAGCTCTCAATCACAGTTGATGGCACCACAGTGACTGCCTCTCACTCTGCCAAGAGCTTGGGGGTGGTCCTGGATGACCAACTGGACCTCAAGGAGCACATCAAGGCAACATCACGGTCCTGCAGATTCCTTCTGTACAACATCAGAAGGATTCGACCATACCTGACAATGCACTCCACCCAACTGCTCGTCCAGGCTACGGTGACCTCTCACCTTGATTACTGCAACTCTCTCCTTGCAAGCCTGCCAGCTTGTGCCATACAGCCACTACAGATGATTCAGAATGCCGCTGCCCGACTCATCTACAACCTTCCCAAATTCTCCCACGTCACTCCTCTGCTGCGATCACTCCACTGGCTACCGGTCACTGCCAGGATCCGGTTCAAAGCCCTGACCCTTGCCTACACTGCTGCGAACAGGACAGCCCCCATCTACTTGCAGGACATGACTCGATTCTATGTGCCTGCTCGATCACTCCGCTCTGTGGCAGCAGGGCACCTTGTAACCCCTCTCACTCGCCCAAAGGGATCACAGAGCTTCTCCACCCTAGCTCCCCAGTGGTGGAACGAACTCCCCGTCCCTCTCCGAACCTCCCCCTCACTACCCATCTTCCGCCGTGGCCTGAAGACTCATCTCTTCAGACTATACCTAGACTAACCACCACCACGCTGTATATTTCACTCTAAATCCCCCCCCCCCCTTTTCATGACACTTGTTACATGTTGCCCCATCCCAGCACTTTTTGGTAATTTGTGTTTGTCCTAATACTGTAGCTTATTCTTCTGACTAGTTGGCTTTGCAAAGGTTAGGTCAGAATAGTGTTCACTGTGTGAACTGTGTTCTTGTCTAGAAATAGCTGTACAAAAGAAGTATTGTACCTTACTAACCGTGAAATACACTTTTTTGTATGTCGCTTTGGATAAAAGCGTCTGCCAAATAGATGTAATGTAATGTAATGTGTTACCTCCCTCCGCCTCAGGTGGGGGCGCTGACCGTTTGGACACATGCGTGTGTCTTATTACAGTTAATTGAGAGCACCTGTGGCGGTGCCCTTTTAAGAAGCCTGGAGTCGGCTTCTTAGGAGTTGGGGGCTTTTTTTCCTCACCTCTCGACCACGGCCGGGTCTTGATTTTATCTTGTGTTTTGCAGCTATTTTAGTATCTCTTATATGTAATTAAATAGAGTTATTGGTTGTTTTTGGGAAGCCTTGGTATTGGCTTCGTTATGTTTGCGGGGGCTGGAGAGCAACCGTAACATAAATGGGGGCTCATCCGGGATTTTACCCTTTGGAGTTTTAAACTTTCTGTTCTTAGCCCGGTTAGCTTAGCCGCCGGGCGGGTCCAAGGGACTTGTCACTTTATTGTTTTTCCTTTTTTGTTTTTGGTGGTTAATATGAGTGGGGGTACGCTTTGGGGCACTGAGGTCGACTAGTCCAGTGGTCTGCTGACAGTGCTCACAAGTTTAGCTTCAAAGTCGCCCCGAGCGCAGAAAACCACTGAAGACTAGTTTGAGTTAGTTTTTTTCTGTTTGGTTAGGTAGGATCGGGAAAGCCCACAATAGTTAAATGGTAGCGCCACTGATTAGTTTAATCACTCTGGATTTGTATCAGCTGTTTCGTCCAGCTGGGCCGATTGAGCTGGGAAAAGGAGAAAATCGTTTGACTGGTATGGTTTTTTTGATCGCACTGTTCAGTTTGATAACTGTGAGTAACATGGACGCCTAAACATTTAGGCTACGTAAAGTTTTGGTTAGTCTCTTGTTATCGGTGCTTCGTGATAATTGTCTGTCAGCTGATCCTCCTGCATGGGGTTTTGCTTACAGCGTTCGGCTGTAACCACGTTAGACTGGTTTAGCACAGACGGTCTTTCGATTTCCGAACTTCGCGTCTATTGCTTTCTCGTTCCGTATTGTGGAGTATACTATCGTGCATTTGTCGGTTTCCGAATATTAAGTCTGACCTTGTCCGTTTCGTGTTAGCCTGGTAGTGCTTCGGCTTCGGTCCTAGACGATTATATTGCGGAACCCTCCGATAAACTGCTCGAGCCTCGAGATGTAACGTTCAGTTTGCTCGAGTGTCTGTGTACTTGCGCACATGGTATTATAGACTAATAGTCCTTTGCTTTTACTGAACATCCTTTCACTACCAGTATTTAATTGAATTGCCATCTATGCTATGGCTGAGTCTGGATGCGAGTAATTACTATTTGAATTTAGTCAGCTAGATGTGGTATATGGATGTGCATCAATTGTATGGCTGGCAAGTGAGAAAGTTCCTGCGGCGTCGCATGTATGCGGCGCGCGTAGAGTAATGTAAACCTGTGAGACCCCAAATAAAGACTTCCCACATGACCACTCTTGTTTCACCTCTTCCCAAAATTGCCGATTAGGTCAAGTTGAGATCAAAAAGTTGGGAGGTATGGAGGTTTGGTGGGTGGGGGTTGGGAGGTGTGGAGGTTTGGTGGATGGGGGTTGGGAGGTATGGAGGTCTGGTGTTTGGGGTTTGGAGGTTGGGAGGTTGGAGGTTTGGAGGGTGGAGTTTGGGAGGTATGGTGGCTAGAGGTTGCGAGGTGTGGAGGTTTGGCAGTTTTAGGTTGGGAGGTGTGGCGGTTGGAGGTTAGAGGTTGGGAGGTTTGGTGGTTGGGGGTTGGGAGGTGTGGAGGTCTGGTGTTTGGGGTTTGGAGGTTGTGAGGTGTGGAGTTTGGGAGGTATGGTGGTTTGGCGGTTGGGAGGTATGGAGGTCTAACAGGTTGGGTTTGGGAGGTATGGTGGTTGGAGGTTGGGGGTTGGGAGATGTGGAGGTTTGGAGGTTGGGGGTTGGGAGATTTGGGGGTTGGGAGATGTGGAGGTTTGGTGGTTGGGGATTGGGAGGTGTGGAGGTTTGGTGGTTGGGGATTGGGAGGTGTGGAGGTTTAGTGGTTGGGGTTGGGTGGTGTAGAGCTTTGGTGGTTTGGGAGGTGTGCAGGTTTGGTGGGTGGGGGTTGGGAGCTATGGAGGTTTGGCAGTTGGGTGTTGGGAGGTGTAGAGGTTTGGCAGGTGGGGTTGGGGGAGGTGGGGAGGTTTGGTGGGTGGGAGGTTTGGTGGTTGGGAGGTTTGGTGGTTGGGATTTGGGAGGTATGGAGGCTTGATGTTTGGGGGTTGGGAAGTGTAGAGGTTTTGCAGGTGGGTTGGGGGAGGTGGGGAGGTTTGGTGGTTGGGGTTTGGCAGGTGGGGTTGGGGGAGGTGGGGAGGTTTGGTGGTTGAGGTTTGGCAGGTATGGCGATTTGGTGGTTGGGAGGTTTGGAGGTTTAGTGGTTGGGGTTTGGGAGGTATGGAGGCTTGGTGTTTGGGGGTTGGGAGGTGTGGAGGTTTGGTGGGTGAGGTTTGAGAGGTGTGTAGGGAGTTGTAGAGAGTTTGCGTTGGGGCCCTGCTGCTTGGTGCGGTGAGTGTTTCCTCTACACACAGCTGTGTTCTAAATTTACCGCTTCCTACCTTTGGGGCCAGATTCCACACTTCCCTCCAGCTTCCTGCGACAGCTGCCGCTCTGGCAACCACAGAAAACACTGCGACACGGAAAGCACTCTGACACAGGGCAGCGGCCTAGGCCTGCAAGAGAGAGCGGGGGAGACATTTGGCCGATATCAGACATAATGTTTGAGGGACTAGCAGGTGGGGTTGGTCTGTGAGGCCGGCTGGTGTGGTTGGTTTGTGGGGTTGGTGTGTGGGGTCGGTCTGTGGGGTTGCAGGTGGGGTCAGTCTGTGGGGTCGGTCTGTGAGGTTTGTCTGTGGGGTCGGTCTGTGGGGCTGCAGGTGGGGTCGGTCTGTGAGGTTTGTCTGTGGGGTCGGTCTGTGAGGTTTGTCTGTGGGGTTGGTCTGTGGGACTGGCAGGTGGGGTCGGTCTGTGGTTCTCTGGGCTGTTTTTGCTCAGTCAGATTACTGCACTGAATGCCCCAAATAGGTGAACATTTTTACCTATGGAAACATGCACAGATACTGGGGAATTATTACACCAAACTGCATTTACTGTGCCTTCACCCCGAGCTTACGTGCACCATACTGACAGGTAATACGGACATGATAGGGCTGTGCATCCAGCCTGGGAGTTTATACATCCATCTGGAGCTCATAAAGGGCCTGTCCATCATGCATGGATATTGGGCTAAAGTTAGCTTCTGATTGGCAGTCCCCACAGCGCATCAGGTCCTCACTTTGCTGCTGGAGTATTTTACTGTGCTGACGTGGAAAGACAATGTGAGATGGGAGAGGAAGAGAAGGAGGAAGTATCTGTGAGGACAGGACTGAGCTGGGATCATGTGACCAGACTTGACCTTCACCTGAAGCTGGGTTCAAAGCCACACTCTGATAGGCTGGAGAATGGTGGGCGTGTGGTCTGCTGTTTGTAAACATGTCTTCCTCCTCAGCTTCACATCAACTGAGACAGCTGGATCCTCTTATTGTTCCCAACACTGAGAGAGCAAGCGCACACACACCTCTCAATATCTCTCTCTCTCACATACACAACACACCTCTCAACAGTGTTGTGCATGAACGTGCTAAAAGAGTGGCATTCATTGAACGTGCTCATATTTCTGGTGAACGGTGAACTGAACGTATCCTTTTGCAACTAATGAACGTGAACGTGAGCGTCGTTAACTCTTGTGAGAGTTAACAATGCTCACGCACTAATAATAGTCGGTATTCAAATCTCTTTGGTTTGTCCACCTTTCACTTCACAGCACTGACAGCAGTGGTGATAAAACTAACAAGAAGTGCTAGTGTGTTGTTAGCCTTTACTGATCCCCGTATGAGGTTTATATGATATAGCTAGCATAAGCCAGTAGCACTAACCCATAAAATTTGCTTTTTAACGGTACTTGGTCAGTCGAACGATAAAAATGAAAGCATTTGATTACGGTCAACGGCACCGAAAATTTCTGTTGCACCTTCAATAAACGGCAAAAGTCCCACTATAGGATTGATCATAGCGCATCCTAAAGCTAGCGACTGTAATGAAGCCAGTGGTGGAGCCTGTACCAGCTCGCTTGGAAGCATATGAATCTATTTTATGTTTTTGAACTTCTGCATAATTTGGTTCATGCAGGCTAAATAAAATTTCCATTGCTTCTACAGTATACCTTTACTGAACCTCTTTTTTTCACTTTCTGCATAATATGACATATTGTTTAATACTCACATTGTTTTTTCTTGGCATTTAAAAGTAATCTGGATTCTATAGTAGTATACAGTAATTCATTTAGTTTGGGAAGTGGGCAGTGGCAATGATAGGGCTTGGGGTGGATGGGTAGGAGGAGGTTCTACTGAAAAAGAATAGAATATAATTTAAAAAACGGAGGAAATGAACGTGAACTACAGACATACACACACACGCACTCACACACACACACACAGACACTCACACACACACACAGACATACATGCACTCACACACATACACTCTCACACATGCACACACACACACACACGCACTCACGCACACACATACACATTCACTCACACACACACACACACACACACACACATACACACACACTCACACACGCACAGTATCCCAGTATTTGGCACTGAAATGCAGGAAGTCAGAGACAGGCGAAGTGTTAAAGTTATCAGCCAAATGGGAACAGGGTGTTTTAAGCTTCCTGTGTACAACAAACACATCCTGCTCCGCCCCTTCCCATTGCCCTGCCCCTTTCCTACAATGACAAACTACAAGACAAGGCAGGGGAGTTATGCGTGTGTGTGCATGTGGATATGTGTGAGTGTGTGTGCATGAGTGTTTTTGTGTGTCTGTGTGTAT
>CM045884.1:78615099-78650099 GCA_025169545.1 Anguilla japonica
CCTGCGTGCGATAAGGAAAACCCAGCAGAATAAAGCTATGGCAGCATAGTAAGGGAAACAGAGGCAGGGGCCAACGCAGCCATGAAGGCAGACTTGAGACAGTCATCACCAGACCATGACCGGTTCAGCTTAACAAAGCACTACCAATGATGATCCAGTGACAGCACTAACCGCTCAGTCCACCAGAGACTCAATAGCTATGCCCGCCACCCACTCCTGCCCCTCAAATATAGGAGAGACTAAAAAGATACGTTTTGAGCCTAGCTTTAAATAAGGTGATAGTGTCTGCGCCCCGAACATGGGCAGGCAACTTGTTCCACAGGAGGGGAGCACGATAGGAGAAGGCTCTACCACCTATGGTACTTTTAGCTGTTTTAGGAATAACAAGGAGGCCTGCACCCTGCAAACGGAGCGTTTGTGAGGGAATATAAAGAAGAAGTAAATCATTTAAGTACAAAGGGGCAAGCCCATGTAAGGCTTTAAAGGTAAGAAGTAGTATCTTATAGTCTATTCGGAATTTAATTGGCATTTAATTGGTGAAGCAATGCTAGCACTGGGCTGATGTGTTCGAATCTCCTTGTTCTAGTGAGAATACGAGCTGCTGCATTTTGAATTAGCTGGAGCCCTTTCTGAGAGGAATTTGCACATCCAGACAAAAGAGCACTGCAGTAATCTAATCTTGAAGTAACAAAAGCATGAACTAGCTTTTCTGCATCATGTAAGGACAGTATTTTCAGAATTTTTGAGATATTTTTCAAGTGATAGAAGCAAACCCTAGAGATGTTTTTAATATGTATATCAAATGCAAGATCTGGATCAAAGGTAACACCAAGATCTTTGATTACAGCACTTGAAGTAATGGAGATTCCATCAATGTTAAGCATATAGTCAGATAGTTTGCATCTGAGGGACTTGGGCCCCACTACCATTATCTCGGTCTTATCGAGTTTAGCAAGAGAAAGTTTTGGGTCATCCATTCCTTTATGTCTATAAGACAGGCTTTGATCTTTGACAGCTGGACAACTTCATCAGTTTAACTGATAGATACAACTGGGTGTCATCTGCATAGCAGTGGAAATTAATGCCATTTTTGCGAATAACTTGTCCCAGGGGGAGCATATAAAGAGAGAAGAGCAAAGGCCCAAGCACAGATCCTTGTGGTACTCCATACTCTTTACAATTGATGCCTCTCATTCACCCATTCACACACACACTCACACACCAACGGTGAAAGGCTGCCATGCAAGGCGCCAATCAGCTTGTTGGGAGGTTAGGGGTTAGGTGTCTTGCTCAGGGACACTTCGACATGCCCAGGGCGGGGGATCGAACCGGCAACTCTCCGACTGCCAGACAACCGCTCTTATCTCCTGAGCTATGTTGCCCCCAACTAACCAATACCTTGACTGCCACTAACCTTCTCACTTACCAACACTAACCTTCTCACTTACCGACACTAACCAACCGCAAACCTGCACTGTACCCACAAAACCTGCATTATATAGAACAGCAGGTCAGAGAGAGAGAGAAAGGGAGCAGGAGAAATAGAGAGAGAGACAGGGAGAGACAGAGGGAAGGAGAGAGAGACATAGAGAGAGAGTTATTTGCCATAAGGGCACACAGAAATTAAATCTACAGAAACTGGAGAGGTGGTGGCATGTATACCCACCTGCTCTGCAAAGAAGGGAATACAGCTCACTGTGGCCTTCATCCTACACTCAGAGAAGTCATGCAAATACCAGCGATCCCTGCAGTTAGTCTGCCCTCTAGTGGCAGCTGGAAAGAAATGCAGTTGGAGTGGAGTTCAGAGCAGGACTCTGTTGTAAGGCTGTATCAGTGCCATTGACAGTATATATATATATATATATATATAAAGTGGACGACAGGATGCCGCTATTTTCATTGGGAGAGATTGAAGGGCGATCATATCACTTCCTGATCAGCCTCTCATGCAATGCATACTGGGAATGCACAAGATTGTGCAGGCACCAAGTCTCCGGTTTGTGATACAAAATATGTACTCCTTATAGTAGCTGCGCCATAGAATTTGTTAGATTACAGCATCAAGGTTAGAATGTCTATGGTTAGAATGCAAAATCATTACGGTTCACAAGTCATCCTAGACATTTTGATGAATAAAATTATTTCTCATATTCTGAAACTAGATCCCTAAAATATGTAGTGCGTATGATAGTTTCCCACTTTCGACACTGTAAACCTCCATCAAAGTTTCAGGATTTCTGAGGAGCTTCTTCTCCCAGCGTTACTGCACGGTCCTGGGAGGGTGCAGGTTTATGACATCATTATTTGTGCCGAGAAAACCGCTACTTCCGCTGTCACGCGTGCGGAGCGGAATCCTGGCACCCTGATCGGCGCGGAGGGGAATCCTGGTGCCCTGATCAGCGCGGAGGGGAATCCTGGCGCCCTGATCAGCGCGGAGGGGAATCCTGGCGCCCTGATTGGCGCGGAGGGGAATCCTGGCGCCCTGATCGGTGCGGAGGGGAATCCTGGCGCCCTGATCGGCGCGGAGGGGAATCCTGGCACCCTGATCGGTGCGGAGGGGAATCCTGGCGCCCTGATCAGCGCGGAGGAAACAGGAAATGGCAGGTAGCGGGAAGGCCACGCCCATCTGTGGCTAAATCACAGCCCTCAGAGCGCTCACAGTGTGCCTGTATGTGAGGAGTACTGGAGAAGGGAGTATAAGGGCGAAAAGGGGTATAATGAGCCAGCCTGTTCAGCTCTACAGTGGGAAAGGGCTATAATGAGCCAGCCTGGTTCAGCTCTACAGTGGGAAAGGGCTATAATGAGCCAGCCTGGTTCAGCTCTACAGTGGGAAAGGGCTATAATGAGCCAGCCTGGTTCAGCTCTACACTGGGAATGGGCTATAATGAGCCAGCCTGGTTCCAGCTCTACAGTGGGAATGGGCTATAATGAGACATTCTGGTTCCAGCTCTGCAGTGGGAAAGGGTTATAATGAGCCAGCCTGGTTCAGCTCTACAGTGGGAAAGGGCTATAATGAGCCAGCCTGGTTCAGCTCTACAGTGGGAAAGGGCTATAATGAGCCAGCCTGGTTCAGCTCTACAGTGGGAAAGGGCTATAATGAGCCAGTCTGGTTCCAGCTCTACAGTGGGAAAGGGCTATAATGAGCCAGCCTGGTTCAGCTCTACAGTGGGAAAGGGCTATAATGAGCCAGCCTGGTTCAGCTCTACAGTGGGAATGGGCTATAATGAGCCAGCCTGGTTCCAGCTCTACAGTGGGAAAGGGCTATAATGAGCCAGCCTGGTTCAGCTCTACAGTGGGAAAGGGCTATAATGAGCCAGCCTGGTTCCAGCTCTACAGTGGGAAAGGGCTATAATGAGCCAGCCTGGTTCAGCTCTACAGTGGGAAAGGGCTATAATGAGCCAGCCTGGTTCAGCTCTACAGTGGGAAAGGGCTATAATGAGCCAGCCTGGTTCAGCTCTACAGTGGGAAAGAGCTATAATGAGCCAGCCTGGTTCAGCTCTACAGTGGGAAAGGGCTATAATGAGCCAGCCTGGTTCAGCTCTACAGTGGGAAAGAGAGGTGTTAGTATAAAGTGAACAAAACGAAAACATTTTGAGAAGCGATGTCTTTAATTAGAGAGAGGGGGAGAACAGTCCAGTTCTAATGGAACTGATGGTGAAAAAAAGATCTAACTGAAGTCAGCTTGCTTCCAATACCGCACTCACACACACCTTCCTGTAAGTGTGTGTGTGTTTCAGGAATTTTATTAAAGATGTACTAGAGTTACTACTAAAATCTCTGTCTGCACACAAAAGTAAAATACAGAACTTGCAGAATTGAAATAAATGCAAAAGACCAGAACACAAAATATATGTGTACCAGTGATTGATAGAGTGATTAGGGTGGAGGCACCATCAGTCTACATGTTCAGGGTCTCATGTGGCCATCTTGAACATTATGCAGCACAGTTGACCTTTGACCTTTCAGCTCTGAGACAGGGCAAATCCAGCAGTAGGGGTGAAATGCAGAAGGGGTTGTTTGTTGCAGGAACATGGAATAAATAGAAATGTGTGACAGTTCATTTACAGTAAAAAAAAAAAAAAAAAAAAAGATAATCGGATCCATGTTGTCTATGGTCAGCTTTCATATATACAACTAAAAACAGGAAACAATACAAACAGGGAGACGGTATACTACTATGCAGTGTGTGTGTGTGTGTGTGTGTGTGCACGCATGTGTGCCTGTGCAATTGTGTGTGTGTGTGTGTATGCATGTGTGCCTGTGCAATTGTGTGTGTGTGTGTGTGTATGCATGTGCACGTGTGAGCGTGTGTGTAGGTGTGACAGGGTTTCCGCCAGTGTATTGCAAGGCCGGCGCCCCGCCGGGCCTAAGTTGACCCCCCGCCGGGCCTAAGCATCGGGGAATTTTATTTTATTTTAATTTTTTTATGCATTTTTAATCTGTTTTTTAAACTACAGTTACAGTGGGGCGGCTCGGTTGGAAAGCACCCCAGCGACATCTGTTGGTTAAAACGTGAACGCACTATAGGAAAACAGCAGGCCTGAGACATAGACGTATGTCTATGGTCTGAGATCAGTGTTCTTTACCCTCACTGTGCGTAGAGTGACGTTCAACACTTGACGCTTCCAGCTATCACAAGCTAACGTTACCTAGCAAGCCACCATTTATTATTTAGTAGTCTAACTAACCTCGTTACAAACTGCGTTATCACTTCATCTCGTCGGTAAGTACATTCTTTTTATATTAACCTAAGCAGTGTGCTAGGTAACGTTAAAGGAGTACCATGGTGATTTTCACACTTTCTCGGTTTTATGTGCTATTTGCACAAGAGGCATCGAAGAAACACAATGAGCAAAGTATTAAATATGTCCGTTCCGTATTTTTGGAGAAATATGCGTTTTAAATTCATCGTCCTATTTTCAACCGGTTGAGAAAGTTGTCATTTTTCTACGTCACGAATATAGTAACCACCCCCATTTCCACGCCCCGTAAAGAAATCTGACAGGGCACACCGTCCATAGTTTGCGCCGCTGGCTTACAGGCAAGACAATGCAAATATTTGACTAACGTTAGGTTCACTTAAATTAGAGTGCCTTTAGATTATTTCTGGTTATATTCATTTAGCTAGCTAGCTAACGTTAGCTAGCTAGGAGGTTTGCTTTCATAAGGCAATGTTATCGATAACGTTAGCTTGCTAGTTTGCTTTTATGAGGACGTTATAGTTGTGCTTTTATCTTAACTTGGCTAGCTAGATAGCAAAAATTATAATTGGATATAAGTCAACGTCCTTACCTTAGCTATCTATCGATACTTGATATACTACTAAGGTGGCTAGCTTGTGAAAATTCAGTCTCCCAAAAAGCGCGTAGCATGGGGGTAGCTATGGTAACGGGGCACGGTCTGTCAATCATAGCTAACTGACAGTTCTCATTACCACGCCCAGACGGTTCGGGTGAATTTTTATAGTGGGAAATTTAGGCTTAGAAAAATTTTTAAAGTACATTGAAATGACTGAATAATAAAAAAAAGTATGCACATTTGTTTTGTTGTTGCCTAAAGACAACTGGGAAGTGTCACGTTCAACCACCATGGTACTCCTTTAAACTAATAGCATGAATGTAACGTTCGATACATTGTAACATTACATGACATTAATCGCCATATAAATAACGACTTCCCTTGTTTATTAATAACGTTAGCTTGATGACATTGATGTGCACGACAACGTGGTCATTTAGCTAACTTAGCTAGCCAAACAGTCAGTAACACAGATACATAGATATTTTGTTGTTGTTAAAATGTGCCCAGCATTCCAATGCTGTACATTGTTGTGAGATTCAGTAGGCAATAAGTAGGCAGTGTTGTGCATACCCCGCTCTTACAGCTTGTTTCCAGCCCAAACCACTGCAAAGAGAGCAAACTTTTTTCTTTTATTTTTTTGTCATTGACATTTCCTTCTCACATCTACGACGGCAAGCACAACATTTATTTTGCCTTTTTTGTATAGCTATTTCCATGGATAAAATTGCATTTGTTATTATTATTTATTGGTGAAACATTTACCGGCATCTGCCATCAGACCCCTGCAACTCATTCAGAATGCTGCAGCTCGTCTGGTCTTCAACCTCCCCAGACACTCCCACGTCACTCCCCTGCTCACTACCCTCCACTGGCTGCCTGTTATAGCTCGCATCAAATTTAAAACATTGGTCCTAGCATACCAGGCAGTCAAGGGATCAGCCCCAGCATACCTCCACAAGATATTCAAACCCTACATGCCAGCCAGATCCCTCTGTTCTGCTACCTCAGGACGCCTGGCACCTCCCCCTCTTCGCACCTGTGCTTCCCGAACACGTCTCCTGTCTGTTCTGGCCCCACGATGGTGGAATGACCTCCCCGTGGAGGTCAGAACAGCTGAGACACTGACCCATTTCAAGCGACTGAAGACTCACCTCTTCAGGCTGCGCCTCTCCCCATCCCTCCCTACCTCCCTGTAATCTCTTAAATGACTGTAAGCTTAGGGTTGTAACTTGGTAGCTGTTTCGTAGGTGACTTAGTTAATGCACCTGTCTTAACTACTGCTTGTATTTTTCCATAGACTGCGTTGTTGCTGTTCTCGTTTGTGTTAGTGTGTGCGTGCCTCCCCCAAGGCGTTACGTCATTGTTTTGCAATGGGCAGCTGTCATAAAAACATGCTGGCTTCGATAAGCGGAATCGATAAGCTCGGAGCCATACGATTCCAATGAATAGGACAACTTGGAACCGGTTCTCGATTCCCATTCCTATTTAAATGTGCCCAGCATTCCAAGGCTTGTTGTAAGATTCAGTAGCCAATTAGGACTTGAACACAAGTTTTTTTGTAGAGTGCAAAAACTTTAATATTATTTATTTTAATTTAATTTAATTTCTTTTGTTGTTGTTGAAAACACAGCATTCCAAGACTGCACATTGTTGTCAGATTCTTTGTAAGACTCTGCTATGCTGTAAATAGTTGTTGATTTTTTTAAATGTGTGTTGAATAAATGACTTATTTATAACAACATTCGCATTACGTCATATTTTCAAATCTCCAGTCAGCTTTTAGCACTGACTTAATGTAGGGCCCTATGGAATCTGTGTTATAGCTTTTTTAAATTCTCAATTCCATGATTCCGTCCGTGATTCTGTTATCACAGAAACTATAGGGCCCTACCTTAATCCTGCCGCAGTCTGTCGCCGGCCCGCACCGGGCCCCCGTCAAAAAAGACACTAGGCTACCGGGCCGCGCCGGGCCCTGTCAAAGATACTTGCCACCGGGCCTAACAACTTTTCTGGGGGAATCCCTGAGGTGTGTATGTATGTACGTGCACGTACGCACACGTGTAAGTATGTGTGTAATGTATGACAGTATATGTTTGTGTGTGGGGGGGTCTGTGTGTGTGTGTGTGGTAGGGTGTGGTAGAGGGGCTTGATTATGGTGTGCAGGTGAAGGGGGTGGGGCTATGCCAGGGTGTGGTAGAGGGGCTTGATTGTGGTGTGCAGGTGAAGGGGGTGGGGCTATGCCAGGGTGTGGTAGAGGGGCTTGATTATGGTGTGCAGGTGAAGGGGGTGGGGCTATGCCAGGGTGTGGTAGAGGGGCTTGAAGGTGAAGGGGGTTATGAAGGGGTGGGGCTATGCCAGGGTGTGGTAGAGGGGCTTGATTATGGTGTGCAGGTGAAGGGGGTGGGGCTATGCCATGTGTGGTAGAAGGGGTGTCTTCAGAGGGCTTGATTATGGTGTGCAGGTGTGAATGGGGTGTGGTAGGGGGCTTGATTATGGTGTGCAGGTGAAGGGGGTGGGGCTATGCCAGGGTGTGGTAGAAGGGCTTGATTATGGTGTGCAGGTGAAGGGGGTGGGGCTATGCCAGGGTGTGGTAGAGGGGCTTGATTATGGTGTGCAGGTGAAGGGGGTGGGGCTATGCCAGGGTGTGGTAGAGGGGCTTGATTATGGTGTGCAGGTGAAGGGGGTGGGGCTATGCCAGGGTGTGGTAGGGTGTGGTAGAGGGGGGGGCTTGATTATGGTGTGCAGGTGAAGGGGGTGGGGCTATGCCAGGGTGTGGTAGAGGGGCTTGATTATGGTGTGCAGGTGAAGGGGGTGGGGCTATGCCAGGGTGTGGTAGAGGGGGATTGGGGGCTATGGGGCCCATGCCAGGGTGTGGTAGAGGGGCTTGATGATGGTGTGCAGGTGAAGGGGGTGGGGCTATGCCAGGGTGTGGTAGAGGGGCTTGATTATGGTGTGCAGGTGAAGGGGGTGGGGCTATGCCAGGGTGTGGTAGAGGGGCTTGATTATGGTGTGCAGGTGAAGGGGGTGGGGCTATGCCAGGGTGTGGTAGAGGGGCTTGATGATGGTGTGCAGGTGAAGGGGGTGGGGCTATGCCAGGGTGTGGTAGAGGGGCTTGATGATGGTGTGCTATGCCAGGGTGTGGTAGAGGGGCTTGATGATGGTGTGCAGGTGAAGGGGGTGGGGCTATGCCAGGGTGTGGTAGAGGGGCTTGATTATGGTGTGCAGGTGAAGGGGGTGGGGCTATGCCAGGGTGTGGTAGAGGGGCTTGATTATGGTGTGCAGGTGAAGGGGGTGGGGCTATGCCAGGGTGTGGTAGAGGGGCTTGATGATGGTGTGCAGGTGAAGGGGGTGGGGCTATGCCAGGGTAGGGTAGAGGGGCTTGATGATGGTGTGCAGGTGAAGGGGGTGGGGCTATGCCAGGGTGTGGTAGAGGGGCTTGATTATAGTGTGCAGGTGAAGGGGGTGGGGCTATGCCAGGGTAGGGTAGAGGGGCTTGATGATGGTGTGCAGGTGAAGGGGGTGGGGCTATGCCAGGGTGTGGTAGAGGGGCTTGATGATGGTGTGCAGGTGAAGGGGGTGGGGCTATGCCAGGGTGTGGTAGAGGGGCTTGATGATGATCTGCAGGTGCAGAGCGCTGTCGATCAGGTACTCGGAGCTGCGGCGCTGCAGGTCAGCATCGGACAGGAAGTCGCCCGTTTCCTCGCTGCTCTGGTAGAAGCTGTAGATGTGCCGCACCACCACCCTGCCCTGCTGCCGCGCCAAAACCATCACCGTCTTCTGGAAGCTGACGCCCGCCAAACCTGCGCTGGAGGAGGCCGGCATGATGAGGATGCGGGGTCTCCCCGCCCTGCCCCCTCCCTCGGCCCCGCCCTGCCGGTCCGGCGGCTCCCAGCGGGGGGAGAAGAGCGCGTTCCAGGTGACGTGCTTTCCGCTGTCCTGCCCGCTGGGGCCCAGCTGCGTCTGGAAGCTGGTGCTGCGGTCGTCCCGGGCGGGGCTGTCGATGACCCAGGCTGCCCCCCAGGCGGCAGACAGGTAGTTCCGGGGGGTGAAGAGGCTGCAGTTGAGGGGGATGTACTTGGCGAGCTGCAGGGGCGGGGCGGAGTGGAACTGGTAGGACATGTAGAGCAGGTCGCGCACGGAGTGGAGGTAGCGCTGCAGGACGGGGGACTGGCTCTGCAGCCGGAGCAGCTGAGACGGCGAGATCATGGCGTAGCGCACGGCTTGCAGCGCGTTCTCCACAGTCGGGCCGTCGGGCCGGTTGCGCTGGATCCAGGCCTCCAGGGCCTCGAGCAGCTCCAGCTCGCTGTGCAGCACCAGGTCCGAGCGCTGCAGCAGCGTCATCAGCAGCTCCGGGCCGACCGAGAGCCACTCCTCGCTCCGCAGCGCCACCGACAGGTTCCAGCACAGGTACTGCAGGCAGGCGTCCCGCAGCACCGTGTCGCCCGCCTGCACCGCGTAGCGGTACCAGCCCACCGCGTGGCCCCCGGGCGGGTCGCTGGCCAGGTGCTCCCGCATGTACAGGCTCAGGCCCTCCTGCAGCATCTGCACGCCGTAGCGACTGGCCAGCTTGTGCAGGGGAACCGCCTGCTCCAACCGCACTGCCAGCTCACCGCAATACAGGTACCTGCGCAGACACAACAGCCAATCAGAATCATCACAGTACAGGTGCCTGCGCAGACACAACAGCCAATCAAAGCTCTATAAGGAGGTGCAGCTCTCAGAAGGGTGTGATTCTGTGAGGAGGTGTGGCGTCCATCCATCCATTTTCTAACTGCTTAGTTCAGATGAGGGTCACAGTGCACACAGGGCAAGCGGACTTCCACTAATTAATCCTGGGGATCCTAAGGCAATCCCAGGCCAGCCAGTGGATATAATCTCTCCAGTGTGTCCGAGGTCTGCCCCTGGGTCTCCCCCCAGGTGGCCGTGCCCGGAACACCTCCCAGGAGCTGCCCAAACCATCTCAACTGGCTCCTCTGAACGCCGAGGAGCAGCGGCTCTACTTTGAGGTCCTCCCAGACAACTGAGCTCCTCACCCTATCTAGGAGAGTAAGCCCTGCCACCCTATGAAGGAACCCCATTTCAGCCGCTAGAATTTGCAATCTCACTCTTTCGGTCACTACCCATAGCTTGTGACATAGGTGAGAGTAGGGACAAAGATCGACAGGTAAATTGAGAGCTTCGCCTTTCGGCTCAGCTCCTTCTTCATCACCACCATCCGAAACAATGCCCGACACAACATTGAGGATTTGTGCCAGCCACGACATGCTAAAAACATCCAGCGCCTTCAACATTTCTGGGCAAATTTCAGCCATCCCTGATGCTCTGCCACTGAGGAGCTTTCCATTCACCCCAGTGACATCTGCCACAGAGATGAGCACTCATCCCCCAGATTGTTCCAGTTTAGCCTCCTGAAAGGAGGGCATGTCTGTCTGATTCAAGAGTTTCTCAAAGTGTTCCTTCTACCTTCTGACAATATCCCCAGTTGAGGTTGGAGTTTCACCATCCCTGCTAAGAACAGGACCGAAATGCCTCTTTCTTCAGCTTGCCAGCCTCCCTCACCGCTGGAGTTCACCAGCAGGTCCTTGGGTTGCTGTCAGGACATGCACAGACTAGCTTTTGACCACAACCTCTAGCAGTAGCTTCCACAGAGTCCATTGAGACTCCATGTCCCCAACCTCCTCCGGGAAATGGGAAAAGCTCTCTCAGAGGTGAGAGTTGAAATCATTCCAGACTGAGTCTTCTGCCAGGTGTTCCCAGCAGACCGTCACTACACATTTGGGTTTACCTGGTCTGTTTGGCAGCTTCCCCCGCCATCTGATCCAACTCACCACCAGATGGTGATCAGTTGACAGCTCCACTCCTCTCTTCACCAATTCAACCATTGACCTTTAGCCCAAGGTGTTCACTTATGAACATCCTTGTATTTCAAATTGGTGTTTGCAATGGACAAACTATGACCAGCACAGAAGTCCAATAACATAACACCACCCGGGTTCCTCCTAATCACACCGAGTTTCCCAGTCATGTCTAATGTGAGAATTGAAGTCTCCCAGTTGGACAATGGATTCAGTAGATGGGGTCGTGACATTGAGGCGACCCTCTCATCCACTACAGTGAACTCCAGCTGAGCGACCGCCAACCAGGGGCTTGTGAGTATCCCCACTCCTACCCAGCGCGGCTCGTGAGTATCCCCACTCCCACCCAGCGCGGCTCGTGAGTATCCCCACTCCCGCCCAGCGCGGCTCGTGAGTATCCCCACTCCCACCCAGCGCGGCTTGTGAGTATCCCCACTCCCGCCCAGCGCGGCTCGTGAGTATCCCCACTCCCGCCCAGCGCGGCTCGTGAGTATCCCCACTCCCCCAGCCCAGCGCGGCTCGTGAGTATCCCCACTCCCGCCCAGCGCGGCTCGTGAGTATCCCCACTCCCGCCCAGCGCGGCTCGTGAGTATCCCCACTCCCGCCCAGCGCGGCTCGTGAGTATCCCCACTCCCGCCCAGCGCGGCTCGGGAGGTATCCCCACTCCCGCCCAGCGCGGCTCGTGAGTATTCCCCACTCCCCGCCCAGCGCGGCTCGTGAGTATCCCCACTCCCGCCCAGCGCGGCTCGTGAGTATCCCCACTCCCGCCCAGCGCGTGCCCCTACTCCCTCCCGCCCAGCGCGGCTCGTGAGTTTCCCCACTCCCGCCCAGCGCGGCTCGTGAGTATCCCCACTCCCGCCCAGCGCGGCTCGTGAGTATCCCCACTCCCGCCCAGCGCGGCTCGTGAGTATCCCCACTCCCACCCAGCGCGGCTCGTGAGTATCCCCACTCCCGCCCAGCGCGGCTCGTGAGTATCCCCACTCCCGCCCAGCGCGGCTCGTGAGTTTCCCCACTCCCGCCCAGCGCGGCTCGTGAGTATCCCCACTCCCACCCAGCGCGGCTCGTGAGTATCCCCACTCCCCCCACCCAGCGCGGCTCGTGAGTATCCCCACTCCCGCCCAGCGCGGCTCGTGAGTATCCCCACTCCCCCCAGCGCGGCTCGTGAGTATCCCCACTCCCGCCCAGCGCGGCTCGTGAGTATCCCCACTCCCGCCCAGCGCGGCTCGTGAGTATCCCCACTCCCGCCCAGCGCGGCTCGTGAGTATCCCCACTCCCGCCCAGCGCGGCTCGTGAGTATCCCCACTCCCGCCCAGCACGGCTCGTGAGTATCCCCACTCCCACCCAGCACGGCTCGTGAGTACCCCCACTCCCACCCAGCACGGCTCGTGAGTATCCCCACTCCCGCCCAGCGCGGCTCGTGAGTATCCCCACTCCCGCCCAGCGCGGCTCGTGAGTATCCCCACTCCCGCCCAGCGCGGCTCGTGAGTATCCCCACTCCCGCCCAGCGCGGCTCGTGAGTATCCCCACTCCCGCCCAGCGCGGCTCGTGAGTATCCCCACTCCCACCCAGCGCGGCTCGTGAGTATCCCCACTCCCGCCCAGCGCGGCTCACCCTGAACAACTCCTGAGCAGGAGACAGGCCACCCTTTAACAAGGGGGTTGAGTCCAGAGCCCACACTGAGTGTAGAGAGGAGCCCAACTATATCTATCTGGTACCTCTCAACCCCACACACCAGCTCTGGGTCCTTTCATGCAAGAGAGGTAATATTCCATGTGCCTAGAGTTAGTTAGCAGGGTAAACTTTGCTCTATTTTTGTTTACCATTAGTAAATCTGGGTCCTCACCCCAGACCTGTTCACCTTGGAGAGCCTACTGGCGGACATACAAGCCCCAGATGACATAGCTCTAGGAATCAGAAAATCTTAAAAGCCCTTCCACCATGACAAAGCTACAATGGGTGGGGTGGGGCTCTGTAAATGGGGTGTGGCTCTCAGGGTGGGGCTCTGTAGGGAGGTGTGCCTGACTTTCTTTCTAACCCCTGCTCTCTCTCTCTCCCTCCCCCCAGTCTCTCTCTCTCTCTGTCCCTCCCCCCTCTCTCTCTCTGTCCCTCCCCTCTCTCTCTCTCCCTCCCCCCTGCTCGCTCTTTCTCTCAGAGACCTGATGAAGGTGTGGAACACTGCTGTGCAGTCCGGGGGCTCCAGCAGGATCAGTGTGCTGGAGTTCAGGCTCTGCAGAAGCTGCTGGAACACGTCGCTGTGCAGGGAGAGTATGAGGGCGTGGGCCTGGAACAGCTTCACCTGGTCCGAGCCGCCGGTCTGAACCTGCAGCACCACGTCGCTGCTGTTTCCCTGCTCCAGCAGAGCTGCCATGCGCTGCGCCAGCGCCACCGAGTGGATGATCGCAGTACTGCTGCTCTCCAGCGCCCCCTCTGCCTTCAACTGAGCTGCAGACACACACACAAACACACATGGGCACACACAAACACACACGCGCACACACACGTGTACATTAAATGGTGATTTCCCCTGTTCACCAATAAAACAACCACACAGAAACTCAATAAATCAGACAATCTAGCAATCACTCAATCAAGCAATCAACCAATCAATCAGTCCATCAGTCTGTCGATTTACTGATCAATCAAGCTATACAGTTTTTTAAATAATAAATCAATCAATCAGACTCCTGCACTGATACCTATCTAAAACGACTCATCAGGCTGATGGAGGTGAATTTTACCGACAGCTCCCCAGACCCATCCCTCTTAGAGTCAGCATCCACCCTCCACTCTGTCACCCACAACAGAGTCAGCCTCCACCCTCCACTCCGTCACCCACAACAGAGTCAGCATCCACCCTCCACTCCGTCACCCACAACAGAGTCAGCATCCACCCTCCACTCCGTCACCCACAACAGAGTCAGCATCCACCCTCTACTCTGTCACTCGCAACAGACTCAGCCTCCACCCTCCACTCCGTCAGCCACAACAGAGTCAGCATCCACCCTCCACTTCGTCACCCACAACAGAGTCAGCATCCACCCTCTACTCTGTCACCCGCAACAGACTCAGCCTCCACCCTCCACTCCGTCACCCACAACAGAGTCAGCCTCCACCCTCTACTCTGTCACTCGCAACAGACTCAGCCTCCACCCTCCACTCCGTCAGCCACAACAGACTCAGCCTCCACCCTCCACTCCGTCAGCCACAACAGAGTCAGCATCCACCCTCCACTCCGTCACCCACAACAGAGTCAGCATCCACCCTCTACTCTGTCACCCGCAACAGACTCAGCCTCCACCCTCCACTCCGTCAGCCACAACAGACTCAACCTCCACCCTCCACTCCGTCAGCCACAACAGAGTCAGCATCCACCCTCCACTCCGTCACCCACAACAGAGTCAGCATCCACCCTCTACTCTGTCACCCGCAACAGACTCAGCCTCCACCCTCCACTCCGTCAGCCACAACAGAGTCAGCATCCACCCTCCACTCCATCACCCGCAAAAGAGTCAGCATCCACCCTCCACTCCATCACCTGCAACAGAGTCAGCATCCACCCTCCACTCCATCAGCCACAACAGAGTCAGCCTCCACCCTCCACTCTGTCACACGCAACAGAGTCAGCCTCCACCCTCCACTCTGTCACCCGCAACAGACTCAGCCTCCACCCTCCACTCCGTCAGCCACAACAGAGTCAGCATCCACCCTCCACTCCGTCACCCGCAACAGAGTCAGCCTCACCCTCCACTCTGTCACCCGCAACAGACTCAGCCTCCACCCTCCACTCCGTCAGCCACAACAGAGTCAGCATCCACCCTCCACTCTGTCACACGCAACAGAGTCAGCCTCCACCCTCCACTCTGTCACCCGTAACAGTCAGCCTCCACCCTCCACTCTGTCACACGCAACAGAGTCAGCCTCCACCCTCCACTCTGTCACCCACAACAGTCAGCCTCCACCCTCCACTCTGTCACCCGCAACAGAGTCAGCCTCCACCCTCCACTCTATCACCCGCAACAGTCAGCCTCCACCCTCCACTCTGTCACCCGCAACAGTCACCATCCATCCTCCACTCTGTGACATCCACCCTCCACTCTTTCCACCCTCCACTCTTTCACCTCCACCCTCCGCTCATTCACCCGTTCCCCTGTTTCTTCTCCTGTTCCTGATGGCCTTTCTGTTGATTCTATGCTGCTATCCTCTCCATCTTCTGTCCCTCCCACCCCTACAGATAGAACAGTTTAACTCATTGTTAAGGACATGTCATTTTAACTAACCTCATTGAGAAATAGATCTCAATAACCCGTAATTGTTGGGGATATATCTTATAAAATAATCACGGTTATTTGTTTTTCATTTTATTCACTGAATCATTTCTCCTGTGTTCACGGTTTAAACCCTCATGTCAGGTGGTGCTGTAAATAAACCCTGGGCGCTGGGCTGGAGTCAATAGGTGTACAGTAGAGCTGCAGCTCTGTGTGTGTCTGCATCGATCAGTAAATGTGAGTTTTGCGCTGTGTCTAGTTTGGGAGGAGTATGTTCCTCAGTGCAGCAGAATGGCAACAGGCTCGTCTAAAAGGATTTTAGCCAGCATTTCATTCATTTTAAGTATACACCTACCAAATGAAAAAAACAAAAAAAACAAAGTACATTTTGAGAGGTATTATGTGTTAGTTTTGTGCACATATTAGGGGAGGTAATGGGGTCAGCACCTCTGGCAAGGTCAAACCCACAGCAGATGGTATGGCTGCATCTATTGATTTATTGGGCAAAATCTCCAGAGACTAATTAGAATTCGCACCGCCTGCAGATGACCTCTATGGCTGAGTAAATATCCAATGCAGCTTTTAAAAGAACATACATCAGAATATACATTCACATCAGAGCCTCTTGGTTTAATGAAGAGAGGAGAGGGAAAGAGACAAACAGAGTGAGAGAAAGAAAAAGAGTGGAACAGACAGAGAGAGAGAGATGGAGAGGGAGAAAATAAAGAGAGAGAGGCAGAGGGAAAAAGACTACATTTAAAAGACTAAAAGGAAGGCATTCATTCCCACACTCACTAATACACACTCACACACACACACTCTGACTTACATACACCTAATACACACTCATACACACTCACACACTCTGATTCACATATACCTAAAACACACTCATACACACCCTCACACACACACTCACACACTCTGACTCACATACACCAATACACACTCACACACACACACTCTCTGGCACACCTAATATACACACACAAACTCTCTCTCTCTCTCTCACACACACACACACACACACACACTCACGCATTCTGACACATATACACCTAGTACACACTCACAAACTCTCTCTCACACACACATTCACTCTCTCTCTCTCTCTCTCTCTCTCTCTCTCTCTCTCACACACACACACACTCGCACATTCACTCTTTTTCTCTCTCTCTCTCTCTCTCAATTCAATTCAATTTCAATTCAATTTGCTTTATTGGCATGAAATACATACAGTAAATATTTCCAAAGCATTACATAAAAAAAACACACACACAAATACAGAAATTCCAAATAGAGGGAGAAGAGAGAGAAAAAAAGCAATAAACTATTTATACTAGGATTTCATTAACTAATTATATGTACAAGTTGAACAGGTAACACATACCTTTTATCTGGGTAGTTTCTCACTGTCCCTCAGGTTGTGACAGGCTGAAACATATTCTGCTGTGAGAGGGGCTGTTGACCCTTCTCCCAGAACTATTTTTATCTTTTCTGTGTTTGTCAGGGAAGGAAATGATTTTATAATTTTTGAAAATTTGTTGAAATATGTTTTCCTTTTACAGAATATTTTTCACAGTCTAGGAGGAAGTGCATCTCTCTCTCTCTCTCTCTCTCACACACACACACACACACACACGCACACTCCCTCTCTCTCTCTCACACACACACAGGGTTCTTACCTCCCAGCGCTGGGTAGGTTTTCATCCAGATGATGCTGAGCAGGATCCCCACACATACCCTGGCAGCACGGCCTCTTCGTCCAGGACACGCCATTTATTTACTCTCTCTTTCTTTCTCTCCTTCACACTCTCTCTCCCCCTCTCTCTCTTTCTCTCTCTCTCCTTCTCTGCCTTTATCACTCTCTCCTCCTCTCTCTGTCTCTCTCTCTTCCTGCTCCTCCTCTCACTCACTCTCTCCCTCTCTTTCTGTCTCTATCACTCTCTCCTCCTCTCACTCACTCTCTCCAACTCTTGGTCTGTAACAGTACTCAGTTACCCCGCTATGCACATTGATCACCACTAGAGGGCAGAACAGTTTTATTAATAGAAGAGCTATAGCTGTGCTTATTGGTGGCAGAGATCTAACAGTACAGAGTGATAGCAGAGTTACTGCAGTGCTTCTCTGAGTCCACCATGGGCACATGGGCACATGGTCATATGCAGCCAGGGCTAATGGTGGTCATATGCAGCCAGGACTTTTCCCCTGTAATATCTGTAGAGCAGGTTTTGCTTTACAATGTGATATCCTGAAATACATGGCATATATCGTATATAAGTGGCATGTATTTGTGTCACATATTGTGGAGATATGCTACATAGCCAAAGGTATGTGGACACAACATTGTATTATGTGCTTGTTGAACATCTCATTCCAAAACCATGGGCATTAATATGGGGCCCGCCTCCTTACTGATATAACAGCCTCCACTCTTCTGGGAAAGCTCTCCACTAGATTTTGGAACATGGCTAGGGGATTTGCTTCCATTCAGCCAGAAGAGCATTAGTGAGGTCGGACACTGATCAAGGTCTGGCTCACAGTCGGTGTTCCAATTAATCCCAGAGGTGTCGGTTGGGGTAGAGGTCAGGGCTCTGTGCCGGCCAGTCAGGTTCTTCCACGTTAAACTCAGCAAACCATTTCTTTATGGACTTCACTTTGTGTATGTGGGCATTGTCATGCTGATAGAGGAAAGGGCCTTCCCCAAACTGCTGCCACAAAGTCAGAAGCACACAATTCCTCAGAATGTCATTGTACACTGTAGTATTAAGATTCCCTTTCACTGGAACTAAGGGGCCCAAACCATGAAAAATAACCCCAGACCATTATTCCTCCTCCACCAAACTGTACAGTTGGCACTATGCATCTTGGCAGGTAGCGTTCTCCTGGCATTCGCCAAACCTAGATTCATCCGTCAGGCTACCAGATAGTGAAGCGCGATTCACTCCAAAGAGCACATTTCCACTGCTCCAGAGTCCAATGACGGTGTGCTTTACACCACTCCAGCCAGCGCTTGGCATTGTGCATGGTGATCTTAGGCTTGTGTGTGGCTGCTCAGTCATGGAAACCCATTTCATGAAGCTCTAGACTAAAACAGTTCTTGTGCTGATGTTACTTCCAGAGGCAGTTTGGAACTCGGTAGTGAGTGTTGCAATATAGGACAGATTTTTATGTGCTACACGCGACAGCACTCGGCAGTCCCGTTCTGTGAGCTTGTGTGGCCTACCGCTTCGTGGCTGAGCTGTTGTTGCTCCTAGATGTTTCCACTTCACAATAACAACACTGACAGTTCAATGGAGCAGCTCTAGCAGGGCAGAAATTTGCTGAACTGACTTGTTGGAAAGGTGGCATCCTCTGACAGTTCTGCTGTGAAAGTCACTGAGCTCTTTGGTATGACCCATTCTACTGCCAGTGTGTGTCTATGGAGATTGCATGGCTGCATGTTTGATTTTATGCACCTGTTAGCAACAGGTGTGGCTAAAGTAGCCAAACCCGTTAATTAGCTGGGGTGTCCACATACTTTTAGCCATGTAGTGTATATCCAGAGCAGGAAGAGAGAAAAAATGGCTGATACTCATCAGACAAACAGGGACCCAGCATGACCTGGGCATTCAGCAGCACGGGAATCTACGGCTACATCTTCTGTTTTTGGACATTAAGACACTCACACACACATGCACACACACACACACACACACACACACACACACATACGCACGCACATATCTCTCTATCTCTATCTCTCCCTCCCTCTGTCTCCTTATCTTATTTGCTCTGTCTGGCAGTACCCATCCTCCTCTCTCTAATTTTCCGGGCCACTTCTCCGGACAAACAGAGGCTGAGGGTCACTGCTTCATAAAGATGTAAACTCAGCTTCTCTCTCTCTCTCTCTCTCTCTCTCTGACACTTCCTGTCCCCAGCAGCCCCCGCGCGCGCACACGCACACACACACACACACAAATACACCCACACACACACACACATGCACACATACACCTGCACACACACACACACACACACACATGCACACATACACCTGCACACATACACCTGCACACACGCACACACACACACAAATACACCCACACACACACACATGCACACATACACCTGCACACACGCACACACACACACAAATACACCCACACACACACACATGCACACATACACCTGCACACACGCACACACACACACACACACACACACATACACCTGCACATACACACACACACACACACACACAAATACACCTACACACACACACACACACACACACACACACACACATACACCTGCACACACAAATACACAAATACATGTACATCATGCACACACATTCACACAAACACACCATATACACACATTCAC
The DNA here is from genome assembly GCA_025169545.1 of Anguilla japonica. NCBI lineage: Eukaryota > Metazoa > Chordata > Actinopteri > Anguilliformes > Anguillidae > Anguilla > Anguilla japonica. The sequence continues at coordinate 78,634,889 of CM045884.1, forward strand.
ACAAACAAATCAGGCACACACAAGCACATGCACACACACACACATCAGGGACACACAAGCATATGTACACGCGCATACTCACACACATATTTACACAAACACACACACACACACACAGCCCCCCCCCCAAACACACACACACACACACACTAGCATGGACCGCACAGAGAGAGAGAGGATCTCCTGCCCTCATTACCCCAGTTACTCTGGGAATCGTCATATGGCTACCTATTACCCAGAGTGCACCATGCTCCACTGCCCCAGTCTCTGTTTGAACAGAGCAGTTGCAGGAAATCATTTACCTCAGCACAGCACATGTTGGGATATAATTAACCTCAGCACAGTGCATGCTGGGATAGTGCACCACAGCACAGTGCATGCTGGGATATAATTAACCTCAGCACAGTGCATGCTGGGATAATTAACCTCAACACCATGCATGCTGGGATAGTGCACCTCAGCACAGTGCATGCTGGGATAGTACACCTCAGCACAGTGCATGCTGGGATATAATTAACCTCAGCACAGTGCATGCTGGGATAGTTAACCTCAGCACAGTGCATGCTGGGGTAATACACCTCAGCACAGTTTATGTTGGGATATAATTAACCTCAGCACAGTGCATGCTGGGATAATGAACCTTAGCACAGTGCATGCTGGGATAATTAACCTCATCACAGTGCATGCTGGGATAGTGAACCTCAGCACAGTGCATGCTGGGATAGTGCACCTCAGCACAGTGCATGCTGGGATAGTGCACCTCAGCACAGTGCATGCTGGGGTAATACACCTCAGCACAGTGCATGCTGGGGTAATACACCTCAGCACAGTGCATGCTGGGGTAATACACCTCAGCACAGTGCATGCTGGGGTAATACACCACAGCACAGTGCATGCTGGGATATAATTAACTTCAGCACAGTGCATGCTGGGGTAATTAATCTCAGCATAGAGCCTGTGGGGGTATAATCAGTCTCAGCCCAGTCCTCACCCCCAGGCCTCTGATTGATTTGTCCGCACCATCACATTGGCTGAGTTCATTATCCGCCTGACCGATCAAGGTGGTGCAAGGCCAAAGTGTCAGGCATTCAGCAGGTTAGGGCCTCATCGTCAAGACCCCACTATACACTGCTGTTCCCTCTGTCTGTACCTCAGGCTGTTTCCTCTCTGTCTGTACCTCAGCCTGCTCCCTCTCTGTTTGTACCTCAGATTGTTCCCTCTCTGTCTGTACCTCAGGCTGTTCCCTCTCTGTCTGTACCTCAGGCTGTTTCCTCTCTGTCTGTACCTCAGCCTGTTCCCTCTCTGTCTGTACCTCAGGCTGTTCCCTCTCTGTCTGTACTTCAGCCTGTTCCCTCTCTGTCTGTACCTCAGGCTGTTCCCTCTCTGTCTGTACCTCTGGCTATTCCCTCTCTGTCTGTACCTCAGGTTAGCCTCTCTCTGTCTGTACCTCATGCTGTTCCCTCTCTGTCTGTACCTCAGGCTATTCCCTCTGTCTGTACCTCAGGCTGTTCCCTCTCTGTCTGCACCTCAGGCTGTTCCCTCTCTGTCTGTACCTCAGGCTGTTCCCTCCCTCTCTGTCTGTACATCAGGCTGTTTCCTCTCTGTCTGTACTTCAGGCTATTTCCTCTCTGTCTGTATCTCAGGCTGTTCCTTCTCTGTCTGTACCTCAGCCTGTTTCCTCTCTGTCTGTATCTCAGGCTGTTCCCTTTCTGTCTGTACCGCAGGCTGTTCCCTCTCTGTCTGTACCTCAGACTGTTACCTCTCTGTCTGTTCTTCAGCCTGTTCCCTCTCTGTCTGTACCTCAGGTTAGCCTCTCTCTGTCTGTACCTCAGCCTGTTCCCTCTCTGTTTGTACCTCAGGCTGTTCCCTCTCTGTCTGTACCTCAGCCTGTTTTCTCTCTGTCTGTACCTCAGGCTATTCCATCTGTCTGTACCTCAGCCTGTTTCCTCTCTGTCTGTACCTCAGGTTAGCCTCTCTCTGTCTGTACCTCAGGCTGAGGGGGTGGGGAGGTGTGGGGGGATGGGGGGGCTGCGGGCCCTGGGGGCGGGGGTGCATGGCACTGTGCTGCTATATTTAAACGCTAATCTGCATTCCGATCACAGCCTATGGAAACCCAGCCGCTGCAGACAGCCTGTTCTCCTCTGACCTGTGCACACCAGGTCAGCCACCGCCCGGCCTCCCTCCTTAATCGCTCTTTCTCTCTTTCACCTCGTCTATGAATCTCTTTCTCTCCATTTCTCTCTGCTACTCTCTCCCCCACTCCCCCGCCATCTCTCATATACCCTCTCATATTTACCTGTCTCCATCTCTGAATCAATCCCTGATTCGCTCCTTCTCTTATCCCCTCCCTCACTCCCTCCCTTCCTCCCAGTCCCCTCCCTCTCTCGCTCTCTTCCTCCCAGTCCCCTCCCTCTCTCCCTCCCTCTCCTCTTCGTCTCTCTCTGTCTCGCACAGAGAGTAGTGATGTGCTCTCCCAGTGAGTAGTGATGTGTTCTCTCTCAGTCTTGTGTGGATTGTAGTGATGTGTTCTCTGTCAGTCTTGTGTGGATTGCAGTGATGTGCTCTCTCTCAGTAAGTAGTGATGTGTTCTCTCAGTGAGTAGTGATGTGTTCTCTCAGTGAGTAGTGATGTGTTCTCTCAGTGAGTAGTGATGTGTTCTCTCAGTGAGTAGTGATGTGTTCTCTCAGTGAGTAGAGATGTGTTCTCTCAGTGAGTAGAGATGTGGTCTCTCTCAGTCTTGTACAGAGATTAGTGACGTGTTCTCTCCCAGTCTTGTGTGGATTGCAGTGATGTGTTCTCTCTCAGTCTTGTACAGAGTGTCTTGATGTGCTCTTTCTCAGTCTTGTGCAGACTGTAGTGATGTGTTCTCTCAGTGAGTAGTGATGTGTTCTCTCAGTGAGTAGTGATGTGTTCTCTCAGTGAGTAGTGATGTGTTCTCTCAGTGAGTAGTGATGTTTCGGTCTCTCAGTGAGTAGTGATGTGTTCTCTCTCAGTGAGTAGTGATGTGTTCTCTCAGTGAGTAGTGATGTGTTCTCTCAGTGAGTAGTGATGTGTTCTCTCAGTGAGTAGTGATGTGTTCTCTCAGTGAGTAGTGATGTGTTCTCTCAGTGAGTAGTGATGTGTTCTCTCAGTGAGTAGTGATGTGTTCTCTCAGTGAGTAGTGATGTGTTCTCTCAGTGAGTAGTGATGTGTTCTCTCAGTGAGTAGTGATGTGAGTGATGTGTTCTCTCAGTGAGTAGTGATGTGTTCTCTCTCAGTGAGTAGTGATGTGTTCTCTCAGTGAGTAGTGATGTGTTCTCTCTCAGTGAGTAGTGATGTGTAGTGATGTGTTCTCTCAGTGAGTAGTGATGTGTTCTCTCAGTGAGTAGTGATGTGTTCTCTCAGTGAGTAGTGATGTGTTCTCTCAGTGAGTAGTGATGTGTTCTCTCTCAGTGAGTAGTGATGTGTTCTCTCTCAGTGAGTAGTGATGTGTTCTCTCAGTGAGTAGTGATGTGTTCTTTACATTTTACATTACATTTATTTGGCAGACGCTTTTATCCAAAGCGACGTACAAAAAGTGCATTTCATGGTCATAGACAACTACTAAACACAGGTTCAATAAGATACAATACTTATTTTGTACAGCTATTTCTAGACAAGAACACAGTTTAGTTCACACAGTGAACACTATTCTGACCTAACCTCTGCAAAGCCAACTAGGCAGAAGAATAAGCTACAGTATTAGGACAAATACAAATTACCAAAAAGTGCTGGGATGGGGCAACATGTAACAAGTGTCATAAAAGGGGTGAGGGGGGTGTGGATTTAGAGTGAAACATACAGCGTGATGGTAGTTAGTCCAGGTATAGTCTGAAGAGATGAGTCTTCAGGCCACTGTTCTCTCAGTGAGTAGTGATGTGTAGTGATGCTCTCTCTCAGTCTTGTACAGAGTGTAGTGATGTGCTCTCTTCCTGTTTCACTCAGAGCACAGGGTTTTTGCTGTGTGGTGTGGGCGTCTTTGATGTCCTCTTCTTTATGGCTCTACGACTTATCATGCGGAGCTCAACAAACCCTTGGACACATTGCCCATGAAGGTAAGAGTGACCTGTGCACACACCAACGCACACTCTCACCTGTGCACGCTCTGACCTTTGCACTTTCACCTGTGCACACAGTGACCTGTGCACACACCAACGCACACTCTCACCTGTGCACGCTCTGACCTTTGCACTTTCACCTGTGCACACAGTGACCTGTGCACACACCAACGTACACTCTCACCTATGCACGCTCTGACCTTTGCACTTTCACCTGTGCACACAGTGACCTGTGCACACACCAACACACACTCTCACCTGTGCACGCTCTGACCTTTGCACTTTCACCTGTGCACACAGTGACCTGTGCACACACACCAACACACACTCTCACCTGTGCACGCTCTGACCTTTGCACTTTCACCTGTGCACACAGTGACCTGTGCACACACCAACACACACTCTCACCTGTGCACGCTCTGACCTTTGCACTTTCACCTGTGCACACAGTGACCTGTGCACACACCAACACACACTCTCACCTGTGCACGCTCTGACCTTTGCACTTTCACTTGTGCACACAGTGACCTGTGCACACACCAACGGACACTCTCACCTGTGCACGCTCTGACCTTTGCACTTTCACCTGTGCACACAGTGACCTGTGCACACACCAACGCACACTCTCACCTGTGCACGCTCTGACCTTTGCACTTTCACCTGTGCACACAGTGACCTGTGCACACACCAACGCACACTCTCACCTGTGCACGCTCTGACCTGTGCACTCTCACCTGTGAACACTCAGCTGTGCAGCAGTCTCTCAACTGCTAACACTGTCACATGTGCATGCTCTTACCTACACAGGCTTACCTGAATTTCTTCTCTGAGTGAGCAATCTGATGCTGGTGAGTTTAGTTGGGGTTAGAGTGAGTTTATTGTAGGTTTAGGGTTAGTGTAGGGTTAGGGTGAGTTTAGTGTAGGTTTAGGGTTAGTGTAGGGTTAGAGTGAGTTTAGTGTAGGTTTAGGGATAAGAGAGTGTGTGTGTGTGTGGTGTTTAATGTGTAGTGTAGGTGTGGGTGTGTGGGTTGAGTGTGTTTAGTGTTTTAGGGTTAGTGTGGGTGTGTGTGTGTGTGTGTTTAGGGTTAGTGTGTTTAGGTGTTTAGGGTTTAGTGTGGGGTGTGAGTGGTGTTTAGTGTGTTTAGGGATAAGTGTGGTGTGTGTGTGTGTGTGTGTGTGTGGTGTTTAATGTGTAGTGTAGGTGTGGGTGTGTGTGTGTGTGTGTGTTTAATGTGTAGTGTGGGTGTGGTGTGTGTGTGTGTGGTGTTTAATGTGTAGTGTAGGTGTGGGTGTGTGTGTGTGGTGTTTAATGTGTAGTGTAGGTGTGGGTGTGTGTGTGTGTGTGTGTGTGTGTGGTGTTTAATGTGTAGTGTGTGTGTGTGTGTGTGTGGTGTTTAATGTGTAGTGTAGGTGTGGGTGTGTGTGTGGTGTTTAATGTGTAGTGTGTGTGTGTGTGTGTGTGGTGTTTAATGTGTGTGTGTGTGTGTGTGTGTGTGTGTGTGTGTGGTGTTTAATGTGTAGTGTAGGTGTGGGTGTGTGTGTGTGTGTGTGAGAGAGAGAGAGAGTATTGTTTTCCCGCCATAGTGCTTTTAGAATTGAAACTGAGTGGTTACTGCAGATATGAAAATGTGTGCCTGGGCCCTGTCACGATAATGTGCCCAGTACAGGAAGTGAGGGTCACCGTGGAGACGGCACATGTCAGAATCTTTTGAGCTTTATGCAGTGTGTGAGAGGTGGGTCGGGAGCTTTATGCAGTGTGTGAGAGGTGGGTCGGGAGCTTTATGCAGTGTGTGAGAGGTGGGTGGGAGCTTTATGCAGTGTGTGAGTGGGTCGGGAGCTTTATGCAGTGTGGTGAGAGGTGGGTCGGGAGCTTTATGCAGTGTGTGTGAGAGAGGTGGGTCGGGAGCTTTCATGCTGTGAGATGGGTCAGCTTTATGCAGTGTGAGAGAGGGTGGGTCGGGAGCTTTATGCAGTGTGTGAGAGGTGGGTCGGGAGCTTTATGCAGTGTGTGAGAGAGGTGGGTCGGGAGCTTTATGCAGTGTGTGAGAGAGGTGGGTCGGGAGCTTTAGCAGTGTGAGAGGTGGGTCGGGAGCTTTATGCAGTGTGTGAGAGGTGGGTCGGGAGGTGCTTTTATGCAGTGTGTGTGGGTCGAGAGGTGGAGAGGTCGGGAGCTTTATGCAGTGAGAGGTGGGTCGGGAGCTTTATGCAGTGTGTGAGAGGTGGGTCGGGAGCTTTATGCAGTGTGTGAGAGAGGTGGGTCGGGAGCTTTATGCAGTGTGTGAGAGGTGGGTCGGGAGCTTTATGCAGTGTGTGAGAGGTGGGTCGGGAGCTTTATGCAGTGTGTGAGAGGTGGGTCGGGAGCTTTATGCAGTGTGTGAGAGAGGTGGGTCGGGAGCTTTATGCAGTGTGTGTGAGAGGTGGTCGGGAGCTTTATGCAGTGTGTGAGGGGGGTCGGGAGCTTTATGCAGTGTGTGAGAGAGGTGGGTCGGGAGCTTTATGCAGTGTGTGAGAGAGGTGGGTCGGGAGCTTTATGCAGTGTGTGAGAGAGGTGGGTCGGGAGCTTTATGCAGTGTGTGAGAGAGGTGGGTCGGGAGCTTTATGCAGTGTGTGAGAGGTGGGTCGGGAGCTTTATGCAGTGTGTGAGAGAGTGGGTGGGTCGGGAGCTTTATGCAGTGTGTGGGTCGAGAGGTGGGTCGGGAGCTTTATGCAGGTGTGTGAGAGAGGGGGGTCGGGAGCTTTATGCAGTGTGTGAGAGGTGGTCGGAGAGGTGGGTCGGGAGCTTTATGCAGTGTGTGAGAGAGGTGGGTCGGGAGCTTTATGCAGTGTGTGTGAGAGGTGGGTCGGGAGCTTTATGCAGTGTGTGAGAGGTGGGTCGGGAGCTTTATGCAGTGTGTGAGAGTGGGTCGGGAGCTTTATGCAGTGTGTGAGAGAGGTGGGTCGGGAGCTTTATGCAGTGTGGTGAGAGGTGGGTCGGGAGCTTTATGCAGTGTGTGAGAGGTGGGTGAGAGGTGGGTCGGGAGCTTTATATGCAGTGTGCAGTGTGGTGGAGAGGAGATGGGTCGGGAGCTTTATGCAGTGTGTGAGAGAGGTGGGTCGGGAGCTTTATGCAGTGTGTGAGAGAGGGAGCTTTTTATGCAGTGTGGGTGGGTCGGGAGCTTTATGCAGTGTGTGAGAGGTGGGGTCGGGAGCTTTATGCAGTGTGTGAGAGAGGTGGGTCGGGAGCTTTATGCAGTGTGTGAGAGAGGTGGGTCGGGAGCTTTATGCAGTGTGTGAGAGAGTGGGTCGGGAGCTTTATGCAGTGTGTGTGAGAGTGGGTCGGGAGCTTTATGCAGTGTGTGAGAGGTGGGTCGGGAGCTTTATGCAGTGTGTGAGAGGTGGGTCGGGAGCTTTATGCAGTGTGTGAGAGGCAGTGTGTGAGAGAGGTCGGGAGCTTTATGCAGTGTGTGAGAGGTGGGTCGGGAGCTTTATGCAGTGTGTGAGAGGTGGGTCGGGAGCTTTATGCAGTGTGTGAGAGGTGGGTCGGGAGCTTTATGCAGTGTGTGAGAGAGGTGGGTCGGGAGCTTTATGCAGTGTGTGAGAGGTGGGTGGGAGCTTTATGCAGTGTGTGAGAGGGGGGGGTCGGGAGCTTTATGCAGTGTGTGAGAGGTGGGTCGGGAGCTTTATGCAGTGTGTGAGAGGTGGGTCGGGAGCTTTATGCAGTGTGTGAGAGAGGTGGGTCGGGAGCTTTATGCAGTGTGAGAGAGGTGGGTCGGGAGCTTTATGCAGTGTGTGAGAGGTGGGTCGGGAGCTTTATGCAGTGTGTGTGAGAGGTGGGTCGGGAGCTTTATGCAGTGTGTGTGAGAGGTGGGTCGGGAGCTTTATGCAGTGTGTGAGAGGGTGGGTCGGGAGCTTTATGCAGTGTGTGTGAGAGGTGGTGGGTCGGGAGCTTTATGCAGTGTGTGGAGAGGTGGGTCGGGAGCTTTATGCAGTGTGTGAGAGAGGTGGGTCGGGAGCTTTATGCAGTGTGTGAGAGGTGGGGTCGGGAGCTTTATGCAGTGTGTGAGAGGTGGGTCGGGAGCTTTATGCAGTGTGTGAGAGGTGGGTCGGGAGCTTTATGCAGTGTGTGTGAGAGGTGGGTCGGGAGCTTTATGCAGTGTGTGTGAGAGGTGGGTCGGGAGCTTTATGCAGTGTGTGAGAGGTGGGTCGGGAGCTTTATGCATTATGTGTGAGAGCTGGGTCGGGAGCTTTATGCAGTGTGTGTGAGAGGTGTGTTGGGAGCTTTATGCAGTGTGTGTGAGAGGTGGGTCGGGAGCTTTATGCAGTGTGTGAGAGGTGGGTCGGGAGCTTTATGCAGTGTGTGTGAGAGAGAGGCAGGTTGGTTAGGGTTCGGTGTGAAACGTGAGCCGGGATGCGGAGAGCCGCTGGGCCGAGCTGGAGAGTGATACCGCCACTGTCCTTTAGCGCTGTCTTGCGCAGGCCGTCGTTGCCCTGGGCAACCAGGGAGCATGAATAATTTAGAGCGTTCCGCTGCAGGAGTTCAGGATGGACCCCATAACTGCCATGCAGACAAGAAACTATTCACACACTGCACCCCAAACACGCCAAAACACACACACTGCATCGTAATACCACCATACAGAAACCAAACACAACACACTGCACCCTACTACCACCATACAGACACCAAACACAACACACTGCACCCTACTACCACCATACAGACACCAAATACAACACACTGCACCCTACTACCACCATACAGACACTAAACACAACACATACTGCTCCCTGTCACCAACTTTTACCTCGGTCTCTGTTAATGATCTCTTAGATAATTTCAATTCTAAAATTGCAAATGTTATTGATGCCATTGCTCCTGTTAGGGTGAAATCAACTTCTGGTAAGCAAAAAGCACCGTGGAGAAATGCTGCGACTGTGAAGATCCAGAAAAAAGAGTGCCGGAAAGCTGAACGTAAATGGCGAAAAACCAAGCTCCACATTCACTATGACATCTATAAAGGGAGACTTCATTCCTACAATCTAGAATTGAAAAGTGCTAGACAATCATTTTTCTCTGACATCATTAACAAAAACATTAATAATGCACGCACTCTATTTGCCACTGTTGATAGGCTGACCAACCCCCCGGCACAAATAGCTCCTGAACTCCTATCTGCCGATAAATGCAATGGGTTTGCCTCCTTCTTTACGGATAAAATTCAAAACATTAGACAAACTATCAATAGTTCCACATCAAACAAAAATGCCACCACTACATTCATACAAAAGTAACTTGACAAACATGACCAGTTTAATGCCATTGACTACAAAACTCTTGAGGAAACTGTACAACATCTTAAGCCATCAACATGCTGCCTTGACACCCTGCCAACGAGCTTCCTTAAAAATGTTTATAGCTGCTTGGTGACAGACTTACTGCAAATAGTTCTGCAAACAGCTCCCTCCTATCAGACATTTTTCCAAAGGCCCTGAAAACTGCAGTTATTAAGCCTCTACTAAGAAAGAGTAGCCTGGACGTCTCTGTAATTAGCAACTACAGACCCATATCAAATCTACCCATCATAAGTAAAATAATTGAAAAAGTTGTCTACCAAAAACTTAACAACTTTCTAACCTCAAATAGTTTCTTAGACACATTCCAATCAGGTTATCGACCCCAGAGCACTGAAACTGCTCTTATTAAGGTTCTAAACGACATTCACATGAACACTGATTCCGGCAAAATTTCAATCCTAGTGTTACTGGATCTTAATGCTGTTTTTTTTCTGTTAGGGGTGTGAGATGAGTCTATTAGGGTGTGAGTCTGTAGGGGTGTGTGATGAGTCTATTAGGGTGTGAGTCTGTAGGGGTGTGAGTCTGTAGGGGCATGAGATGAGTCTGTAGGGGTGTGCGATGAGTCTGTTAGGGGTGTGTGATGAGTCTGTTAGGGGTGTGAGTCTGTAGGGGTGTGAGATGAGTCTGTAGGGGCATGAGATGGGTCTGTAGGGGTGTGAGATGAGTCTGTTGGGGCATGAGATGGGTCTGTAGGGGTGTGAGATGAGTCTGTTGGGGTGTGAGATGAGTCTGTAGGGATGTGAGATGAGTCTGTAGGGGTGTGAGATAAGTCTGTAGGGGTGTGAGTCTGTAGGGGCATGAGATGAGTCTGTTAGGGTATGAGTCTGTTAGGGGTGTGTGATGAGTCTGTAGGGGCGTGAGATGAGTCTGTTAGGGATGTGTGATGAGTCTGTTAGGGGTATGTGATGAGTCTGTAGGGGCGTGAGATGAGTCTGTTAGGGGTGTGTGATGAGTCTGTAGGGGTGTGAGATGAGTCTGTTAGGGGTGTGTGATGAGTCTGTAGGGGTGTGAGATGAGTCTGTAGGGGTGTGAGATGAGTCTGTTAGGGGTATGTGATGAGTCTGTAGGGGCGTGAGATGAGTCTGTTAGGGGTGTGTGATGAGTCTGTAGGGGTGTGTGATGAGTCTGTTAGGGGTGTGTGATGAGTCTGTAGGGGTGTGAGATGAGTCTGTAGGGATGTGAAATGAGTCTGTAAGGGTGTGAGTCTGTAGGGGTGTGAGGTGAGTCTGTAGGGGCGTGAGATGAGTCTGTAGGGGCGTGAGATGAGTCTGTAGGGGCGTGAGGTGAGTCTGTTAGGGATGTGTGATGAGTCTGTAGGGGTGTGAGGTGAGTCTGTAAGGGCGTGAGATGAGTCTGTAGGGGTGTGAGTCTGTAGGGGCGTGAGATGAGTCTGTAGGGGCGTGAGGTGAGTCTGTAAGGGCGTGAGATGAGTCTGTAGGGGCGTGAGGTGAGTCTGTAGGGGTGTGAGGTGAGTCTGTTAGGGGCGTGAGGTGAGTCTGTAGGGGCGTGAGGTGAGTCTGTAGGGGCGTGAGATGAGTCTGTAGGGGCGTGAGGTGAGTCTGTTAGGGATGTGTGATGAGTCTGTAAGGGTGTGAGGTGAGTCTGTAGGGGTGTGAGATGAGTCTGTAGGGGTGTGAGTCTGTAGGGATGTGAGGTGAGTCTGTAGGGGTGTGAGTCTGTAGGGGCGTGAGATGAGTCTGTAGGGGTGTGAGATGAGTCTGTAGGGGTGTGAGTCTGTAGGGGTGTGAGATGAGTCTGTAGGGGTGTGAGGTGAGTCTGTAGGGGTGTGAGTCTGTAGGGATATGAGGTGAGTCTGTAGGGGTGTGAGATGAGTCTGTAGGGGTGTGAGTCTGTAGGGGCGTGAGATGAGTCTGTAGGGGTGTGTGATGAGTCTGTAAGGGTGTGAGTCTGTAGGGGTGTGAGATGAGTCTGTAGGGGTGTGAGATGAGTCTGTTAGGGGTGTGAGGTGAGTCTGTAGGGGTGTGAGATGAGTCTGTTAGGGGTGTGTGATGAGTCTGTAGGGTGTGAGATGAGTCTGTAGGGGTGTGTGATGAGTCTGTTAGGGGTGTGTGATGAGTCCGTTAGGGTGTGAGTCTGTAGGGGTGTGAGATGAGTCTGTAGGGGCATGAGATGAGTTTGTAGGGGCGTGAGATGAGTCTGTAGGGGTGTGAGATGAGTTTGTAGGGGTGTGTGATGAGTCTGTAGGGGCGTGAGATGAGTCTGTTAGGGGTGTGTGATGAGTCTGTAGGGTGTGAGATGAGTCTGTAGGGGTGTGAAATGAGTCTGTAAGGGTGTGAGTCTGTAGGGGTGTGAGGTGAGTCTGTAGGGGCGTGAGATGAGTCTGTAGGGGTGTGAGGTGAGTCTGTAGGGGCGTGAGGTGAGTCTGTAGGGGCGTGAGATGAGTCTGTAGGGGCGTGAGGTGAGTCTGTTAGGGATGTGTGATGAGTCTGTAGGGGTGTGAGGTGAGTCTGTAAGGGCGTGAGATGAGTCTGTAAGGGTGTGAGGTGAGTCTGTAGGGGTGTGAGATGAGTCTGTAGGGATGTGAAATGAGTCTGTAAGGGTGTGAGTCTGTAGGGGCGTGAGGTGAGTCTGTAGGGGCGTGAGATGAGTCTGTAGGGGCGTGAGGTGAGTCTGTTAGGGATGTGTGATGAGTCTGTAAGGGTGTGAGGTGAGTCTGTAGGGGTGTGAGTCTGTAGGGGTGTGAGATGAGTCTGTAGGGATGTGAGGTGAGTCTGTAGGGGTGTGAGTCTATAGGGGCGTGAGATGAGTCTGTAGGGGTGTGAGATGAGTCTGTAGGGGTGTGAGTCTGTAGGGGTGTGAGGTGAGTCTGTAGGGGTGTGAGTCTGTAGGGATGTGAGGTGAGTCTGTAGGGGTGTGAGTCTGTAGGGGTGTGAGGTGAGTCTGTAGGGGTGTGAGTCTGTAGGGGCGTGAGATGAGTCTGTAGGGGTGTGTGATGAGTCTGTAAGGGTGTGAGTCTGTAGGGGTGTGAGATGAGTCTGTTAGGGGTGTGAGGTGAGTCTGTAGGGGTGTGAGGTGAGACTGTAGGGGTGTGAGATGAATCTGTTGGGGGTGTAAAATCTCAGTGGTGTTCATGACTCTTCTGTGATCTGTTTGAGTAGCATGAATCTGCACAGCTAAGCAAAAATGCTCAATGCAGCAAGACACCGTGCATTATGGGCCATAAATCAGCTAAATGTGCGGCATGTGTGTGTGAGAGAGAGATTGTGTGTGTGTGTGTGTGTGTGTGTGTGTGTGAGAGAGAGAGAGAGAGAGAGAGAGAGTGAATGAGAGAGAATGTGTATGTGTGTGAGAGAGAGAAAGAATGTGTGTGTGTGTTTGTGTGTGTGTGTGTGAGAGAGAGAGAGAAAGCAAATGTGTGTGTGGGTCTGTGCCTGTGTGTGTGTGTGTATGTCCTTCATAGCTGCATTCTGCTCCAGGTCATTTGTCTTCTTTAGCTGCTAAACTGACAGGACCATTAAGAGCAGTTAATATCCCTGCCCCCCCTGGGCCCTGTGTTTGTGCTCTGTGTACTGCTCTCCACCAGGCGGAGACAGTGACAGGGAGAAAAACACTCAAACACTCCCTTTGAGAAACATCCAGGTGAATGGGGAGAGGGGGACCTAAGAAAAGAGAAGCTGATTTCTCTCTTTCTGCCCATCTGTTATAAACCAGCCAATCACCTGCTGCTAAGGGGGTGGGTAAACTGTGGTCAGTAAAAGTGTGTCAGTAATGGAGGGTGGGTAAACTGGTCCGTAAATGTATGTTAGTAATGGGGGGTGGGTAAACTGTGGTCAGTAAAAGTGTGTCAGTAATGGGGTGGGTAAACAGTGGTCAGTAAATGTGTGTCAGTAATGGTGGGTGGGTAAACTGTGGTCAGTAAAAGTGTGTCAGTAATGGGGGGTGGGTAAACTGTGGTCAGTAAATGTGTGTCAGTAACGGGGTGGGTAAACTGGTCAGTAAATGTGTGTCAGTAATGGGGGGTGGGTAAAATGTGGTCAATTAAAGTGTGTCAGTAATGGGGGGTGGGAAAACTGGTCAGTAAAAGTGTGTCAGTAATGGGGGTGGGTAAACTGTGGTCAGTAAATGTGTGTCAGTAACGGGGTGGGTAAACTGGTCAGTAAATGTGTGTCAGTAATGGGGGGTGGGTAAAATGTGGTCAGTAAATGTGTGTCAGTAATGGGGGTGGGTAAACTGTGGTCAATTAAAGTGTGTCAGTAATGAGGGGTGGGTAAACTGTGGTCAGTAAATGTGTGTCTGTAATGGGGGGTGGGTAATTTGTGGTCAGTAAAAGTGTGTCAGTAATGGGGGGTGGGTAAACTGTGGTCAGTAAATGTGTGTCAGTAACGGGGTGGGTAAACTGGTCAGTAAATGTATGTCAGTAATGGGGGGTGGGTAAAATGTGGTCAGTAAATGTGTGTCAGTAATGGGGGGTGGGTAAACTGTGGTCAGTAAATGTGTGTCAGTAACGGGGTGGGTAAACTGGTCAGTAAATGTGTGTCAGTAATGGGGGGGGTGGGTAAAATGTGGTCAATTAAAGTGTGTCAGTAATGGGGGGTGGGAAAACTGGTCAGTAAAAGTGTGTCAGTAATGGGGTGGGTAAACTGTGGTCAGTAAATGTGTGTCAGTAACGGGGGGTGGGTAAACTGGTCAGTAAATGTGTGTCAGTAATGGGGGGTGGGTAAAATGTGGTCAGTAAATGTGTGTCAGTAATGGGGGTGGGTAAACTGTGGTCAGTAAATGTGTGTCTGTAATGGGGGTGGGTAATTTGTGGTCAGTAAAAGTGTGTCAGTAATGGGGGGTGGGTAAACTGTGGTCAGTAAATGTGTGTCAGTAACGGGGTGGGTAAACTGGTCAGTAAATGTGTGTCAGTAATGGGGGTGGGTAAAATGTGGTCAGTAAATGTGTGTCAGTAATGGGGGTGGGTAAACTGTGGTCAGTAATAGTGCGTCAGTAATGGGGGTGGGTAAACTGTGGTCAGTAAAAGCGTGTCTGTAATGGGGGGTGGGTGATTTGTGGTCAGTAGAAGTGTGTCAGTAATGGGGGGTGGGTAAACTGTGGTCAGTAAATGTGTGTCAGTAATGGGGTGGGTAAACTGGTCAGTAAATGTGTGTCAGTAATGGGGGTGGGTAAAATGTGGTCAGTAAATGTGTGTCAGTAATGGGGGTGGGTAAACTGTGGTCAGTAAAAGTGTGTCAGTAATGGGGGTGGGTAAACTGTGGTCAGTAAATGTGTGTCAGTAACGGGGTGGGTAAACTGGTCAGTAAATGTGTGTCAGTAATGGGGGGTGGGTAAAATGTGGTCAGTAAATGTGTGTCAGTAATGGGTGTTGGTAAACTGTGGTCAGTAAAAGTGCATCAGTAATGGGGGTGGGTAAACTGTGGTCAGTAAAAGTGTGTCAGTAATGGGGGTGGAAAACTGTAGTCAGTAAAAGTGTGTCAGTAATGGGGGTGGGTAAACTGTGGTCAGTAAAAGTGTGTCAGTAATGGGGGTGGGTAAACAGTGGTCAGTAAATGTGTGTCAGTAATGGTGGGTGGGTAAACTGTGGTCAGTAAAAGTGTGTCAGTAATGAGGGGTGGGTAAACTGTGGTCAGTAAATGTGTGTCAGTAACGGGGTGGGTAAACTGGTCAGTAAATGTGTGTCAGTAATGGGGGGTGGGTAAAATGTGGTCAGTAAATGTGTGTCAGTAATGGGGGGTGGGTAAAATGTGGTCAGTAAAAGTGTGTCAGTAATGGGGGTGGGTAAACTGTGGTCAGTAAAAGTGTGTCAGTAATGGGGGGTGGGTAAACTGTGGTCAGTAAAA
>CM045884.1:78655099-78785099 GCA_025169545.1 Anguilla japonica
CCCCGCGCACGGGCGTGGTCCTGTACCACCTGCACGCGGCGTCGGTGCGCAGCGACTGGCGCGTGCACCTGGCCTACGACCTGGCCAACATGCTGGCCATGCTCAACACCGCCGTCAACTTCTTCCTGTACTGCTTCACCAGCCAGCCGTTCCGCGCGGCCGTGCGCGACGTGCTGCTCCTGCGGGCGCGGCCGCCCCGCGCCGGCCACGCCCCGCACCCCCAGCCCCCCCCCGGCCACGCCCACTCCTCCTCCTCGCTGTCCAGCGGGGCTAAGCGCCCGCACCCCCAAGCCTCCCCGACTCCGCCCCTCCGCCGGGCCAGTATGACCATGTGACCTGCGCCCAGGCCCGCCCCCTCCAGGCACTTCTGTCCCATAACCCCGGGGTGCCTCTGTTGCTAGGGCAACACACAGACCAATCACTCCTCATTACTGTTTCCCTCAGGGGGCAGCTCCAATGGGAGGGGGTGGGGGGGGGTGTTATTCTGGTTTATTTAAAGATTAGTATCTAATATAATTTATTTTGTTGTTTTTGGAGACTGAGACCAGAAAACATGATTCTTGTGTCTGTGCATTCATATTGATTTATAAAGGCCAGAACTCTGCACTTTTATTTCCATGAACGGAGTGACCTGCCTGGATATTTGTGATGCATTAATTATGTGCATGTGTGTGTGCATGCATATGTACATGTACATACACAGACACACACAGACATGCATATGTATGCACTCTTTGCAGACTGCTCTGTGCTGCTCCAGCAGTGCTGGTACAGGCACATGTGTGTTATCTCTTCTAATTGAAATATTAATAATGTGAATGTTTCCTCAGTATTCCACTGTTCCATGTCATAAAGGAGGCCCATCCTAAGCCTATCACCAGCCTTCACACCTGAGCTGTACCGGTAACTCCGCCCCCTTTATCATTAAAGTGATGCCTTTGAAAATCAGTGACTTGAAGTAAAATCTTAAATCACCTCATTACTTTACCAGCACACACAGATCCCCTCATTACTTTACCAGCACACACATCCACTCATTATTTTGGGGGCGACATAGCTCAGGAGGTAAGAGCGGTTGTCTGGTAGTCGGAGGGTTGTTGGTTCGATCCCTGCCTTGGGCATGTTGAAGTGTCCCTGAGCAAGACACCTCACCCCTAACTGCTCTGGTGAATGAGAGGCATCAATTGTAAAGCGCTTTGGATAAAAGCGCTATATGAATGCAGCCATTTACCATTTACCATTTTACCAGCACACACACATCCACTCATTACTTTACCAGCACACACACACATCCCCTTAATCACCGGTAACACATTTCAGGTTACCCTTCAGTGACAGACAGAAGGTGGGTTTAAACTCACTTCCTCCACTGGACACACACACCTAATACACAACAAAAAGCATTTCCCTAAGCAGCCAATCACAGATACCCGTGTCTGTCAACATAACTTTGATTAAATAAGATTGGCTAAACAAATTCTGGAAGGACAAACAAATTAATCTGCAAGTTGTTTGAGAAAATGTCCATTTCTAAGGTAGGCATGTGATTCTTATTAATATATTAGTTGTCGCTAGCGAGAAAAAAAAAGACTTTTAATGTGTGATCAGTGCAAGAAATCTAAAGTCTGTTCTTGTGTGTTGCTTTGCCTGCTGTGTACAAAACCACTGATGTTACCTGCTAACTGTATTTATCTCGAAGAAAGAGAACATGATTCTGCAGGTTGTGCTTATGTGTGATACTGAAATGGTGGATTCTGGCATGGTGCATTCTGGGATGGAAGTACTCATGTTAGGCATTCAAGGCCTGTTTGAGAAAGGTCAACAAAAAATGTCTGTGAAGTTTTAAGTGTCTGCCGGCTCCCTGGCGAGTTAAGCAGGGGCTGATTTAGGGTTCGGGTTTAGGGTGGTTCCCTCGTCTCCATTTCATTCAGATGACCCCAGAGCTCCTTTCTGGTGTAAATGTTGTTCAATGTGCTCATGTGTTACGATCAAATAATGCTGCCTGTGATCTGTGATATTATAGCAAAGCATGTAACTGTAAAAATTATTTGTTGTTCCAAATATAAAATAGTTTTTATTTTACACCTTTATCCCACACCTATATCACACACCTTTACAACCCACCTTACAGCTACACCCCACACCTTAAACATATATCACACACCTTTACACCTTACAGCTACACCCCACACCTACAGTATATCACACACCTTAAACATATATCACACACATTTTACACCTTACAGCTACACCCCACACCTACAGTATATCACACACACCTAAACATATATCACACACATTTACACCTTACACCTACACCCTACACCTACAGTATATCACACACATTAAACATATATCACACACATTTATGACCACCTTACACCTACACCCACACCTCCAGTATATCACACACCTTAAACATATTTCACAAACCTTTACACCTACACCCAAACCTACAGTATATCACACACATTAAACATATTTCACACACATTTATGACCACCTTACAGCTACACCCCACACCCTAAACATATATCACACACATTTTCACCTTACACCTACACCCCACACCTACAGTGTATCACACACCTTAAACATATATCACACACATTTTCACCTTACACCTACACCCCACACCTACAGTGTATCACATACCTTAAATATATTTCACACACCTTTATGACCCAACTTACAGCTACACCCCACACCTACAGTATATCACACACCTTAAATATATTTCACACACCTTTATGACCCAACTTACAGCTACACTCCCTGTATCACACACCTTAAACATATATCACAAACCTTTATGACCACCTTACAGCTACACCTCACACCTACAGTATATCACACACCTTAAACATATGCCACACACCTTTACACCTTACAGCTACACCCCACACCTACAGTATATCACACACCTTAAACATATATCACACACCTTTACACCTTACAGCTACACCCCATACCTATAGTATATCACACACCTTAAACATATATCACACACCTTTTTGACCCAACTTACACAACATACCTGTATCACACACCTTAAACATATATCACACACCTTTTTGACCCAACTTACACAACATACCTGTATCACACACCTTAAACATATATCACACACCTTTATGACCACCTTACAGCTACACCCCACACCCTAAACATATATCACACACATTTACACCTTACACCTACACCCCACACCTACAGTATTTCACACACCTTAAACATATATCACACACTTTTTTGACCCAACTTACACAACATACCTGTATATAACACACCTTAAACATATATCACACACCTTTACACCTTACACCTACACCCCACACCTACAGTATATAACACACCTTAAACATATGCCACACACTTTTACACCTTACAGCTACACCCCACACCTACAGTATATCACACACCTGTATCACACACCTGAACATAATTTTGTGCTTCAGCAAAATGGCAGGATGGACCCAGGAGCCCAGAGCAGCACCGTTCCCTCAGAGTCTCAGCTCAGCATTAAAGGACATTAAAGAACATTCACTTTCAGAGTCTCAGCTCAGCATTAAAGAACATTCACTTTCAGAGTCTCAGCTCAGCATTAAAGGACATTCACTTTCAGAGTCTCAGCTCAGCATTAAAGGACATTAAAGGACATTCACTTTCAGAGTCTCAGTTCAGCATTAAAGGACATTAAAGGACATTCACTTTCAGAGTCTCAGCTCAGCATTAAAGGACATTAAAGGACATTCACTTTCAGAGTCTCAGCTCAGCATTAAAGGACATTAAAGAACATTCACTTTCAGAGTCTCAGCTCAGCATTAAAGGAAATTCACTTTCAGAGTCTCAGCTCAGCATTAAAGGGCATTAAAGGAAATTCACTTTCAGAGTCTCAGCTCAGCATTAAGGACATTAAAGGACATTCACTTTCAGAGTCTCAGCTCAGCATTAAAGGACATTAAAGAACATTCACTTTCAGAGTCTCAGCTCAGCATTAAAGGAAATTCACTTTCAGAGTCTCAGCTCAGCATTAAAGGGCATTAAAGGAATTCACTTTCAGAGTCTCAGCTCAGCATTAAAGGACATTAAAGGACATTCACTTTCAGAGTCTCAGCTCAGCATTAAAGGACATTAAAGAACATTCACTTTCAGAGTCTCAGCTCAGCATTAAAGGACATTCACTTTCAGAGTCTCAGCTCAGCATTAAAGAACATTCACTTTCAGAGTCTCAGCTCAGCATTAAAGGACATTAAAGGAAATTCACTTTCAGAGTCTCAGCTCAGCATTAAAGGACATTAAAGAACATTCACTTTCAGAGTCTCAGCTCAGCATTAAAGGGCATTAAAGGAAATTCACTTTCAGAGTCTCAGCTCAGCATTAAAGGACATTAAAGGACATTCACTTTCAGAGTCTCAGCTCAGCATTAAAGGACATTAAAGAACATTCACTTTCAGAGTCTCAGCTCAGCATTAAAGGGCATTAAAGGAAATTCACTTTCAGAGTCTCAGCTCAGCATTAAAGGACATTAAAGGACATTCACTTTCAGAGTCTCAGCTCAGCATTAAAGGACATTAAAGAACATTCACTTTCAGAGTCTCAGTTCAGCATTAAAGGACATTAAAGGACATTCACTTTCAGAGTCTCAGTTCAGCATTAAAGGACATTAAAGGACATTCACTTTCAGAGACTCAGCTCAGCATTAAAGGACATTAAAGGACATTCACTTTCAGAGTCTCAGCTCAGCATTAAAGGACATTCACTTTCAGAGTCTCAGTTCAGCATTAAAGGACATTAAAGGACATTCACTTGCAGAGTCTCAGCTCAGCATTAAAGGACATTAAAGGGCATTCACTTTCAGAGTCTCAGCTCAGCATTAAAGGACATTAAAGGACATTCACTTTAGGGCCCAACAGGGCAGAGCTTTTTCATCAGCACAGACCGCTCTGTGTAAAATATTATTCAGTACACCTGTAGCGCTCACTAGGTGAAGCTCACTTATAGTTACAATACAACCAGGAAGCACTATGGGAGCAGTGCATGATGGGATGCATTGTTAATTTCAGTCCACAGTTTATGTTCATCAATTCGGCCTCAACCAGTGGAGACGGGACTGTAAAGAATGTTCTGGCAAAAGGGTCAATTACTCAGATCTGCTGACTGAATTACTACTGCAGCACATTATAAACCAATTAGAACAGAGAGGGAGGGAGGGAGGGAGACATGAGGGTGAGAGAGGGAGAGAAGGAGGGAGGGAGAGATGGGGAGAGAGAGAGACATGAGGGTGACAGAGGGAGAGGAGGGAGAGAGGGAGGGATGAGGAGCGAGAGAGGGAGGGATGGGGAGAGAGAGAAAGACACGAGGGAGAGAGAGAAGGAGGGAGGGAGAGATGGGGAGAGAGAGGGAGAGAGACAAGGGAGGGGAGAGAGGGAGGGAGAGAAGGAGAGAGAGATGGGGAGGGAGAGAGACACGAGGGAGAGAAGGAGGGAGGGAGAGATGGGGAGGGAGAGAGATGAGGGAGGGGGGAAGGGGGGACGGGGAGAGAGAGATTAAGAGAGTGAGAGAAAGGGAGGAGGTGAGAGATTGAGAGAGATGGGAGAGAGCAAAGGAGAGAAAGGGAGGTGGAGAGAGATGAGAGAGAGAGGAAAGAGGAGAGAAAGGGAGACGGCGAGAGAGAGATTAAGAGAGTGAGAGAAAGGGAGGAGATGAGAGATGGGGGAGAGCAAAGGAGAGAAAGGGAGGTGGAGAGAGAGATTGAGAGAGAGATGAGGGAGAGAGGAAAGAGGAGAGAAAGGGAGACGGCGAGAGAGAGATTGAGAGAGAGAGACTTTGATTAATTGGTCCCCAGGGAAATAGCCTTTTAACACATTGTTTCATTCTGTTCAGTCTGGATGTTGAGCCCTGTGGTGCATGGATAAGCCCCTCCCTTACCTCAGCAAAGTCCATGTGAGGAACCGCACGTCTCACTCCAGCATGGACAGGACAGACTGCATGGCAGCCCACTGATTGGCTGCTCATATGCATGGCAGCCCACTGATTGGCTGCTCGTATGCATATTGTTTATAATAATAAAATTACATGATTCATCTTTTTAATATTCTTATTGGCGTGCACACACCACAGTTCATAAAAGAATGTGCATGATTCAGGCAGTGATGTCATGCATGACTCATTTCCCTCCTGCACTAAGGTCTGCCCCCTGGGAAGACGGACAGGTCACCTGTCGAGGGCGTGGCCAGTGCATGATGCATGAGTGTAATCACATCGCAGCACAAGAGCAAAAAGAGCAGAAACAGCATACAGAGCAAACAGCAGGGCTGAACCCTGAACCTCCAAAAGAAATAACTCAGATGGTGAGCATTGCTGGGCTGAATGGCCTGTTCTCATCATGTAAAGCTACGTGACCCACATTAGCCCAGGCTGAGGGGTGCATCATTATGACATTCACCTCTAACAAATTAACTCCTGTTGCTGCCACTATTTCTGTGCAGAGGTTGCTTTGACCAGCCACTAAAAGAGATTTAAATCTGTTACACCTTTATCTGTTAAAGAAGCAGTTCACCCAAAAATAACCTGGAGTCAATCTATCCATCTAGATAGTTTTGCCAAGATTTCATGAGTTTTCCGCCCAACTCATGCTGATACAGAGGATCTCAGCAGTGCAATGTTTGTGCCGCTCAAATTGACAAATATTTATATGAGAAAAACTCAACAGCAGCGTCTCTTTCCAGATATAATGCCCTGCTTACACACAAACATCCACAGACCTCGTTGTGCGCGGTTTCAACAAAAATGATTTTCTACCACAGCATGCCAACTTGTACAGGCCAACATCCACACAAAGCATCAATGAAAGCACAGTGTGGAGACATTGTTTTTAAACTTTGTTTCAGTGTTTTAAATTGTTTCAGGTTTTACACAGTGGTCTGAGCAGACCATGTCACAACAGGCATAATTAAGGTAATTATACAGTGAAAGTAGCATACTTGTGTATAAACAACAAGCTTGATGGAAATGACAGTGTTATTGAGTGTCTCATGGAGTGTCATGCCACCTCGTGGAGCACAACAGAACTGACGGTAATTAAAAATGCTGATATCAAGTCTTTGCAAGGTGATCGAGAGAGGGAGAGAGGGAGAGGGAGAGAGAGAGGAGGGGGAGTCAGGAACTAGCTGTACCGATAGATCAGATGAAACAATGGATCAAAATGGAGGCGCTTACGTTTCAATGGCTATGAACAAACATTTTTTTTTAATGGAGCAAGTTTAGTCAACAGACAGCGGGAAACAATAAAACCAATAAGCTACAACGGCCTACGTTATCACCGTGACATGCACAGAATGCGGTCGATATGTTCAGCAGTTTAGTTGTGTTATAACAACATTGGCCAGAAGGTGGCCCACTTCGCTCTCGGGACCTGCTCGAAACAAAACCGATTTTGTCACATAGCAACCAAAGAAAATTCCCAAAGGACATCGCACACGCATTGCACGCTCTCATGTGCTTAAATGGCGCAACGCCTCAACATGTTATTTGAGTATGAATATATGGCCTATATCTTTCCTCTTGCATCTGTGGAATTCCGGCATTTTCATAAGTGATGTTTATAAGTATGTTTTCTAAAAGATAATGCCATTTCAAGTTCAATGTCAGAAACAAAGGTTCACTCTTTTGCTACTTTTCAAATAATGGCTGAGCCAGAATGCAGAATGTAACTTTAAACAGGCTCACGTTTGGGGAGGGCCCCAGTGGTCTGCAAATAACCTCGCGCAGCTGACGGTAGCACAGAGCCAGCTGCCTAAAGGCTTGGCTCGCGCGGCTGGCGGGTTTCTGGCATTGCGCTAATTCTTGACCGTGTGGACACACGTCACGTATGCTACTCTGAACAGTCACCACATGCGAGGTCCGTTTAAACCTCGAACAAAGCCACCCCTTCACCAATTTCCAACCATATCAATGCAGAAGTGCGGTGTAAACAAGCACGCTGCGCGGTAAGCGGGTCAGCAAAACAGATTAAGTCGCTAACTGTGGTTCAGGGAACAACTTTTGCTTGGCACGGTTGTGTGGTTTTATTGTGACCCAATACAGAGGGGCTCTATGAGATATTCGTGGGCAGGAAAGGAGTCACCTGCACTGCATGCGGGGTTGCTGTGTTACTTGGGGGGGGGGGGGGGGGGGGGGGGGGGGGGGGGGGGGGGGGGGGGGGGGGGGGGGGGGGGGGGAGGGGGGGGGGGGGGGGGAGAGAGAGGGGGAGGGAGAGAGAGGAGAGAGAGAGAGAGAGAGAGAGAGAGAGAGAGAGAGAGAGAGAGAGAGAGAGAGAGAGAGAGAGAGGGAGAGAGAGAGAGAGAGAGAGAGAGAGAGAGAGAGAGAGAGAGAGAGAGAGAGAGAGAGAGAGAGAGAGAGAGAGCTTTTAGCAACAACAGGATTACACAGCAGACGTACATTTGCCGAAGTTTGAAAACCATACTAAACCATGTTGTATAAAGAGTTCTCCAGTTAAGGACTTTTGGCGAACTTTCAATTTTGCACTTTTAAATTACAGAAATATAATCACAAGCGATTTACAGAAAGTTACTCCGTTGTTTTTCGTTTGTTGAGATATACGGCGGAAGATATCACAGTCTCCGTTTTCTTTGGAGTCGTTGCGTGTTGCTCGCGTCGCAACGGCAGATTTCACCTCTTCCAAGGTAGCGCCTAGCAGGTAAGACCGCCGTTACCCGACACACCACATCCTACACTCCATTAAGCGTTGAGGAAAGTTCGAACAAGACTGGGGCAGCCATTGTTGTGAAAATTGTTACAAATAAATAAATAACCTAACCACAATGTCAATTGTATGTTAATATAATCGTAACAGTTGTACAAGACAATAATACATTATTCTTTTATGTTCGATTACGCTCAATTCAATTGTTAATTGTTTTATTGATTATATTTTATATGGTCAAAGAAAATGACAGGTTAACACTTAATTTTGAAAAAGGTCCCCGTTTCTGACACTGCGTGAGAAACCATTCTAACTATCAAATAATCCCATAAATATCATCCAGAGAACAATTAGTCAGTGATGACAGTAACTGTTTAAATCTAAGGCAGGTGTGGCTCTTCGGAGGTTTCGATCTTTAATGTTACCAGCGCTTGCCAATAGCAAATAATTCCGATTTTTGTAGCACGGGGAAAGAGTTATATTCACATAACTTCCATAAAAGGGAAACGATTTGTTCTCAATGCCTCTGGGAAGTCGGCTGCTGTTGCGCGCTTCGTGCACCTGCACAGGTGTGCGTCCATCTTTGCTTAAGCCCCGCCCCCACCGCTGGTGTACTTGCTTGGCTGTATAAGATAACTGGCGTGATTTGCTCCAGTAGTTGCCAATTACCAGCAAGCCACTGTGACTCCAGGCAGATAGATGCTCGAGAGGAAATGGCGGTTAAATGGCGCGTTACACGCACGGATGAATCGGAGCAGATTTCACTGACAGAAGCGTCGTTCTGTTCACCAGTTCATCACCTTGACAACCCCGCCCTCCTTAGTGTATGGCCCAGCTTGCTCCCCTTCCTCCCAATGGCCGACCCGCACAAAATCAATATTTATTTAACATTCTTATCAGTGATTTCCAGACTGCGGTAGAGACATGGCAGCTGGATAAATGGTTGTTTTTAAACTTTCTCTGTCTTTCTGAAGGCTCTTCGTCAATGATTAACTCACCCTCACAATCCCCAATGTTTGTGCTATAGAGGCCTTTTATTAGTGCTGCTGTAAGGATGGCTTCTCACGCCTGAGTTGTAAAAACACCTCCCTTATCAACAGGGATTTACCTATGACTAACCACATTAGTGTGTGAGAGTGTGTGTGTGTGCGATGAGTGAGTGTGTGAATGAGTGAGTGAGAGAGAGAGAGTGTGTGTGAATGAATGAGTGTGTGAATGAGTGAATGTGTGTGATGAGTGAGTGTTTGTGATGAGTGTGAGAGAGAGAGAGAGTGTAGTGTGTGTGTGTGTGTGTGTGTGTGTGTGTGAATGAATGTGAGTGTGTGTGAGAGAGAGTATGTGTGTGTGTTGCAGGTCTGATGATGCTGGGTGTGTGTGTGTGTGTGTTGCAGGTCTGATGATGCTGGGTGTGTGTATGTGTTGCAGGTCTGATGATGCTGTGTGTGTGTGTGTGTGTTGCAGGTCTGATGATGCTGGGTGTGTGTGTGTGTGTGTTGCAGGTCTGATGATGCTGGGTGTGTGTGTGTGTTGCAGGTCTGATGATGCTGGGTGTGTGTGTGTGTTGCAGGTCTGATGATGCTGGGTGTGTGTGTGTGTGTGTGTGTGTGTGTGTGTGTTGCAGGTCTGATGATGCTGGGTGTGTGTGTGTGTTGCAGGTCTGATGATGCTGTGTGTGTGTGTGTGTGTGTGTGTTGCAGGTCTGATGATGCTGCGTGTGTGTGTGTGTGTTGCAGGTCTGATGATGCTGGGTGTGTGTGTGTGTTGCAGGTCTGATGATGCTGGGTGTGTGTGTGTGTTGCAGGTCTGATAATGCTGGGTGTGTGTGTGTGTGTGTGTTGCAGGTCTGATGATGCTGGGTGTGTGTGTGTGTGTTGCAGGTCTGATGATGCTGGGTGTGTGTGTGCAGGGTGTGATGCAGGTCTGTGATGTGGGTGTGTGTGGTGTGGGTGTGTGTGTGTTGCAGGTCTGATGATGCTGGGTGTGTGTGTGTGTTGCAGGTCTGATGATGCTGGTGTGTGTGTGTGTGTGTGTTGCAGGTCTGATGATGCTGGGTGTGTGTGTGTTGCAGGTCTGATGATGCTGGGTGTGGGCGTCGGCCTCCTGTGGCTGTGGGCGTGGCCTGTGCCTGGCGCGGGGGCGGGGAACAGCACTCCGGAGGGGTGTGGCTCGGGGCTGGACCCGCTGTACCAGGCGCTGTGTGACCTGGGCGCGGTGTGGGGCGTGGTGGTGGAGGCCTTCGCGGCCGCGGGCGTGGTCAGCGCCTTCCTGCTGCTGCTGGTGCTGCTGGCCAGTCTGCCCTTCGCCGACAGGAAGCGGAAGGGCGTGGCAGGCCTGCAGGCCGGCTTCCTGCTGGGCACGCTGGGCCTGTTCGGCCTGGCCTTCGCCTGCGTGGTGGGCCGCGACTTCGCCACCTGCGCCTCCCGCCGCTTCCTGTGGGGGGTGCTGTTCGCCGGCTGCTTCTCCTGCCTGCTGACGCACGGCGTGGCGCTGAGCTGGCTGGCGCGGCGGGACTGGCGGCCGGCCGGGGGGGCGCTCTGCCTGGCCGCTCTGGCGCTCTGGCTGGTGGAGGTCATCATCAACACGGAGTGGCTGATCCTCACGGTGGCGCGCTACCCGCCCAACGCCACCGGGCTGGCCACGCCCTGCGCCGTGGCCAACCCGGACTTCGTGGCGGCGCTGGTGTACGTGATGGTGCTGCTGCTGGCGGCCGCGGTCGCCGTCCTGCCCGCGCTGGCGGGGAAACACCGGCAGTGGCGCCGCGAGGCGGCCTTCGTCCTCACCACCGCCATCCTCTCCGCCGGCGTGTGGGCCGCCTGGATCGCCATGTACGTCTACGGCAACCGGCGCCACGGCAACCCCGGCTGGGACGACCCCACGCTGGCCATCGCCCTGGTGACGAACGGCTGGGTGTTCCTGATGCTCTACACCATCCCCGGGGTGTGCACCCTGACGCAGGAGGGCCCCGCCCAGCCCGGACACGGGGACGAGTCCTACCCCCCCCGAGGGGTGGGATATGAGACCATCTTAAAGGAGCAGACGTCCCAGAACATGTTTATGGAGAACAAGGCATTCTCTATGGATGAGCCTAACACAGGTACACACACCACACCCTCACTACCTGTACAGGTACACATACCCTCACCCTCACTACCTGTACAGGTACACATACCCTCACCCTCACTACCTGCACAGGTACACATACCCTCGCCCTCACCACCTGCACAGGTACACATACCCTCACCCTCACCACCTGCACAGGTACACACACCACACCCTCACTACCTGTACAGGTACACATACCCTCACCCTCACTACCTGCACAGGTACACACACCACACCCTCACTACCTGTACAGGTACACACACCACACCCTCACTACCTGTACAGGTACACATACCCTCACCCTCACTACCTGCACAGGTATACACACCACACCCTCACTACCTGTACAGGTACACACACCACACCCCTCACTACCTGGACAGGTACACACACCACACCCCTCTCTACCTGTACAGGTACGCTGACCAGACCCTGACTCCCCCCCTCTCCCTCCCTCTCTCTCTCCCCTCTCTCTCCCCCACTCCCCCCTCTCCCTCCCTCTCTCCCCTCTCTCTCCCCCTCTCCCCCCTCCCTTCCTCCCCCAGCCCAAAAGCCAGTCTCTCCCTACAGTGGGTACACTGGTCAGCTGCGCAGTTCTGTGTACCAGCCCACTGAGCTTGCCTTGATCACCAAAGGAGTGGGAAGTGTGAGTATCCTTCTGTTCAGCTTCCAGTACACACACGCTTTCACACACACACACACACACACGCACGCTTTCACACACACACACACACACACACACATACACACACACGCTTTCACACACACACACACACACACACACACACACACTCACACACACACGCGCGCACACACACACACACACGCTTTCACACACACACACACACACACACACACATTTTGTACATGTCTAAGTCTGTAATATCTGTGGGCGTGTGGTTGTGTGTATGTGTTAGTATGTGTGTATAGTACAGTCTGCAGGTATCTGATCAGTGAGACAGTTGTTTTTGCTCAGTATTCCAGTATACAGGGAATAAAGTGAGAGATGTCAGGTCTAATATAAGGGTGTTTACATCCATATCCAGCCTTCTTTGTAGGAATTACAGATCTTTTCAGCCATAGTCCCCCAATTTAGGGGACCAAAAGGAGCTGGAAAACTGACCCTAATCTCAAACGAACAAAGTTGTCATATTTAGCTCTTTGGTGCAAAGCCTTTGCATTGGATGCCTGCCTGTGACACAGAGACTTCAGCAGCTGCTGGGTCAAACCCGTCCGTTCCGTTCTCAAGGCTTATCAGTGTATTGCATCTTGCAGTGAACCCTCTGAGGTGGCGCTGGTGTAGTCCTCTCCTTTTTTTTTAGCCTTTGACACATATATACATACAGCCTGGTGTTCTTGATCTGTGCCACAGTGGAAAAGGGGTTTTCTTCACATTTGAAAGCATTCTTCAGTCATTCACTTACAGGGTGTTCTGTGATCTACCAAGTTATTTGCCATGCATGAGCTCACTAGTGCATCATTGCTTCTTAAAAATGTACTGAATGGTTTGTTTTGACACACCCAGTGTTTTGGCCCTGTCTCTGATCAGTTTATTCAGGTTTCTGCACCCTGTGATGGTCAGCTTTACTGGCTTTGACACTTCTTTGGTGCTCGTGTTGACAGACAACAGCAACAGATTCAAAATGCAAACGCCACTCTTAGACTCACCTCTAGACCTTTTGTTAGCTTTCATGAATTGATGATGCAACAACACACAGCTGGCCAAGAGACAGCTGAGCAGCCAATTGTACAATTACTTTTGGTCCCTCAAAATGGGTGGACTAAGGGCTGAAATCCCTGATATGGATGTAAACGACCCTAAATTAAGCCTGAGGGTCTGCACTTTACTCAGTGTTTCATTTCATACATACACACACACATGTATATGTGTATATAAACTCCTCAAAAAAAGTTTGGAAATTTGTGTTTGGTCGATCATATCTCTGTTGTTACTGTATTATTAGCATTGTATCTTATATCATTGGAAAGCCTGTTAATTTCCCTTTACAATGATGTCCCATTTGTAAGATAAGCAGCACAGCTGATTATGTGGGTTGGGGTCCCAAGTGAAATGTGGCAAATTTCCCTGCCAATGTCAAACAGTATATTCTCCTGTTGGCATTGGCTCAATTATTTTGAGTTGTTTGGGGGATTGGATGATTGAACTCTCTATCAGTAACAAGGAACAAATGAGACATATTGGTAATTTTATGCTTTATTCATTGAACAAAGAGTCAGGAGCCTCAGTAGCGGGTGGAAGAACCGTACGCAGCCACAGCAGCCTGGCACCTCCTCCTCATGCCTTGGCCATGTCCACAGGCATGTGGTCAGAGGTCTTAGGATAATGGGGCTGGCAAAATGGAGAGCAAAGCGACTAGCAAAATATTGCTTAGTTTCCTCCATTATAGGCAGTCATGGTGTATGGAGGAGAAGATGTTTCTTGTACCCATAATGTTTCCTGTCAGTGAATTGAGATGCAAATGTCTAACCTGCATTTTGTTTGCTTTATCCCTACTGGTATGCTTTCTGCCACTCAAGTGAAGGACATCAGACAGCAACTGAAATATATTTGGGCCATTATGATGTATTTTATAAATGTGGACCTAAATAAATAATTAATTTGTGTGTGTGTGTGTACGTGTGTGTGTGCGTCTTTGTATGTGTTTGTGTATGTGTGCATGCGTGTGTACCTGTTTGTGTGTGTTTGTCTGTATGTGTGTGTGTATGTGTGTGTGTGTGTGTGTGTACGTGTGTGTGCGTCTTTGTATGTGTTTGTGTATGTGTGCGTGCATGTGTGCCTGGTTGTGTGTGTTTGTCTGTATGTGTGTGTGTGTGTGTGTGTGTGTGTGTGTGTACGTGTGTGTGTGCGTCTTTGTATGTGTTTGTGTATGTGTGCGTGCGTGTGTGCCTGTTTGTGTGTGTTTGTATGTGTGTGTGTGTGTGCGCGTGTGTGTGTGTGTGTGTCTGTATGTGTGTGTGTGTGTGGGGGGGGGGGTTCCTGCAGCAGATAGATCTCCCCTATGAGACGGTTCT
Source organism: Anguilla japonica (assembly GCA_025169545.1). Lineage (NCBI taxonomy): Eukaryota > Metazoa > Chordata > Actinopteri > Anguilliformes > Anguillidae > Anguilla > Anguilla japonica. The sequence goes on from CM045884.1 coordinate 78,669,942, forward strand.
CCCTCGAGTCTCGCCCCCGTCCCAGAGCAGCAGCCCCTCCCCCCAGCCAGACCAGACCCCTCCCAGCAACGTAAGCTCCCGTCCGCCTGTCTGCCCCCGTATGTTACTGACAGTGTGCTGTTACTGACAATGTGCTGTTACTGACAATGTGCTCTGTTACTGACAGTATGTTCTGTTACTGACAGTGTGCTCTGTTACTGACAGTGTGTCTGTTACTGACAGTGTGTGTCTGTTACTGACAGTGTGTGTCTGTTACTGACAATGTGCTCTGTTACTGACAGTGTGTGTCTGTTACTGACAATGTGCTCTGTTACTGACAGTGCGTGTCTGTTACTGACAGTGTGCGCTGTTACTGACAGTGTGTGTCTGTTACTGACAATGTGCTCTGTTACTGACAGTGTGTCTGTTACTGACAGTGTGTGTCTGTTACTGACAGTATGTTCTGTTACTGACAATGTGCTCTGTTACTGACAGTATGCTCTGTTACTGACAGTGTGTGTCTGTTACTGACAGTGTGCTTCTGTTACTGACACTGTGTGTCTGTTACTGACAGTGTGTGTCTGTTACTGACAGTGCAGGCTGTTACTGACAGTGCGTGTTTGTTACTGACAGTGTGCTCTGTTACTGACAGTGCACGCTGTTACTGACAGTGTGTCTGTTACTGACAGTGTGCCCTGTTACTGACAGTGTATCGCTGTTACTGACAGTGTGTCTGTTACTGACAGTGTATCTGTTACTGACAGTTGTGTTCTGCCTGTATGAATGCATTTCAGGGTAACGGCCTGCATAGGAAGGCTCAGTGGTGATGTGGTCCGATCCAGCCTGCTCCGGTCCAGTCCAGTCCGACCATGTCTCATCCAGTCTGATCCATACAACCATACACATACACGCACACACGCACACACACATGCACACTCACACACACACACACACGCACACTCACACACACACATGAACACACACACACACACTCACACACACACACACACACACACACACACACACACACACACACACACACACACACACACACACACATGCACACACACACACACACACACACTCACACACACACACACACGCACACACACACACACATTCAGTCTGTAAGGTTGGAAACGCAGGTGTGCTTTGCTGCTTTTAGCCCTGAAGTCACAGACATCTTCAGAGCCGCCTTAATAAATGCAGCAAATAAAATTATTATTATTGTTGTAAATTTTCCCTTTGAAATATTTTTATACAAACCTCATTCAGATGGAATCAGTGAGTAGAATGTGTACAACCAAAATCTTGACTTTTTATTTTATTTTTAGTGATTGTTGATTCTTATATTTATGTATGAAGTGGTTATTTTTACAAATTTTCGAAATATTCAGATGAATATTAAACTGTTTCAATCACAGTATTTTCAGAGTGTTTTTGTATATGTGTTCATTAAAGTCTCTCCTCGCTGGAGTGTCCTGCTGCAGTGGTTTGATCCCCGGAATATTGGGAAACATGTTTGTTTTGGGGCAATGTTGCTGTTGCCCTTATTTTACAGTCAGAAAAGGGCTGTGTGGTATGATGAGGAAGCAGGGCCCAGCTATGGCTGTGAAAGCAGCGTATCAGGAGGGAGATAATGTGGGGAGCTGTTGGGCTGTCCCAGGTGTGGCCGAGCTGAGGGCTGAGGGCTGAGGGCGAGGAGCAGAACGTGGTGTGATTACCTCCCCTCCCCCAGCTGCGGAATGTGCATTCCTGAGCCTGATAAGCAGGGAGGGGCTACAGAGAGCAGTCAGTCTGCAATTGTGTGAATGACAGATAGCAAATGAACCTTTTCAGCACACATGGGGCTGGCCTTGTGACTCCCAGCGTCCAATAAGGCCTTTGAGCTGTGACTCCCTAACGAGGCCATAGAGCTGTGACTCCCTAACGAGGGCTTAGTGCTGGGACTCCCTAACGAGGCCATAGAGCTGTGACTCCCTAACGAGGCCATAGAGCTGTGACTCCCTAATGAGGGCTTAGTGCTGTGACTCCCTAACGAGGCCATAGAGCTGTGACTCCCTAATGAGGGCTTAGTGCTGTGACTCCCTGACGATGCCGTAGAGCTGTGACTCCCTAACGAGGGCTTAGTGCTGGGACTCCCTAACGAGGCCATAGAGCTGTGACTCCCTAACGAGGCCATAGAGCTGTGACTCCCTAATGAGGGCTTAGTGCTGTGACTCCCTGACGATGCCGTAGAGCTGTGACTCCCTAACGATGCCGTAGAGCTGTGACTCCCTAACGAGGCCATAGAGCTGTGACTCCATAACGAGGGCTTAGTGCTGTGACTCCCTAATGATGCCGTAGAGCTGTGACTCCCTAACGAGGCCATAGAGCTGTGACTCCCTAACGAGGCCATAGAGCTGTGACTCCATAACGAGGCTGTAGAGCTGTGACTCCCTAACGAGGGCTTAGTGCTGTGACTCCCTAACGAGGCCATAGAGCTGTGACTCCCTAACAAGGCCATAGAGGTGTGACTCCATAACGAGGCTGTAGAGCTGTGACTCCCTAATGAGGGCTTAGTGCTATGACTCCCTAACGAGGGCTTAGTGCTGTGATTCCCTAACGAGGCCGTAGAGCTGTGACTCCCTAACGAGGCCATAGAGCTGTGACTCCCTAACGAGGCCTTAGTGCTGTGACTCCCTAACGAGGCCATAGAGCTGTGACTCCCTAACGAGGCCATAGAGCTGTGACTCCCTAACGAGGGCTTAGTGCTGTGACTCCCTAACGAGGGCTTAGTGCTGTGATTCCCTAACGAGGCCGTAGAGCTGTGACTCCCTAACGAGGCCATAGAGCTGTGACTCCCTAACGAGGCCTTAGTGCTGTGACTCCCTAACGAGGCCATAGAGCTGTGACTCCCTAACGAGGCCATAGAGCTGTGACTCCCTAACGAGGGCTTAGTGCTGTCACTCCCTAACGAGGGCTTAGTGCTGTGACTCCCTAACGAGGCCATAGAGCTGTGACTCCCTAACGAGGCTGTGGAGATAAATAGCATTCATTCCAAGTCGGGTAGCCTGATGCTACATTGAATGCAGTACTTTCAAAGCTGCTCAACTTAAAGCTACACAGCCTCAATCTCTCTTGCACCTATTAAGGTACTCATGTTTTGTAATTTTTGACATAAAAACTTACCCAGTATAAGTGCAGTCCCCATGAACATGCATGGGGAAATGGGTTAACCCCCCAAACCCAAACCCGCCTCAAGCCCCAAGCCCCCCCCAACCCCTCCAAACACACAGTCACACACACAAACCTACACACACACACACCCACAGGTGGAGGAGGGGTGCAGGTTTCCTGTTCTTCCTGGCTAGGCTGAAGGTTGGGTGTCTGTTGAGACAGAGCTGATCAGGGTCATTCACAGCCAATCAGGGCTCTCCATGGCTAAACGCTAAACATGGACTACTGCACCAATTTAGGATTCATGAAGCCCCACTCCTCCATCCTCCCCCCATGATCCCACAAGACCAATACCCTGACATCGATAATATCACCTCCAAAAAATAAGCAAGCCATTTCTCTCTATTAGTTATTTAAATAACATATTTGTGTTTGAGTACATTAGTTGATATTCACATTTCACTGAACATAATTCATGAGGTAATACTGTACATTATAAACACAGCCTTCACAGTGACTTAAGGGTGCGGGAGTGTCTAAAGGCTGGGCGTGTCTAAAGGATAATGGGCGTGTCTAAAGTCTGGGCATGTCTAAAGGCTGAAGGGCGTGTCTAAAGTATGAAGGGCATGTCTAAATGCTGAAGGGCGCATGTCTAAAGTATGAAGGGCATGTCTAAATGCTGAAGGGCGTGTCTAAAGTATGAAGGGCATGTCTAAATGCTGAAGGGCGTGTCTAAAGGCTGAAGGGTCTGTCTACTGGCTGAAGGGCGTGTCTAAAGTATGAAGGGCGTGTCTAAAGTCTGAAGGGCGTGTCTAAAGTCTGAAGGGCGTGTCTAAAGTATAAAGGGCGTGTCTAAAGGCTGAAGGGTCTGTCTACTGGCTGAAGGGCGTGTCTAAAGGCTGAAGGGTGTGTCTAAAGTATGAAGGGTGTGTCTAAAGTCTGAAGGGCGTGTCTAAAGTATAAAGGGCGTGTCTAAAGTCTGAAGGGCGTGTCTAAAGTCTGAAGGGCGTGTCTAAAGTATAAAGGGCGTGTCTAAAGTCTGAAGGGCGTGTCTAAAGTCTGAAGGGCGTGTCTAAAGGCTGAAGGGCGTGTCTAAAGGCTGAAGGGTGTGTCTAAAGTATGAAGGGTCTGTCTGTGGGATAATGGGCACGTCTAAAGTATGAAGGGCGTGTCTAAAGGCTGCTGCAGACTCGTAGAAATGTAGCAGGGTCCTTATGTGCTTCAGCAGGCCAGACTGGACCAAACACATTAATACAAATAATTATAAAAACATGGAGATCAGAGCAGACAAAGGCAGCACAGGACATTACATGAGCTGAAACACAGGAAACACAGGCAGCACAGGGAGCACAGTCTTCCCTCTCTTTCAGGGACATGCATTAAACACTCTCTCTGTCTCTCCTTATATCTCGGAAGAAGAACAACAACAGGCACTTATTTACTTACTGACATAAATCACAGTGCAGCGATACTGAAGAATCCCACACATTTAACCCCCAGCTCAGCTCAGCTCAGCTCAGCTCCAGTGCCAGCCCTCGTTGGTGAGCGGGCACAGCACAGCTCAGCTCCAGTGCCAGCCCTCGTTGGTGAGTGGGCACAGCTCAGCTCCAGTGCCAGCCCTCGTTGGTGAGCGGGCACAGCTCAGCTCCAGTGCCAGCCCTCGTTGGTGAGCGGGCTCAGCTCAGCTCATCTCCAGTGCCAGCCCTCGTTGGTGAGCGGGCTCAGCACAGCTCAGCTCCAGTGCCAGCCCTCGTTGGCGAGCGGGCACAGCTCAGCTCCAGTGCCAGCCCTCGTTGGTGAGCGGGCTCAGCTCAGCTCAGCTCCAGTACCAGCCCTCCTTGGCGAGCGGGCACAGCACAGCTCAGCTCCAGTGCCAGCCCTCGTTGGTGAGCGGGCTCAGCTCAGCTCATCTCCAGTGCCAGCCCTCCTTGGCGAGTGGGCACAGTTCAGCTCCAGTGCCAGCCCTCGTTGGTGAGCGGGCTCAGCTCAGCTCAGCTCCAGTGCCAGCCCTCGTTGGTGAGAGGGCACAGGTCCTGGTTGTAGCGCAGCAGGAGGACCTGCTCAAAGTGTTCCTCGGCGATGCCGGTGTGCTGGGCGTGAGGACGTGGCCGTTGTGGCTGAAGAGCCGCTGCACGCTGGCGCCCCCTGAAGGCAGGGGGGTGTTGTGTTTGAGGAAGAGGCGCCGGACGGTGGGATACCTGTTGAGAGACGCCAGGGCCTTGTCCGTGTCCTGCAGGTAGTTCAGCACCTCCACCTCCACCGTGGATCTGGCCTCGCCCTCCTCCTCCGCAAAGCCGAAGAACTTCGCCTCCTCCTCCGCCTCCGAGTCCGAGCTCTCGGCCTCCTGCACCTCCTGGGAGCGCTCCTCGGCCGACGCCTCCTCCAGGAGCATGGCCTTCACCTCCTCCCGCTCCTCCTGCGGCAGCCACCACAGCCGCAGCTTCGGCACCGTCACCGCCGCCATCTTGGCTTCGCGGCTGGCCAGGAGAGCGGCGAATCGTGCGTCGATGCCCGCCAGCAGGGCGGCGATGAGCGGGCCGCAGAAGCGCAGGAAGGGCCTGATCTCGCTCAGCTTGGCCTTCAGCGTCAGCAGCGTGGGCAGCAGGTATCCCAGGATGCACTTCTTCTGGAGGAAGTCCAGCGAGTACGCGAGCGGCTGCAGCACGTCGGCGTACTCCTGCAGGAACAGCAGCTCCTGCGCGCTCAGAGGCTCCGCCCCCAGCTGCTGGCACGCCGCCTGCCCGTCGCCTAGCGACAGCACCGCGCGCACAACGCGGTATTCCGCGCTCCACAGCGCGGCTCGCGGGACACGCCCCTCCATGGCGCCCAGCTCCTCCAGGAAGGGCGGGGCAGGGGCGGGGCCGTGGGCCAGGTTCCAGAAGGCAGCGCACTTGGCCAGGGCCCCCCTGTAGAGGCCCCCGGGGGGGCCCCAGCCCAGGGCCCGCTGCACCTCCTCCTGGGCCAGGCGGCTCAGCTGGTGGGCGGGGCAGCGCTGGTGGGCCGGCAGCAGGAACTGCAGCTCCTTCACATCGCTCTGCAGCAGCTGGCTCACGTCCTGGAAGACCACGCCCCCCTCTCCTGCGGCCACGCCTTTACAGTCGCGCTCTCCGTCCAGCCCAGCCCCGCCCCCGCCGCCGTCCTGACAGAACCCCAAATCGCAGAACAGGGGAGCGAAGGCGCTGCCGCTGTCCGTCACCATGTGCCCCAGCCGCTCCGTCAGGTCGAAGCGGGCGTGGATCTCGCGGAGTTTGGCGACCAGGGCGTGGCAGGTGGGCGGAGCCGGCAGGACCGCGCAGGCCAGCGCAGCGCTCCTCCTCTCCATGGTGCCCTCCTGCAGCCAATGGCAGGTGACGGCCAGGTAGCCCCGCCCCCCTGTGCTCCAGAGGTCCGCCGTGGTGCAGACGCGACGCGCCTCCTTCAGCCTGGAGCTCAGCGCCTCCGTCATGGAGCGGGAGGCCCACCACACCTTCCCCAGCAGGGCCCTGGGGGTCAGGAGCCCCCTGCTGGTGTGGAGGCCGTCCAGCAGGCGCAGGAAGGACGGCGTCTCCAGGATGGAGAAGGGCTGCAGCGTGTCGATGACGAAGCTGAACACCAGAGCGTTCAGGCGCCGCTGCCACGCCTTGTTCGCGTACGAGCTGCTTCTGGCCTGCTTGGCGGGGCGCTCGTCCTCGCCATCGTAGGAGTTTTCGGCGGCGGGATCTCCGAACCTGTCTGCCACCCCGCCCTGCCCCGCCCCGCCCTGCCCCACAGCTTCTGCCAGTCTGCTCACCGGCCCCGCCTCCAAAAACTGCCCCTCATAGACCGAGGAGTGCTTCCTCTGGAAATCAGGAATTACATTTCACTATTATTATTATTATTATTATTATTATTATTATTATTACTATTATTATCTCCAGTTTAACACATTGCAGGGCTCCATGCTAATGTTTTTTAGGAGCACATGTGCTGCTAAATTAAAAAATTTATGAGCGCACTAATGCATCCCAATTAGTAGATGTGATCCTAAATTATTTTTCCAGTTGGCACACATACATTTTCAAGAGCACTGTAGAGCCCTGCATTGCAAACTGATTTAAGATCAACAGAACTGCCAGATTACTGACATTCATAATAGCTATATTCATTCAAATGTCCCAAAATGCAAAATTCAAATCAAAACGGTAAGTAAATACAGTAAGAGTGAACACGTTAATAAATCTCTGGTTTCCAATTTTCGGGGAAATTATTAGGAAGTGCAATGCGACGTCACGATGGACGGAATAGCGCGTTTATGTGTAGAATGCGCGCGCCCGTGTATACCAGATCCATCTGTACAGACGGAAAGAGCAGATAGAACGTTCTGTCTATCAGGGATACCCCTGGATGATCAGTTGGTTCCGTTTTAATTTAACGTCAACGTTAAGACAGGGGATTTGTTCAGAATGAATTTTACAGCACATTTCATACACATAAGAGGTTACAGTACTCCACGCGTTTTGGCGTGGGGACCATTTAATGCGATGTTGTTCAACGGGTGACCACGAATTATTGGTGGGGTACCGTTAAGAGCGGATAAGTATATGAATTAATGAATATGAATACTCATTTATGGTTTTCTTACGCAACTGGCCAACAAGGATACTCACCACCAGATGCTTTTTCAGGTTTGATGTGGAACTTTTGGATGTGGAGAGGAATTTTTCTCTGGGTTTGCAGAGCTTGCACTGCACGGTGATGTTCTTCCCCCTCTCTCCCTTGTAATCAAACAGCGATCTCAAGCTCCAGGCCGCGAAAGAGCAGGTTTTGTTCATATCAGTTTCCATTTCCGGAGGTCCTGAACTCCTCACCACGAAGCTGACAAGACGCCACTGCGCTTTCGCCAGAGTAGTAAACAAAGTGCGTTTATATCGCACGTGTGTATTGTATTCAAAATGCTTCCTCTTTCAGAGTAATACTCACTTCCCTATCTACGCTACGAATAAAATCTGAACCATTCCGCTCTTTCGACTTTACGGCCACAGTTACGCCTTTGTTTGTACAGTGTATTTGTTGTTCATCTTTTCAACAGTATGTAACGAGACCGAGTCTCTGCGCAAAACAATGGCAGCCGCAGTACTTCTAGCAGCTCGAGAGTAATCGGATTACTCCAGTATGTAATCCAGCCCGTTACATTCAGCCAATAGAATATCTCGGCCCTGTCCTCTGCGTAACAACCTACCTAGCAACGGAGGGGCAGGGAAAGGGGGAGGGGTTGGATGCAGGGGTATTTCTGGTGTAGATAAAGAACAATCAAACGGGGTTGAAATGGTAGTTATTTTAAAGCTCGCTGGCTCGTCTGTGTGCAACCTGTCCATGACCTCTGAGAGAGGCTGGTAATATAACGGAATTACCTCTTTCCGGACATAGGGGCTTTATTGTCTATTTAAATTATCCAAACCTCGTGGACATATGCTTGTAGGCTGTCATTTGGTCACCCCCCCCCCCCCCCCCCCCCCCCCCCCCCCCCCCCCCCTAAAAAAAAAGAAAGAAAAGAAAAACAAACAATTATTCGTTCTACTATAACCAACCAAGCAAAAAAGAAGCATCAAATATGTTCTGCAATACAATGCCACGGCGGTATCTCGTGACCCCTCGGAACTCTTGGTGCAGGAGGAGGGCGTGGCCTGTGTATGACATCACACTACAGAAATGACTGCGTGAATAGTTAATGTGTAAACAGTCTGGCAAACGCATTTCAGCGGAACAGCTGCGTCCGGCGCCTGTATCAGACAAAATTCCATCATTTAACCGTAGTTCATATGGTATTTTTAAAAAATGTGTTTATTGACTTTGGGAGTGTGAGCAAGTGCTCTGTGTGTGTGTGCATGTGTGGGTATGTGAACTAAATCAAGCCCTGAATTTGGGCTGGTGGGTCGTTTATGAAATATTTTTGTCTGAAATAAGAGCACAAGAGTGACTCATTTACCAGCTCATGCTGATTGTTTAGCTCTGCATCTCCACCCTTCAGTCTTACTGGTCTCCTAGCAACATGCGCCCAGGAAACTCCTCCTCCAGTTTCCCCTTCAGTATTGCATTATCAGGTAAAGAAGAGACCAGGTAATCAAACAAAATTCTCAATGGCCAAATTAAAATCACGAGTCATATGTTTTGTATCTAGCCAATCTTTGTGCAAATTAAAGCACTGTTCCAGCTTATCAACCTGTGAATTTTACTGTCTTGCAATATAGTGAGAAAAAATTCCAGACCATAAAGACTTTACTGTAGTTTAAAAGATTTGGCTCGGGATGCTGTGTGGATGTGTTGTGTTGTTTTGGGTCTGGGTGGTGTCTGGATGTGTTGAGCTATTTTGACTCTAGATGGTGTCTGGATGGTGTGTGTGTGGATGTGTTGGTTTGGCTCTGGATGGTGTGTGGATGTGTTGGTTTGGCTCTGGATGCCGTGTGGATGGTGTAGTGTAGTGCAGCCTGGGCTCTGGATGCCGTGTGGATGGTGTAGCGTAGTGCAGTCTGGGCTCTGGATGCTGTGTGGATGGTGTAGTGTAGTGCAGCCTGGGCTCTGGATGCTGTGTGGGTGGTGTAGCGTAGTGCAGTCTGGGCTCTGGATGCTGTGTGGATGGTGTAGCGTAGTGCAGTCTGGGCTCTGGATGCTGTGTGGATGGTGTAGCGTAGTGCAGTCTGGGCTCTGGATGCTGTGTGGGTGGTGTAGCGTAGTGCAGTCTGGGCTCTGGATGCTGTGTGGGTGGTGTAGTGTAGTGCAGTCTGGGCTCTGGATGCTGTGTGGATGGTGTAGCGTAGCGTAGTGCAGTCTGGGCTCTGGATGCCGTGTGGTGGTGTAGCGTAGTGCAGTCTGGGCTCTGGATGCCGTGTGGATGGTGTAGCGTAGTGCAGTCTGGGCTCTGGATGCTGTGTGGATGGTGTAGCGTAGTGCAGTCTGGGCTCTGGATGCTGTGTGGATGGTGTAGTGTAGTGCAGTCTGGGCTCTGGATGCTGTGTGGATGGTGTAGTGTAGTGCAGTCTGGGCTCTGGATGCTGTGTGGATGGTGTAGTTTAGAGCAGCTCGCTCTCATGGCCTGGTACTGGCCTGCCTCATTAATTCACTGAAGGGTTTTCTGCATTCATTTGAAGTGTTGGAAGTAAGAAGTGCAGATGAGAGCAATTGCCATGCCGATGTGGACATGAGTCACCATGACGATGTGGACCTGGGTCACCATGATGATGTGGACCTGGGTCACCATGACGATGTGGACCTGGGTCCTGTGTCCATGCGTGTGTGTGTGTGTGTGCACGTGTGTGCCCATGCGTGTGTGTGTGTGTGTGTGCATGTGTGTATGTCCGTGTGTGTGTGTGTGTGCACGTGTGTGTGTCCATGCGTGTGTGTGTGTGCATGTGCGTATGTCCATGCGTGTATGTCCATGCATGTGTCTGTGTGTGTGCACGCGTGTGTTTCCATGCATGTGTGTGTGTGTGCACATGTGTGCCCATGCGTGTGTGTGTGTGTGTGTGTGTGTGCATGTGCATGTGCATGTGTGTTGCAAGTATACTATGTAATATATGGATTATTATTATCATTATTATTATAAACATCATAAATGATGCACCATCCCTTTTGTGAAATGTAATTTTCTATAGTCCAGTAAAGATTTAAGAGTGTGTGAGAGTAGACAGTGGTGTTACTATTTCATCCATAATGTTCTCCATTGGAGAGAAGCTTCATTTGTATTTATTGAAACTGACCGTGTCGTTCACTGTCACAGTGTTTGGTTTGTTTAGCGTTAAAACACAAACATAAATAACTGTGTTAGTTTCATAACAATTTAGATTGGTGTGTGTGGGTGGTGCTCATTAACTAAACACTGCAGCCAAACTCATTTACTCATTTCAAGGGAGTTCCCCCCCTCCCTCCATCCCCCCACCCCCACATCTTAGTTCCCTCTTAATTGGGCCTGTCTAATGATTTCCTTCTACACACACACATGCACACACACAAGCATGCTCACATACACACACACACAAGCATGCACGCAGACACACACACACACACACACACACGCACACTCACTCAGATTACTGGTCTAGATGGAAGTGTGTCTGACAGTATGCTTTAGTGACCATATAAAGCCTTTCCATCCTGATGCTACACTTGGACCAGACCAGCTGTTTATGAAAATGGGGTTTGGGGAAGTGTCACATGACTCTTCTCTCAGGTGTGCAGGAGTGTGGCGCGGAAGGAGATCGTAACTGAGGGACAAAGCGTTGGAAGGCAGAACACACAGATCATCAGTCTGTGCCCGCTTCCTCCCAGCTAGTGAGTTTAATCACTGCACACCAGCACTGCACTCCCAGCTAGTGAGTTTAATCACTGCACACGAACACTGCACTCCCAGCTAGTGAGTTTAATCACTGCACACCAGCACTGCACTCCCAGCTAATGGGTTTAATCACTGCACACCAGCACTGCACTCCCAGCTAGTGCGTTTAATCACTGCTCACCAGCACTGCACTCCCGGCTAGTGTGTTTAATCACTGCACACCAGCACTGCACTCCCAGCTAATGGGTTTAATCACTGCACACCAGCACTGCACTCCCAGCTAGTGCGTTTAATCACTGCACACCAGCACTGCACTCCCAGCTAATGCGTTTAATCACTGCACACCAGCACTGCACTCCCAGCTAATGGGTTTAATCACTGCACACCAGCACTGCACTCCCAGCTAGTGCGTTTAATCACTGCACACCAGCACTGCACTCCCAGCTAATGGGTTTAATCACTGCACACCAGCACTGCACTCCCAGCTAGTGCGTTTAATCACTGCTCACCAGCACTGCACTCCCGGCTAGTGTGTTTAATCACTGCACACCAGCACTGCACTCCCGGCTAGTGTGTTTAATCACTGCTCACCAGCACTGCACTCCCAGCTAATGGGTTTAATCACTGCACACCAGCACTGCACTCCCAGCTAGTGCGTTTAATCACTGCTCACCAGCACTGCACTCCCGGCTAGTGTGTTTAATCACTGCACACCAGCACTGCACTCCCGGCTAGTGAGTTTAATCACTGCACACCAGCACTGCACTCCCAGCTAGTGAGTTTAATCACTGCACACCAGCACTGCACTCCCAGCTAGTGCGTTTAATCACTGCACACCAGCACTGCACTCCCGGCTAGTGTGTTTAATCACTGCACACCAGCACTGCACTCCCAGCTAATGGGTTTAATCACTGCACACCAGCACTGCACTCCCAGCTAGTGCGTTTAATCACTGCTCACCAGCACTGCACTCCCGGCTAGTGTGTTTAATCACTGCACACCAGCACTGCACTCCCGGCTAGTGAGTTTAATCACTGCACACCAGCACTGCACTCCCGGCTAGTGCGTTTAATCACTGCACACCAGCACTGCACTCCCAGCTAGTGAGTTTAATCACTGCACACCAGCACTGCACTCCCAGCTAGTGCGTTTAATCACTGCACACCAGCACTGCACTCCCGGCTAGTGTGTTTAATCACTGCACACCAGCACTGCACTCCCAGCTAGTGAGTTTAATCACTGCACATGAACACTGCACTCCCAGCTAGTGAGTTTAATCACTGCACACCAGCACTGCACTCCCGGCTAGTGCGTTTAATCACTGCACACCAGCACTGCACTCCCAGCTAATGGGTTTAATCACTGCACACGAACACTGCACTCCCAGCTAGTGCGTTTAATCACTGCACATGAACACTGCACTCCCGGCTAGTGCGTTTAATCACTGCACACCAGCACTGCACTCCCAGCTAATGGGTTTAATCACTGCACACCAGCACTGCACTCCCAGCTAGTGCGTTTAATCACTGCACACCAGCACTGCACTCCCAGCTAGTGCGTTTAATCACTGCATGTGCACATCATCAGTGTGTGTAATTACTTACTGTGTATGCAAGCACACCTAACCCTGAAATAACACCTATCAGGATCTTAAAGGGCTTCATAGGGAAGGGCTTGGATTGGTTGGATCTGGGTGAAGCAGGCATGGCAGCCATTTTGTTTACTGCTTTCTCATCAGAAAACTGGCCACACATTGGGTGTGGTGGGAAAGGAGGGAGTTAATGAGCCAATTAGACCAGGGGACCCCCTACTCTTTGTGGTGAGTGCTGCTGGATCTTTACTGGGCACTGTGAGTTTTAGCGTGTTTCAGCGTGTCACCTCCTAAAGCACAGTGTCCCTCTCAATGCACAGCAGCAAGCCCTCAGCATGTTTTTTTTCATCACCGATGCTTCAGCCAGGACATAAAAACATCCTGTCATTAACTCCTCAGGGAAAATGGCTGCAGTTTCATCACACACTCCACATCCCAAAGGAACCACACGTGCACATGCACGCACACACACACACACACACCCTTTCACAGATGATCGTCTGACACCGATACCCCAGAACACGCTCTTATTTTTATTGATGGGCTGGTAATATCAACAATCAAAATTATGGCAATCAATTCAGTTTCCTCAAAAAAAAAGAATTTTAATGACCAATTAAATACAATTAAAAGAATGTGTTTTACGCTGGTGTTTGCTGCCACCTAATGGAGATGAGCTGTGGTGCACCCAGAGTTCTTGCCGTCTCCCGTACCAGCCCAGCGCTTCGAACCCTGGTACCTGTTCCCTCGCAGAACACTGAAACCCCGGTGCTGGACAGCAACACCCCCCTCTGCTCTCTAGGGACAGCACTGAGGACTCCTGCTCTTCAGAATCCCTGCATGTAAATGTATGACATGTTCAGTGTCATACATTAAGTACAACAGAAAGAAAAAAAAAAACAGAAACTGTCAGCCATGTTTTCCAATTTGACTTGATAATGTAAAGCACAGGTATAATAAAAAACCAGAAGGAGCAAGCTCTAAAAGCATAATTTTTCATTTTGCGCTCATTTATTTTTATTGACTTGTAAACAATTGAATACGTTCCGCGTACGCTCCGTTTTATTGGCCTACAATACCCAATACCTCCAAGAAGGCTTGTTTTCTGACCCTGAAAGCGCACAACTAAAGCCCCGCCCACTACAGTAACTTTAAGCTTCCAATTGGCTGAAAGGAAGCATTTCTGCTCCTCTGATTGGTATTTGCGATGATGTCTGTGAGCTAACCGATGTATGCGAACCTTGACAGTTCCAAGGTTATAAGCATGCAGAAGCTCCGTAAAAATATGTATAGCAGTTCAGTATATTTATTGGCCATTTATCTAAATATAGCTAATAAGAAACATAACAAAATACCGTAAGAATTAGAACAATAACATGTGATTAGGCTTTAGGGGGGTTAAAGGACGCGGGTGTTTCGTTTAAGAAACATGGGAGCACCGTCTTGCCTAAAGAAGGTAGCTATGAAGATTGCTAGCGAACGTCAAATACAATAAGCATTTGAACATAGTTAGCAAGCACTAGGAAGCTAGCTAATGTTTGGCCAGCTCGCTGGGTGGCTGGAGGGGCACTGACCGCTATCGTACTTCTGGTTTAACGTTAGTATACTTGGCTAACTGACTAGTTAAAGTTGAATCTGCCATAAGAGTACGGTGTGGAATTAACCCAAGATGTTTTGGTAAAGCAGTGTTACTTAGCTAATAACGTCATTTACTGATGTAGTTGTGGTAGGGCACAAAGTTAAAATGCAGATAAACCCGAGGAGTGAGCTGGCTATCTTAGCTCAGTCAATTCAAAAGCACATCGGAATGCATTTTTGTTGTTTAGCTAGATAGCCAGCTAGCCACGTTTTCATTTTTGCAGTTACCTAACCTGTTACATCAGCTAACTCAACATTAAATCGTAGCGCTAACCAGCTGTCTAGTTATGTCACGCGTATGCTGGAAATTACATCTTAAACCAGCCTAACTTGGTCAAGCTAACCTGATTTAAACTGTGTAAGTTTATATAGTCTGCTAGTCTGCCAGCTTAACCCGATTTGTCCAGCTAGAGCTCAGCGTTGACTAGCCACAGACCAGCTGGGCTGCTCTAAGTCTCGAAAACAGAATTCCTGCTGTTCTTAGCTGGAATTTTCCGTTGGGTGTCCATTGTGCCAAGCTTTCAGCAATATTGTTATCTAAAGTCAATATAACTAATTTGGTATGGTTAGTTACTGCTTTTATCCTGGACATTGACTGGCTTGTAATATTGAGAGCTGGTGTCTCTGTTTTCCAGCTGTGTATGCTGTACCTGTTACACCTGAGAGGTCAGCTCTCCTGCGGCAGGGTGTGGACACCGGTGAGCACGTTTCAGAGCGGGACCCACAGAAGCCTCTGTACCGGCCTGGACCCCCCGCCCCCGCCCCCGCCCCCGCCCCCCGCCCCCGACCCTGGACTCCCCACCCCCGGACTCCACGCCCCCACCCCCGGACACAGCTGCCCCGCCCCCGAGCACAGCTGCCCCCCGCGCCCCGGGTCCACCGCCGGCTCCCTCGCACTGCTGTATGAGCGGGTGCCATAACTGCGTGTGGATCGAGCACGCCCAGCAGCTCCTGGAGTACTACCAGGACGGGGACGACCGGGCCCTGGCCGCGATTGAGGAGAACGTCCACGACCAGAACCTGAAAGCGTACCTCAAAATGGAGATCCGCTTGCTGAAGAAGCCCTGAGCGCCCCCTTCTGTGCGTGTGTTTGATCGGCCCGCCGGGGCTGCAGGCTCCACCGTCTACGGGCACAGCGCGTTTGGGGGGGGTACGATAGCGACCGTAGCGTTAGCATTCCTGCACGTGCGCTGTTGAACTGTGGCCGGGGTTTAGCTTTCCTGTACTGTGTGAACACGCCAGCTTCTGCTGGGCTGGAGGTGGTCCTGCTCAGGTGGGAAATGAGTGAGTCGTGAACAGCACACCTGGCGGCTCATGTTCATCCGGCCCACAACCCACATTATATATATATTTGATTATAAGGTGATTATTATAAGATTTTAAACATCTTTCGTAGACTTTTATTTGAATGAAGTTGCACGTTATTTCATTTGACAAACCTCATTGATCTCACCCTTAACTCCTGGGGATAATGGCTGCTGTGTGTGGTCATTAAACAGGGCCGAGGCCTCAGGCTGTGTGTGGTCATTAAACAGGACCGAGGCCTCAGGCTGTGTGTGGTCATTAAACAGGACCGAGGCCTCAGACTGTGTGTGGTCATTAAACAGGACCGAGGCCTCAGGCTGTGTGTGGTCATTAAATAGGACCGAGGCCTCAGGCTGTGTGTGGTCATTAAACAGGACCGAGGCTTCAGACTGTGTGTGGTCATTAAACAGGGTCGAAGCTTCAGGCTGTGTGTGGTCATTAGACAGGACCGAGGCTTCAGACTGTGTGTGGTCATTAGACAGGACCGAGGCCTCAGGCTGTGTGTGGTCATTAAACAGGGTCGAAGCTTCAGGCTGTGTGTGGTCATTAGACAGGACCGAGGCCTCAGGCTGTGTGTGGTCATTAAACAGGACCGTGTCCTTGGAGGCTGTGTGTGGTCATTAAATAGGACCATGTCTTCGGAGGCCGTTCAGATGTGTTATTTAGTTTTTAGTTTTAGTTTTATTTATTGTGTTATTTAGTGGGGCATGTGCAGTCTGCCTCTGTAGTGGGTAATGAATATAAGGGGGACTGAGACACAGGTGGAGAGTCTTTGTGTCCGTGCGGAGTTACACTCAACCTCCTCTGCCTATGAACTGCAGTTACTTTAATCCTGAATTTAAACGGAACTGACCCTGGTCCAAAAGGAGGGGTGGGGGTGTAGATAACTCCGGGGTGTAAATACAGGAAACGCCTCTGATAAAACACTCAGAGCCTGCAAAGAGATGCATTCTGGGTAAACGGACACAGCACTTTGCTCTTCTAATGAAGGCATACCCCTGACACTTGAAAAGAAAACACGCACATTTCAGTTTTTGAATGTTTAAAAAAATATTTATATGCATGGTGTATTGATTTTTTTACATTTATTTTTTGTCTGGTTATGGTGCCTACAGTAAGATTTGAACTTTATTTATACTAATAAGAATCATGTTTGATGTACATTGTGTGTTATAAATAAATATACTAAATACATTTTTAAAAAGTTTTTTGACAGCTTGTGGTAGTTAATTCATTGAAGCCTGTTGGTATGTGCACTGCCACTAGGGAGTGTCTTGGGCCTTTGAAATGTACTGTTGCTCTCAATGGTTGACTGTTCTACAGAGCCCTCCCTAATGTTTGGGACAAAGGTTTTTTTTTCTTTCTTGATTTAACTTTGTACTCCACAATTTTAGATTAGTAATCAAACAGTCTGCATTTGACCAATGTGCAGATTCTCAGCTTTTATTCAAGGGTATTTTATGCCTTTTGGTTTCACCATGTACAAACTACAGTACTAGTGGAGCAAAGTGCAGTTCTTGTGCCACCATATTGTAGAAACTGGAGCCAGAGACTGTGCAGTAGGGAAACGGAGGAACCCTTATATGGTCAAGAAGTCTGGGCCATGTCCGGGCACACTGTGATTGACAGCCCAGAGCCGTTACTAAGCGTGTGACCCCCCACGAGTGTGACACACAGTAATGCAAACTGCCTGATTGGTCCACAAAATATTAAGATTTTGTACAAATGATACAGTGAGCTGAGTCTGTAGTGCAGTCATCACACTGTGTGAATTAATGAATACTGAGTCAGTCATTCACCCTGGGCTTGCACATAAATGACCCCAGCGTGCACTGACACATTAGTGTGATTCCCTGTGAAAGAGAAAAGGGAAGAGGCAGTTGGTTATTGTTGCAGGGTCACTGGGGATGTTAAACTCCTGTGAAAGAGAAGAGGCAGTTGGTTATTGTTGCAGGGTCACGGGATGTGAAACTCCTGTGAAAGAGAAAGAGGCAGTTGGTTATTGTTGCAGGATCACTGGGGATGTTGAACTCCTGTGAAAGAGAAAGAGACAGTTGGTTATTGTTGCAGGATCACTGGGGATGTTGAACTCCTGTGAAAGAGTAAGAGGCAGTTGGTTATTGTTGCAGGATCACTGGGGATGTTAAACTCCTGTGAAAGAGATAGAGATAGTTGGTTATTGTTGCAGGGTCACTGGGGATGTTAAACTCCTGTGAAAGAGAAAGAGGCAGTTGGTTATTGTTGCAGGATCACTGGGGATGTTGAACTCCTGTGAAAGAGAAAGAGGCAGTTGGTTATTGTTGCAGGATCACTGGGGATGTTAAACTCCTGTGAAAGAGAAAGAGACAGTTGGTTATTGTTGCAGGATCACTGGGGATGTTAAACACCTGTGAAAGAGAAAGAGGCAGTTGGTTATTGTTTCAGGATCACTGGGGATGTTGAACTCCTGTGAAAGAGAAAGAGGCAGTTGGTTATTGTTGCAGGATCACTGGGGATGTTGAACTCCTGTGAAAGAGAAAGAGGCAGTTGGTTATTGTTGCAGGATCACTGGGGATGTTAAACTCCTGTGAAAGAGAAAGAGACAGTTGGTTATTGTTGCAGGATCACTGGGGATGTTAAACACCTGTGAAAGAGAAAGAGGCAGTTGGTTATTGTTTCAGGATCACTGGGGATGTTGAACTCCTGTGAAAGAGAAAGAGACAGTTGGTTATTGTTGCAGGATCACTGGGGATGTTAATCTCCTGTGAAAGAGGAAAGGAAGAGGCAGTTGGTTATTGTTGCAGGGTCACTGGGGATGTTGAACTCCTGTGAAAGAGAAAGAGACAGTTGGTTATTGTTTCAGGGTCACTGGGGATTTTAATCTCCAGCATGTGCGCTTGGATCGTGCCGTTTCCATGGTGTTGTGGCACATGCTGTTTCCCTAGCAACAGTGACCCTGAGCCCTGGGATGATGAGTCAGTACCCAGAGCTGGATAGCCGAGTGACGCGGACAGAGAGAGACACTGACCTGACACACACACACACACACACATACACACAGACAGACAGGCAGACACTGACCTGACACACACACACACACACACAGACAAGCAGACAGAGACACACACATACAGGCAGACAGACGCACACACAGACAGGCAGGCACAGGCAGACAGAGACGCTCAGACAGGCAGACACAGGCAGACATACACACACACAGACAGGCAGACAGACAGACACAGGCAGACATACACACACACAGACAGGCAGACAGACAGACACAGACAGACATACAGACAGAGAGACACAGAGAAACTGAACACACAGACAGGCAGACACACACGCACAGACAAGCGGACAGATACTGACAGAGAGACACAGACAAACCAACACACACAGACAGGCAGATAGACACACAGACAGAGACACAGGCAGACAGACACAGGCAGACTGAGGCAGACACAGGCAGATAGACACACACAGACAGGCAAACACAGGCAGACACACAGACAGGCAGACAGACACACACAGACAGACACACACACAGACAGGCAGACAGAGACACACAGAGAGGCAGACACAGGCAGGCAGACACAGGCAGATAGACACACACACACACACACACAGGCAGACAGACTCACACAGACAAGCAGACAAGGCAGATAGACACACACAGACAGAGAGACAGAAAGACATGTTAGATTCCACAGAAGGAGTATGAGGTGAGATCTGTGAAGTATTCTTCATTCTGCAGAAGGGGTCAGTTCTCACATGATGTATGTAAGTCCCACAGAGAAGCGGTCCCTCTGAGAATTAGCTTTCATATCACAGTACTCAAGTTTACCTGCAGCCTTGCAAATCTACATGTCTTACACTCACTGGTCTCCCATACCCAGCCAATGAGGTCATATTTACTGCCTGGTTGAGAGCCAGGGCCCCTCCCATCTAAACTACAAGGTGAGTCACTGATTATTAACTATAGATCATATTGATTAGTTATGTTAGCAAAAAATACACACATCTACAAAATGTAACATTTAACTACAGAGCCGACACAGAGACAGACACTGAGACGGGCACAGACACAGGGACACACACTGACACAGGGATGCAGACACAGGGTCAGGCACAGGGACGCAGACACAGGGACACACACTGACACGGACGCAGACACAGGGCCAGGCACAGGGACGCAGACACAGGGACACACACTGACACAGGAATGCAGACACAGGGACGCAGACACAGGGACACACACTGACACAGACACAGGGTCAGGCACAGGGACGCAGACACAGGGACACACACTGACACAGGGACACAGACACAGGGATGCAGACACAGGGTCAGGCACAGGGACGCAGACACAGGGACACACACTGACACAGACACAGGGTCAGGCACAGGGACGCAGACACAGGGACACGCACAGGGACACTGACACAGGCACACGGGGATCTGGAGGATCTGGATGTGCGCTAGCTCGTGCTCTTTAGCTTTGACGTGTTGGAAAAAGAATGGGCTCCATGGCGCTGAGGACTCTGACGTCTTCGCCGATTGAGAGGGAGAGATTCTGCGTGGCTGAGAACATTCCGGATTATCTCCAGCACAGAGAATAAGTCCTTTCTGGCCCTCTGCCCGCACCTATGCCAGCAGCTGCCCCACGAGTGCACCCCCTCCCAGGCTTGGTCTGTGGTGTTTTTGTTTTTGAGCACACAAGATGGATGGTTTTTTTCATTCTAACAGGTGTCAGCTGCCGGTCTGGTGTTGCAGTTTTGCCATTTATAAGACACTGCAGAGATACTCACCACAAGGCCTGCAGTACAAAGGGTTAATATGTTTAACACTGAGCTGTTGTGTAAGTGGGGGGAGGGGGGTTAGGGTTAGGTGAGGTTAGGCCCTGTCAGTACCTCATTTCATCACCATGGTGACATCATACACCCCTTGCTCTGACTCTGGTGTTGAGTGATCAGTGTTCAGGTCCAGGGCTCTGATGTTGGGAGTGTTCAGTGTTCAGGTCCAGGGCTGTGGTGTGGAGAGTGATGAGTGTTCAGGTCCAGGGCTCGATGATGGGAGTGATCAGTGTTCAGGTCCAGGGCTCTGGTGTTGGGAGTGATCAGTGTTCAGGTCCAGGGCTCTGGTGTTCAGGTCCAGGGCTCTGATGTTGGGAGTGATGAGTGTTCAGGTCCAAGGCTCTGGTGTTGGGAGTGATCAGTGTTCAGGTCCAGGGCTCTGGTGTTCACCTTCATAAGGCACATCAGCTCTTTCATAAGACACATGGGGCGATATAGCTCAGGAGGTAAGACCGATTGTCTGGCAGTCGGAGGGTTGCCGGTTCAAACCCCGCCCTGGGAATGTCGAAGTGTCCTTGAGCAAGACACCTAACCCCTAACCTCTAACTGCTCTGGCGAATGAGAGGCATCAATTGTAAAGCGCTTTGGATAAAAGCGCTATATAAATGCAGTCCATTTACATCAGGGTTTGTCTCGTCTTTCTGATTGAGGCTGAATCTGTGTTTTCAAGCTTGTGATGGTGGGGTAAATACGAGGATGGGGAGATGGAGGGATGTGACGGAGGAGTAAAGCGAGATGAGTGTAGGTGGAGGAGTAGAGATGAAGAGAGACACAGGGAGTAATAGCATAGTTCAATTTTAATTTATTTATTTATTTTGTATAGCACTTTTCACGGAGACTGTCACAAAGACACTTTACAGAATAGCATGGCAAGAGACAGAGCAAAAAGAGAAAACAGAGCAAACACCAGGCCTGAACCCCAAATAGCAAACACCAGACCTGAACCCCCAAACACCAGACCTGAACCCCAAATAGCAAACACCAAACCTGAACCCCGAAATGGCAAGTACATAAGGTGAATGTCACTATTTGACTGAGGCTTTGACTGAGGGAGAGATTATCTGGCTTGTGCAATTAATTTGGTCTGTAAGAGTGCCGAGATGCATGGGTTATGGGTGTATGAACTGTGTGTTTGAAATATATGTGTTATCTGGTGTGCTGTATGTGTGTGTTTGATCTGTGTGTGCTGTATGTGTGTGTTTGATCTGTGGGTGCTGTATGTGTGTGTTTGATCTGTGGGTGCTGTATGTGTGTGTTTGATCTGTGTGTGCTGTATGTGTGTGTTTGATCTGTGGGTGCTGTATGTGTGTGTTTGATCTGTGGGTGCTGTATGTGTGTGTTTGATCTGTGTGTGCTGTATGTGTGTGTTTGATCTGTGGGTGCTGTATGTGTGTGTTTGATCTGTGGGTGCTGTATGTGTGTGTTTGATCTGTGGGTGCTGTATGTGTGTGTTTGATCTGTGTGTGCTGTATGTGTGTGTTTGATCTGTGGGTGCTGTATGTGTGTGTTTGATCTGTGTGTGCTGTATGTGTGTGTTTGATCTGTGGGTGCTGTATGTGTGTGTTTGATCTGTGTGTGCTATCTGTGTGTGCTTGATCTGTGTGTGCTATCTGTGTGTGTTTGATCTGTGTTTGTGCTGTATATGTGTGTGTGTGTGTTATCTGTGTGTGCTATCTGCGCATGTTATATGTGTGTGTGCTATATGTGTGTATTATCTGTGTGTGCTGTATGTGTGTGTTACCTGTGTGTGCTATCTGCACATGTTATATGTGTGTGCTATATGTGTGTTTGATCTGTGTGTGATATGTGTGTGTGTTATCTGTGTGTGCTATCTGTGCATGCTATATGTGTGCTGTATGTGTTTGCTATCTGTGTGTGTAAACTGTATTTGTTTGTGTAGGGGTGGGGTAGGACAGGGGCTGGGAGATTGTGTAACAGTACCGTCACTGGACAAGTCCTCATGGTCATTCCGGAACCTTCGTACTCATTCTGGAACCTTCGTGCTCATTCCGGAACCTTCTTCCAGTAAATAAGGAGTGCTTTACTGTAGCCTCCTCTCGTCTAACCACAAATGCAGCCTTTGCCCCATAAATCAAACCTGCTCTGGTTTCTGCTATCCCTGCGTCAGAACTCTCAGTAGGGGTTATTAATACAGTGAAAACACTGTACATATAATGCCTTCAGAACTTTACACCCCCTTCATTATTTTTATCATGAATTATTTCTCATTTTTGATGCATTGCATCAAAGTCCGACTGAAATATATTCAAACTGTATATTTTCTACTCTCATATAAGAAAGTCTTCATAATGTCAATATTAAGTGAAGTTTTTAGATGTCTTCAAAATTGTATTGAAAATAAACACCTGAAAATGATTTAATTTACAAATATTTATCCCCAGTGTATTAACAACCTACAGATAAATGCAAAAGTATTGGGACAGTGACACAATCTATGTTGTTTTAGCTCTGTACTCCAGGACGTTGGATTTGAAATAAAACAATGAATACGAGGTTAAAGTGGAGACTGTCAGTCTTAATTTTCCTCCATACATCCATATCGGGTGATCTGTGTAAAAATTACAGCCCTTTTTATACATAGTCCCCCATTTTAGGGGAGTGAAAAATAAGTGGACATAATCCACCCCTCTATGACAGCAAGCTGGGCCGGACCTCTCAGCACTCTGAACCCACCCTATCCCCGCCCCTCAACACCCTGCACCAATGGCAGAGGGTCAGGGGAAGGGGGGCGGGGGCGGGGCTGATGGGGTATAAGAGGAAGGGTGGCTCTGGACCCTGTTCCAAACCAAGCCTCGCCTAGCAACCGTCACTGTGCGCCACAGACACCACGCTCACGCCCAGCAACCAGCTGACCGCCAACCGCCACCATCCCACCTGGTGAGTACGGCCCTGTCTGAGGCTCTATGGCCCCCACCCCTCACCTGAGCGCCCGAGCGTGCCAGGGGTGGAGATGGGAGAGGGATGGGATGGAGGGATGAAAGAGTGAAAGATGGGCAGGACGATGAGAATGTAAAGGACGCGTGGAGAATGGAGGGAGGTGTAAAGCAGAAGCAGTGGCTATACAGCAGGAGGCTACGGGTTTGACTCCCAGCCCCAGTGCTGCTGCTGTGCCCTTGCCTGCGTTCAGGCTGGACTCGGACCTCCCGAACGCACACTGTGGAGGAGAGGAGCTTTCGGACGCTGTTTATGAGTCACCTGCTGTGATTGGACTCTTCACTGCTGCAACCTTGCAGAAATCCCCACGCCCTCTGGGTTCCTGCATGGTGTTCATCAGTGCTTCTGACCTCAGCTCAGTGTTTTATAGGGTCTGTGGTTCCAGCTTCAGCTCAGTGTTTTAGTGTTTTATAGGGTCATTGATTGTTCCATGTTTGTGATTTATACATAGGCTGTTTATGATTAGCTCATCAGGAACAATAGAGACTGATTGATTGAGGACTGCAAATTGAATATGTAAATATGAGTGATGATATTAATGTGGCTAAACAGCTGACATGTGAAGATAGGACGGAAAGCTGCAGTTTGTGGAGGAATCCATGAGCAGACAGAACGCTTGCTTGCCTGTTTGTTGTAAGAGTCGAGCTGCGTGTGTTTCCTATGGAGAAGGCACTTGTTTACAGCTTCAATCTTTTTTTAGTGGAATGGAAGTTCTCTCTGATGATATACTTGATGTCTGTTGATTTCTCCATATTGTTAAGGGCAATTCTGGAAGGATGTTGAGGTGTGATTTGATTGGTCTGCTGTTTATTTCTTCATTGGTCGTAGTCTCCAATACAATTCCACTTTATATAAAATCAGTTTTGTATCAAATCAGTGTTGTATCAGGAACACATGTATGAGTGTGTCCAGCTAATATGACCTTATATGCCTGAAATGTTAATCCAGATATGAGCTTCATATAGCAGCTTCACTGCTATT
Organism: Anguilla japonica; assembly: GCA_025169545.1. Lineage (NCBI taxonomy): Eukaryota > Metazoa > Chordata > Actinopteri > Anguilliformes > Anguillidae > Anguilla > Anguilla japonica. The sequence continues at coordinate 78,694,669 of CM045884.1, forward strand.
CAGAGCAATTCCATAAAAACTTACCATATTTATGTGTTACTAAATATATCTAAATATATGTAAACATACCTGTTCAGATATTATACATCACCTTCAATAGATTGAAAAACAAAACATCTGTAAATGTGAGCATTCATTGTGTCTGTGACACTCATTATCTAATTAGGGCTTCAGACATTTACAGTTTTCAGTACATGACAGGCATTTAGCTGGAGCTCTTACTCAGACCGAACTTCACCAACATCCCACGCAACCATTAATGAGCCTTTTCTCCTCTGAGTGACCTCCTCTGCGGGATGCCGTGGTGTGACCCCCCTAATATGGGTGGGGGGGGGGGGGGGGGGGGGGGTCAGGCTTTGGAGGGATTTCCCCGGCCTGGATCTGCATGGTCAGCATGGTCTGCCCTTGTACTAATGGGATTAGCCTGGCCCTAGTCAGCATAAAAACCAGAGGAGAGAGGAGGGGCTTCATTAACTTGAGCAAAGGATTATGGGAATTGGGTCATCCTCACAGGTGTCATTCTGTAATCCACACCCCAATACAGTGCTAATTCAATATGGATTTTAATCCTGAGGACGGTCTGATAACAATGTTTTTATTAAGAAGGTCGGGCCGTCTGGGTAGTGTACAGAAGGATAGCGCATCGAACAGGGCCGTGATACACACGGGGAATTGGTATAACGACTAAATGGGGGAGAAATGGGAGAAAAATGGCAACAAAAAAAAGAAGGTCGTTAAAGAGCTCATAAAGGACATGGCCATGTTTCCGTTATTATAATTATCATTATTATTATTAGAAGTAGTAGTAGTAGTACCAGCAGCAGTAGTGATAATAATAATAATATTAATATTTATAATATTAATGTTAATCAATAATAATACATGCTTTTATCTTCTAGCCCACCTCCCCTTCCCTTAAGTGGCTTTTGTCGCTTGCCAGGCTGCCATTGTAAATAAGAATTTGTTCTTAATGACTTGCCTGGTGAAATAAAGGTGAAATAAAATAAATGAATAAATAAAAAAATAATAAAATAAAAATAATAATAATAGTAGTAGTAATAATAATAATAATAATAATAATAATAATAATAATAATAATAATAATATTTTTTGATTGGCTAGAGCTTTCCTCAAGACTGTTTCACTACATGGGCTGTACATAGAGGTACATTCATAGCTTTATTCTGCATAATAATCCAATTTGTAAATTGATCTTTATAAAGGATCTTTATGAAAACAGTGCTTTCCATAGTCCCACAGTTGTGAAGCACATTTCAGAGGTGCAACAGTTAAATTTGACAAATAAACTGTGGAAGAAGGTGAGAATGATAACACTGAAAAATTAAATTACAGAATAAAATACATTCTACTGCAGATTAAGTAAGGAATAAACTACTCCGGGCTGTACGACGGGGGTGGTGGTGCGGCCAAGGCAATGCCGAGGTCCCTATTTTCCAATAATGGGACAGCCCAGAGTGGTTTATTCTGCTTATACAATGGTTACCAACCATGATTATATATAGTTTATAGATTTTTATCAAGTTAATCAGCTGAAATTGAAATATTCTTCCATGGCCTGTTGAGCATATTGTTTTATCGTTTTCAAGCAAAACTCTACTGTCTGCAGTGACCAGCCCCTCCCCCAGCTGCCCAACCAATGCTGTCTGCATGACTGTGAACAGCCTGTCCTACACAGTCTCTAAATAAAATATGCTTTATTGGCATCACACATATATACACGCAGTATTGCCAGAGCATCCGTTTACATATAATATAAATCTTCAGTTCGACAACCAGAAAGTCACATGTAGGCAATGCCTCCAGAGTTAATACTGGTATAATAATAATAATAATAATAATAATAATAATAATAATAATAATAATAATAATAATAATAATAACAACAAAACAACAACATAATAATGATGATAATAATAATAATAGTAATAATAATGTTAAAATGCTTTTAAATGATAATATGAAAGACAATAGTAATCTCTCTTACCCTCTCTCTCTGTATCTCTCTCTCTCCCTCTCCCCCTCTCTCTCCCTCCCTCTCCCTCTCTCTCGCTCTCTCTCTCGCTCTCTCTCTCTCTCTCCAGTTTTCATCTTGCTGAGACACATCACCTGTTGAGCGTGGCTACGACTTGCCCCCACCAAGTAGCACACCATCAAACTCCACTTTCCCCATCGCCGTGACAACACAGCCCCCCAGCCATGAACCTAGAACCCCCCAAGCCTGAGGTGAAGTCCGCCACACGCGTCACCGGCGGCCCGGCCACACCCCGCAAGGGACCCCCCAAATTCAAGCAGCGGCAGACCCGCCAGTTTAAGAGCAAACCCCCGAAGAAGGGGGTCCAAGGGTGAGCTCACCTCCTGTGCACTTCTACATGCGGCCACAGGGGGCAGTGTGACACAGATTGAGCTGTATTTCTGTGCACTTCTACATGTGGCCACAGGGGGCAGTGTGACACAGATTGAGCTGTATTTCTGTGCACTTCTACATGTGGGGCGACATAGCTCAGGAGGTAAGAGCGATTCTACATGTGGCCACAGGGGCCGGTTCAAACCCCACCCTGGGCATGTGTGTCCCTGACAAGACACATATTGAGCTGTATTTCTGTGCACTTCTACATGTGGCCACAGAGGGTAGCGTGACACAGATTGAGCTGTATTTCTGTGCACTTACACATGCGGCCGCAGGGGACAGTGTGACACAGTGTGATTGAGCTGTATTTGGGGCTTGGATAACCTTTTTTCTTTATTACTTTTCTTGTCTCCCACAGATTTGGAGATGACATCCCTGGAATGGAGGGATTAGGCACTGGTGAGTTTGGCTGAAATGTATTACAGTATGTGCTGAGACTGTAGGTGCAGTGTGTGTGTGTGTGTGTGTGTGTGTGAGTGTGTGTGTGTGTGTGTGTGTGTGTAAGCACTCTTCTTTGTCTTGCAGACATCACTGTGATCTGTCCGTGGGAGGCCTTTAATCACCTGGAGCTGCATGAGCTGGCTCAGTATGGCATCATCTGAGTCCTCCAGCTTCCCACAATCCCCCTCCACCACACATTTTCTGGATGCAGCTATAAGAGTACAACATGTACTTTACCCAACAAAACCAAGAACAGCACCCATTATAAAAACTAAAAGGAAAGAAAGTCTCCAAAAAAACCTTACTGTCCTGCTCTTCATAATTTCTCTCTGTTTCCAAAGTTCACATCCACCTTTGCTATTAATAACCCCTCCCCATAGTCATTCTGTAGAGACCAGCCTGCCAATAACTGTTCTCTCATCTCTGTTGCTCTGCTCTTCTCCTGTCCTCTTCCTTTCTTTCTTTCTTTCTCTCTCCCTTGTTCTTTCTCGGAATGAAACGTGATGCAATGAGGCAGCCTCTCAGTGAGTTAATCAGCTTGCAGACCCATGACTTCTCAAAACCCTTCCCCTGTGGGAGGGGTCGGTTCCCCGCTTCACGAGCACCACCCCTCCATCCCAAAATCCGGGTCCTGTAGAGGCAGGGTCGGGGCCAGGACCCCCCCTCAGCCCCACACCTGTCCCCCTGCTCTTCCCCATCCCAAACCCATCGCCACAGGAGTAGGCTTCCAGCATAAACCCCTTTCTGTCCTACTCTAACCTCTATACGAACATATTATCGATCAAAAGATTAATTACAAATTCCATCTTACTTGTTTATTCATTCTTTTTTTCTGATTTAGTTCCCTCAGGAGTACAAGCTTGTTTTGTGCTGTATCTGTGAGGTCACTGCTGTCCACTGGCACTCTGGAATATTTATTTATTTATGTATTGAGGGTTGATTTGTTTTTTCTCTCTTTTTTTCTGCCTTTCTGTTTGTATATTTATATTTATTGATTTATTTGTGTTTTACTTGTAGAATTAGTGCTGGGGTGTCTGGTGGTAAAAGTGAAATAGTGGGTATTCACTGAACACAAACACACTGGTTTGTTCAGAGCAGGCCACACCCACTGCAGTACAAGGAACCAATCCTGTCACTGTCACACACACCTGCTACAATCCCCCCTGCCACCTGCACCAATCACCACTCGAGACCTGAGCAAAGGGGTGTGGTATTAAGGGATATGGATTTCCCATAGTCAAGAACATCCATTTCCCAGAGTGCAGCTGTACTAGGCCACTCCCCTTTTTTCATCAAAGAAAGCACTCACTCACTCTGTAATCATTCTTTCTCGCTCTCTCTCTCTCTCACACACACACACACACACAGTCTCTCTCTCAAACAAAAACATACACACGCTCTCTCTCTGTATCTCTATTACACCCATATTGTGTCTCTGTTACACTCACACACTCTCTTTTTCTTACTCTTACACACTCACACACTCTCTTTTTCTTACTCTTACACACTCACTCACTCTCTTTTTCTTACTCTTACACACACACACACACTTTCTTTTACTCTCTCTCTCACTCTGTCTATCTCCAGACTCATCCCCTTGCCTGTACGGCGGCAGACCTGTTTTTCTTGCCTGTGTAAATTTCCTCACGTTATCTTATCCTTGATTCCTCATGCGTACTCATTTAGCTTCTTAAAAAACTCACCTGGATGTGTGCTTTTTATCTTTCATATACAGCTCTATATGAGCTATATCATCACTCTCCTGTTTGGTTTGGAAGCCTGGCCTTGTGATTGGCCAGCAGAAGCAGGGGGTTGTGGGTAGGTGGGTAAAGCAGGGTGGAACAATGACAGTGTACAGATAATATTTGTGTAGCAGGCCCACATCTCCTGAACCCAAAGGCCAATCCATGACACCTCTATAGGACCACATCAAAATAAAGAAAAATGGAAAAAATGAACAAAGTGTTCTTTTGTGGGTATATTCTAATATAGTAAAGACTCCACCCATCATTATTTATAATATAGTACAGTCTCCACCCATCATTATTTATATAGTACAGTCTCCACCCATCATTATTTATAATATAGTACAGTCTCCACCCATCATTATTTATAATATAGTACAGTCTCCACCCATCATTATTTATATAGTACAGACTCCACCCATCTTTATTTATAATATAGTACAGTCTCCACCCATCATTATTTATATAGTACAGACTCCACCCATCTTTATTTATAATATAGTACAGATTTGAACCATCATTGTGTATAATACAGTACAGACTCCACCCATAATTGTGTATAATACAGTACAGACTCCACCTATCATTCTTTACAATATAGTATAGACTCCACCCATCGTTGTTTATAATATACTATTAACCCAGAGTTGGTGGCTCAGTCTTTACAGTATTATTTTTTAAATTTCCTTTATTTAACCAGGATTACCCCATTGAGATCGACCAGAGATTCACCATGATTATTTTATTCAAAAGAATTATACAGTATTCATTATGTGTAGAGAAATAGATATATGTGTGCAGCAGCCTGTAACAGTACCATAGGCCTACACTGCCCTATTCTGCTGGCCTCTTCTGCCCTCTAGTGGTAAAATGTCACCACTGCAGTGGACTGTTACGGCAGCTAATGACTCAGTGAGTGTGTGTGTGTGTTCATCTGGATGTGTGTGATTGAGTGAGTGAGTGTATGTGTGATTAATTGTACATGTGTGTTTGTGAAGTGTGAGTGTGTGTATGTGGACAGGACCAGTACTACTGTGGGTGTGGTTAGTCTGACTGTGGGCGGGGTCAGTGTTGCGGTGGGTGGGGTCAGTGCTGCTGTGGGCAGAGTCCGTGTTGCTGTGGGAGGGGTAAGTGCTGTTGTGGGTGGAGTCAGTGCTGCTGTGGGTGAAGTCAGTATTGCTGTGGGTGGAGTCAGTGCTTCTGTGGGCAGAGTCAGTGTTGCTGTGGGAGGGGTCTGTGCTGCTGTGGGTGGAGTCAGTGCTGATGTAGGTTGGGTCAGCACTGCTGTGGGTGGAGACAGTGTTGCTGTGGGAGGGGTCTGTGCTGCTGTGGGTGGAGTCAGTGTTGCTGTGGGCAGGGCCAGTGCTGCTGTGGGCGGGCTCAGTGCTGATATAGGTTGGGTCAGCACTGCTGTGGGCGGGGTCAGTGCTGCTGTGGGTGGAGTCAGTGCTGCTGTGGGCAGGCTCAGTGCTGCTGTGGGCGGGGCTAGTGTTGCTGTGGGTGGAGTCAGTGCTACTGTGGGAGGGGTCACTGCTGCTATGGGCGGGCTCAGTACTGGGACTTGCTTCTCTGAATGTGCTCGAGCAGCCGTGTGGAGATGAACAACCCCAGCACCTGCACACCCAGCAGGACCACACCCGCCACCCCTATGGAGCCTGAGTTCCGCTCCACCCAGCGGGAGACCCCCCCCAGGCACCCCCCCAGGAACACAACCGCCTGAGCCGAAAACTCATCCAGCCTCTGAGCCCCCACTCCGCACTGCGAATTCCACACAGTGCCATTCTCCAGGGGGTCCACACAGCAGGACGGGGGTACCCCACAGGCCTGCACCCCTGGCCCTGAGCAGTTAAAATACCTGGGAGGGAAAAGAGGGGCGTCAGTTAAACCAGCCCACAACTTCAGCTGTGAAATACACACAACATACACCCCTTCAGCTGTGAAATTACACACAACATACACCCCTTCGGCTATGAAATACACACAACACACACCCCTTCAGCTGTGAAATACACACAACATACACCCCTTCAGCTGTGAAATGCACACAACATACACCACTTCATCAGTGAAATACACACAACGGACACACCTTCACCGGTGAAATACACACAACATACACAGCTTCAGCTGTGAAATACACACAACATACACCCCTTCAGTTGTGAAATACACACAACACACACCCCTTCAGCTGTGAAATACACACAACATACACACCTTCAGCTGTGAAATACACACAACATACACACCTTCATCTGTGAAATACACACAACATACACCCCTTCAGCTGTGAAATTACACACAACATACACCCCTTCAGTTGTGAAATACACACAACACACACACATTCACCTGCAACTTCCACACAGCATACACACCTTCACCTGTGGATACCTGCAGTGATGAAACCACTGATACATTAAACACAACTGCAAAATCTCCCAGTAGCTGTGTTAGTGCACACACTAAATGGTAAATGGACTGCATTTATATAGCGCTTTTATCCGAAGCACTTTACAATTAATGCCTCTCATTCGCCAGAACAGTTAGTGATTAGGTATCTTGCTCAAGGACACTTTGACACGCCCAGGGCGGGGTTTGAACTGGCAACCCTCCGACTGCCAGACAATTGGTCTTACCTCCTGAGCTATTTCGCCCCACTCACACTTACATGTTAATCTCCCAGTCCCTGTAGCTGTGCTACTGCACACACTCACATGTTAATCTCCCATCCCTGTAGCTGTGTTACTGCACACACTCACATGTTAATCTCCCATCCCTGTAGCTGTGTTACTGCACACACTCACATGTTAATCTCCCAGTCCCTGTAGCTGTGTTACTGCACACACTCACATGTTAATCTCCCAGTCCTGTAGCTGTGTTACTGCACACACACTCACATGTTAATCTCCCATCCCTGTAGCTGTGTTACTGCACACACTCACATGTTAATCTCCCAGTCCCTGTAGCTGTGTTACTGCACACACTCACATGTTAATCTCCCAGTCCCTGTAGCTGTCGGCTCCGCAGCACTGCAGACCCATCTGTAGCTCGTCGGTGAGGAAGCGCAGGTCCAGGTCGTCCTGGTAACGGGCCATGGCGAGCAGCATGGCGGAGCGCAGGTAGGCCCCTATCTGCCCGTGGAGGGCGTAGACGGCGATGGCGAGCAGCACCTGGGCGGTGAGCAGGGCCAGCAGGGCGGCGCTGAAGGCTCGGAGCAGGCAGGCATTCTCCCGCAGCGTGCCCACACACCCGCACAGACACAGCAGCGCCAGCGCCAGCCCCAGGCACAGGACCAGCAGCATGGGGTCTGCGCCCAGCTGCCCAACCCGCTCCTGCGCCAGAGACTCCTTCTCCACCAGCCCCCACACCCCCAGCGCCAGCGCCACCAGCCCCACCACACAGAACAGCAGGTTACTGAGGAAGAGGAGGCTCTTCAGCACCGAGTCACATGACCAGGACGGTGCCCAGCCTCCCTGCCCCGTCACAGGCTCATCCAGCCAAGCCTTCCCATCATGCACCTCTTCTCCGTTAGTGGAATCAAATACAGCTGCCTGCGTATCAATATTTTCCTTCAGAGAGAGAGAGAGAGAGAGAAAGAGGGAGAGATGGGGTGAAAGAGGGAGAGAACAAGATATAGCAAGAGAGGGAGAGAGGGAAAGATAGAGGGAGAGAGATTGGGATAGATAGAGAGGGAGAGTGAAAGTGAGTGAGAGAGAGAGAGATGGGGTGCGAGAGAACTTTAGATTTGAGATGACACGTAAGGAAAGAGACATGATTAAATGCAAAAGAATGACTCAGGACAAGATGAGCCCATGTGCACATGGAAGAACTGCTGTTTTTACCACAGAAGTTGCTCCTGCAAGGCTGGCGTCGCATGGCTGGACAGCCCTGTTGTCTCTCAGCCAAACGCATAACACATGAGGAAGAGGAGCTGCACACACTTACTGTTTTGACCAGATATAATTTGTTGAGTATAAACAACAATACATACTGTAGCTGGAATTTACCCTGGGTGTTCCCACAGCAGTTGTCCCATTGCGAGAGCTCCCTTTGTTCAGGGGGAACTTTCAGAAGGCTAGGACAGCCGCTATCGTGACCGCACGGTACCTTGGGTATGAGTGGGGACGTCTCTTTATTCTGCGCGTCGTCCTCTCTGGTCCTCCAGAAACGAAGGAGCTTCAACACCTTAAACTGTCTCATATTTCCCAGGAGCCAGGATATGTGGAGTCTTCTCCTGAGAGAGAGAGAGAGAGAGAGAGAGAGAGAGAGAGAGAGAGAGAGGCAGAGTGAGAAAGAGAAAGAGAGGGGGAGGGGATTGGGGTTGGGGGGGTGTAGCACTCAGCTGGTCTGTTGCCCAGAGATATAGTAGTTGTAGAATCATGTGAGAGTCATAACACAGAGATTAGGAGGCGTCCACTGTGGCTGTTTCAGGGGAGAAGAAGCGCATGTCAAATACCAGACCTGAAGCAGAACTTCAGTGCTGCACTATGCAGAAAGAGCACTTTGCACTTCTCTATTACACTTTCTCCAACCATGTGTATAGTACCTGTTTTTTCCTGTTTGGAGCTACCAGTAATGCTTTTTAAATGATTTCAAAACGTAATTGAAAATGAAGCATATTTCTATTAACTTTTTTGAAAGCATGTAGTATTTCAATATGTCACCGTTATTTAAGGTATCAGGTGAAATTTAATGTGAATGTGTGTTCCTGTTTATTTTTCGTCCCACTTCACATACATTGCTAAATCCTGTAACGCTTACTTGTGTATTTTGGAAAATATAGCATACATACAATATATTGGCTAGAAAGGAAAACGAAAAAAATCAGGCTTGCCAAAAAAATGGTATCTGACATGCTTCTTTGAAGTATACCTGGGAAAAAGGCGTTTTACAACGTATAAAATTGGATTCACTTTTTGCGCGTCGCTTTGGATAAAAGCGTCTGCCAAATAAATGTAATGTAATGTAAATGTAATGGCTTCTCTGGTGCTCCTCTAAACGCTGTGTTTTTTGCATTTCAGTCGTGGTTGTGTTTCCCGTGGTTTACCAGTAGGGGAAGCGGAACCGTTGTGTATCGGAACTGAAATGCTTAGCGACTCTGTTGCAGCCAGGACTCGTTGTAGGTGTGGGTCTACAAGCTACGGTGTTGTTAGCTTGTGACACCCGGTACCCAAGCAGTGAGATGTAGTTTCGGTAACTCCGACAATCATTAAAACATTTGAAAGCAAAAACATAGAATTTCCACAATACTTTGAGAAGCACATCGGAGAAGGAGCAGCACCTGTGACCATGGCAGAAAACATAGTAAGTAATGAGCTAAGTGATTATACAACAACTGGTAGTGAGTTCGGTGGCAGCGAAGTCTGCCGGAGTGATGAGGCAGCAGAATTAGCAGTTGGCAGCTAGCACAGTTTCGGGCCGCAGAGCTAGGTCTAAAGGCAAATACAGCAAAAACAAAACCAACTGCGCATAAACACAACTCGGTTGGTAGCTGCGTAGTCCGGGTTTGCCACATGTACATCGTCATTGCAATAAATGAGTTTAAGTTCAATTTGGGAACAGTTTTGAAAAATGCAAAGTCGCGTGTGACAAAGAAAAACATTACATTAGCAAGCTAGGCTACTGCTAGCTGGTATCAGCCTGGCTACGTACAGTAACGCAGCTAACGTTAGCCTCTTTCAGCTAAGTTGTTACTTATTTACATTAACAATGGCAAGCACTAACTAGTTAATCAGTTTGGCAGCTCTTTCTAGCTAGCTAGTTTGCAGTTGTCTTTCTAATTAGCGAATTCCAAATGAGTGATTTAGCTAGTTCCTTCGCGAACTGTGTTTTTCGCTATCTAGTTAACTAGCTAGATAGCTAGATACTTTTTTTCATTGATCGCCCTCTATTCACGGTCATATAGCTGGCGAATTTAGCTAACTGTATCATAGTGCTGAGTTTGGCTTGTAACGGAACTTCAGGGAACTTATTATGTTGCGGGTTAGCTAGCTGTCACTGGTTTAAAATGAATTCACTCAAGCTTGCTAGCATGTTATTAATGCTAGAAAATTGATTACATTGGCCAGACCATAGCACATTACAAGTATCTAAAGTAACGTTTTTACTGGGAAATCTTAAGTCGCCAGGTTTTAAATGACGAGCATTCCATTAAATGGCTGATGCCATGTCATGCTGTTTTGTGCAAAGTCATGTCTCTACTCAGATATGTCTAATCTAGTTTCCCATTGTTCTGGTGTCAGGCCGGCTGTAATCGAGTCGCCGCTCTGTGACAGGGCATGCGATTATTTGTTGAAAGGCAATAAACGTTACCACCCCCCCCCCCCCCCCCCCCCCCCCCCCCCCCCCCCCCCCCCCCCCCCGAAGTAATTGAATCGCGTTGGATTGAAACTGCATTGGATAATACTGTACCAGAACAATTACGTGATCGCATCGCTCATATTGGAACTAAAGTTCATGCTCTCGTTTTGGGGCGTTGTACTCGTATTAAAACAGATATCCCTATCTGTGCTTTTGTCCAGTTTAATTATATGATTCGGCATACTACGCAGTCTCACAGACTCTTCTCTTATTCCCAGATCATCCGCGTCCAGTCTCCGGATGGGATGAAAAAGATACCGTCCACCAAGCGGGAGACGGCGGCCGCGTTTCTCAAGAAGGTAATAAGGTGTCAGTACTGCCATCAAGTATCAATACTACCATCAAAGATCAGTAATGGCGTCAAATAGTACGATTGTTCTGTTTTCTCAGCTTGAGCCGTATTACCTGAGTTCTGTTTCCTCGGCTTCAGCAGTATTACCTGAGTTCTGTTTCCACAGATTCAGCAGTATTACCTGAGTTCTGTTTCCTCAGCTTCAGCAGTATTACCTGAGTTCTGTTTCCTCAGATTCAGCAGTATTACCTGCGTTCTGTTGCCACAGCTTCAGCAGTATTACCTGTTCCTGAGTTCTGTTTTTTCCACAGCTCAGCAGTTCAGCAGTATTACCTGAGTTCTGTTTCCACAGATTCAGCAGTATTACCTGAGTTCTCTTTCCTCAGATTCAGCAGTATTACCTGCGTTCTGTTGCCACAGCTTCAGCAGTATTGCCTGAGTTCTGTTTCCTCAGCTTCAGCAGTATTACCTGAGTTCTGTTTCCACAGATTCAGCAGTATTACAGCTCTTTCCTCAGTATTACCTGACAGTTCTGTTTCCTCAGCTTCAGCAGTATTACAGATTCAGCAGTATTACCTGAGTTCTGTTTCCTCAGCTTCAGCAGTATTACCTGAGCTCTGTTTCCTCAGATTCAGCAGTATTACCTGCGTTCTGTTGCCACAGCTTCAGCAGTATTGCCTGAGTTCTGTTTCCTCAGCTTCAGCAGTATTACCTGAGTTCTGTTTCCACAGATTCAGCAGTATTACCTGAGTTCTGTTTCCTCAGCTTCAGCAGTATTACCTGAGCTCTGTTTCCTTTCACCTGCAGGTTGCCAAGGAGTTTGGCTTCAGCTCCAATGGGTTCTCTGTGTATCTGAACCGCAACAAAACAGGAGAGATACTCTCCCAGAACAAGACCCTTAGCCTGCTTAAGATCAAGTGAGTGACTGTGTGTGCGTGTACGTGTGCGTGTGTCTGTGTCTGTGTCTGCGTGTGTGTTGTCTGTTGTCTGTGTCTATGTCAGAATAATCTCAGGTCAGACTGTTTGAGTAAATGATGTTACAGTTGTATCACACGATTATGTTATGTGGTTTTACAAATGGTGCGGTGGTACGGTTGTACAGTTGTATTATATGTTGTGTGACTCAGTTGTGTGATTATGTGGTTGTAGGGATGTATGGTGCGGTTCTGTTGTTGTATTATACAAATTGGGCAGTTTTACAGTTGTGTGGCTCAGTTGTGTGCTTTTGTGGTTGTAATGTTGTATGGCATGGTTGTGTGGTTGTTGTGCAAATGGTGTGGTTGTACGGTAGTGTGGTTGTATGGCATGGTTGTGTGGTTGTATGGTGCTGTTGTATAGTTGTATGATTGTACAGTTGTACGGTTGTATAGCTCAGTTGTGTGGTTATGTGATTGTGTGGTACTGTTGTGTAGTTGTATGCTTGTACAGTTGTACGGTTATGTGGTTGTATGGCTCAGTTGGGTGGTTGTGTGGTTGTATAGCTCAGTTGTATGGTTGCGTGGTTGTATGGCTCAGTTGTATGGTTGCGTGGTTGTATAGCTCAGTTGTATGGTTGTGTGGTTGTATAGCTCAGTTGTATGGTTGCGTGGTTGTATGGCTCAGTTGTATGTTTGTGTGGTACTGTTGTGTAGTTGTATGATTGTACAGTTGTACGGTTATGTGATTGTATGGCTCAGTTGTGTGGTTATGTGGCTGTACTGTTGTATGGCACGGTTGTGTGGTTGTGCAAATGGTGCGGTTATGCGGTGGTGTGGTTGTATAGCTCAGTTGTACGGTTTTGTGGTTGTGTAGTTGTATAGCTCAGTTGTACGGTTGTGTGGTTGTATAACTCAGTTGTACGGTTGTGTGGTTATAGCTCAGTTGTACGGTTGTGTGGTTGTATAGCTCAGTTGTACGGTTGTGTGGTTGTATAGCTGAGTTGTACGGTTGTGTAGTTGTGTGGTTGTATAGCTGAGTTGTACGGCTGTGTGGTTGTATAGCTCAGTTGTACGGTTGTGTGGTGTATAGCTCAGTTGTACGGTTGTGTGGTTGTATAGCTCAGTTGTATGGTTGTATGGCTGTGTGGTTGTGTGGTTGTATAGCTCAGTTGTACGGTTGTGTGGTTGTATAGCTCAGTTGTACGGTTGTTTGGTTGTGTGGTTGTATAGCTCAGTTGTACGGTTGTGTGGTTGTATAGCTCAGTTGTACGGTTGTGTGGTTGTGTGGTTGTATAGCTCAGTTGTACGGTTGTGTGGTTGTATAGCTCAGTTGTACGGTTGTGTGGTTGCATAGCTCAGTTGTATGGTTGTGTGGTTGTGTGGTTGTATGGCTCGGTTGTACGGCTGTGTGGTTGTATAGCTCAGTTGTACGGTTGTGTAGTTGTGTGGTTGTATAGCTGAGTTGTAAGGCTGTGTGGTTGTATAGCTCAGTTGTACGGTTGTGTGGTTGTATAGCTTAGTTGTACGGCTGTGTGGTTGTATAGCTCAGTTGTATGGTTGTGTGGTTGTATAGCTCAGTGGTACGGCTGTGTGGTTGTGTAGTTGTATAGCTCAGTTTGTACGGCTGTGTGGTTGTATAGATCAGTTTACGGCTGTGTGGTTGTATAGCTCAGTTGTACGGCTGTGTGGTTGTGTAGTTGTATAGCTCAGTTTGTACGGCTGTGTGGTTGTATAGATCAGTTTACGACTGTGTGGTTGTGTGGTTGTATAGCTCAGTTGTGTGGTTGTATAGCTCATTTGTGCGGTTGTGCGGTTGTGCAGCTGTAACGCGGTCCTGTCTCCACAGGCACGGGGACATGCTCTTCCTGTTTCCGTCAGGCTCTCCTGGGCCCTCAGGTGAGGTCATGGATGTGACCGGCCCTCACACTTCCTCCTCGTTACCTTCCACATCATCTTCATCATCCGCCTCCTCCGCTGCCGCCTCTTCCTCCTCAGCAGTGCCCCGCTCACAGTCCACGCCCCAGATCTCTGAGGACGAGATTGACCAGTATCTGGCCAAGCAGGACGGCAAGATCTACAGGAACAGAGACCCTCAGCTGTGAGTCAGTCTGTACACCATCACAAACCCAACGTCCACACCATCACAAACCCAGCCTCCATACCATCACAAACCCAAAATCCACACCATCACAAACCCAACATCCACACCATCACAAACCCAGCCTCCATACCATCACAAACCCAAAATCCACACCATCACAAACCCAACATCCACACCATCACAAACCCAAAATCCACACCATCACAAACCCAGCGTCCACACCATCACAAACCCAAAATCCACACCATCACAAACCCAAAATCCACACCATCACAAACCCAGCGTCCACACCATCACAAACCCAACGTCCACACCATCACAAACCCAACGCCCACACCATCACAAACCCAACGTCCCCACCATCACAAACCCAACGCCCACACCATCACAAACCCAACGCCCACACCATCACAAACCCAACGCCCACACCATCACAAACCCAACGTCCACACCATCACAAACCCAATGTCCACACCCTCACATTCGTCACATTCCCAACATCCACACTCTCACAATCCCAGTGTCCACAAATATTCTGCCTGACTAAATGGAGTGATCTATTCTCCCATGTGTGATTTATAAGCATTCGCTGCATGTCACAGATTCTGTGATTTTAGCCTTTTTTTGCCATTTTGGTGATTTCCTCCTCCTTTTGGTGCTTTCTGTGTTTTTTGGCAGTTTTTGGACGGTAGCCTAACTGTCAACGTTAACTTAGCATACAGTGGTATTTGTATAGGGCTTAGAATTTTAACCATATTGCTGAATACTGGGAGAAAAATGTTAGCATAGCGTGCCCTGCCAGAATCTATACAATGGGTACAGATTCTGGCGTAAGCTAGGATCCAGATTCTCATGCTTGTGAGATGTGGCAATCGGGAGTTTAAGTGCTCCTGTCTACTGTGTGGACGCAGAGCACTCTTTCCCCCATTAAGGCAGCACTGTCAGTCACAACAAGCGCTCCATCCAAGGCTCCAGCCTCCCTGTACCACATGCTGTATAGAAACCAAGCGCTCCATCCAAGGCTCCAGCCTCCCTGTACGATATGCTGAACAGAAACAAAATTTAAAGAAATGGTAAATGGTAAATGGACTGCATTTATATAGCGCTTTTATCCAAAGCGCTTTACAATTGATGCCTCTCATTCGCCAGAGCAGTTAGAGGTTAGGGGTTAGATGTCTTGCTCAAGGACACTTCGACATGCCCAGGGCGGGGTTTGAACCGGCAACCCTCCGACTGCCAGACAATCGGTCTTACCTCCTGAGCTATATCGCCCCTTGTTTCTGCACCCAGCCTTGCCTGTAACACGTGTATTTCTCAGAGTTGCCGAGATGCTTATTACATATGACTGTGGGGTTGTTTTCTTCCCCCGAATTTGCTTGGAAAAAAAAAGTTTTTTTTTTGGCCTTGTTTTTGAAAAATCTGGGTGCTTGTATCGAAATGTAAAAAGTGGCCTTGTTTTTTTTCTGCATTTATGGTGGGCTATTGTTCAACTATTGGTGAAGTACACCAACTAGCTTATTAATTTAGCTATTACCCCCGGCCAGTGGTCTGAAATCAGTAAATTGAGAAAGACAACAAAAATCTATGTTTTAACGTTTAATCGACTTTAGGTAAAAAAAAAAAAAAAAAAAAAAAGTGTTTATTGGTTGACAAAGATTTCTGTGGTCAGCCCTACCTCACATGTGCCTAGGTGTGCCTTCTTTCTGTTTGTGTTCTCAGAGCCTGTGCTTCTCTACTTCTGTCTATTTTATTCCACCTCTCTCAGAATTATGCTTTCCCTCTCTTGGGAATTACTGCACTTTGATCCCTGATTTCGCATTTGTGTTCGCATTATTAATCACTCTGGATAAGAAGATCTGCTAAATGCCAGTAAATGTTCGTAAAGAGATTTTTTTGTATGCATGTTAACCATTGTGTGTGTGTGTATGCGTATGGATGCGTGTCTGTGTGCATATCTGCACTTTTGTGTGTGTGTATGTGTATGTGGAGTCTGACATTCTTGTTTTTTGTGTGTTGTTACAGATGTAGACATGGTCCAATGGGGAAGTGTGTGCACTGTGTTCCATTAGAGGTAAGTGTGTACCTGATTTACTGCACCTTTATGTGTGCTGGTGCAGGTGGGCCTCATGCACAAACATCATTGGATAGAATTTTTTTACTGGGGGACCTGACATTAAACATAATGTTGTTAGACAAAGCCAACGATCAAAATAACAATACCATATAATATTTTGTTAATTTAATTAATCATCTTAGTCTGCAGTTAGCCTGGGTAGCAGATCATTAGCATAAAGAACAGTTAGCCTGGGTTGCAGGACATTAGCATAGAAAGCAGTTAGCCTGGGTTGCAGGACATTAGCATAGAAAGCAGTTAGCCTGGGTTGCAGGACATTAGCATAGAAAGCCGTTAGCCTGGGTTGCAGGACATTAGCATAGAAAGCAGTTAGCCTGGGTTCCAGGTTATTAGCAGAGCAATTAGCCTGGGTTGCAGGTCATTAGCAGAGCAGTTAGCCTGGGTTGCAGGTCATTAGCAGAGCAGTTAGCCTGGGTGCAGTTCATTCATGATAAGATATCTTCCTGCCTGGATGACATTTCTACCTGGATGGCCAACCACCACCTGAAGCTCAACCTCAACAAAACTGAGCTGCTCTTCTTCCCATACAAGACCTCCTTACTTCGTGAGCTCTCAATCACGGTTGATGGCACCACAGTGACTGCCTCTCACTCTGCTAAGAGCTTGGGGGTGGTCCTGGATGACCAACTGGACCTCAAGGAGCACATCAAGGCAACATCGCGGTCCTGCAGATTCCTTCTGTACAACATCAGAAGGATTCGACCCTACCTGACGACGCACTCCACCCAGCTGCTCGTCCAGGCTACGGTGACCTCTCGCCTTGATTACTGCAACTCTCTTCTTGCAAGCCTGCCAGCTTGTGCCATACAGCCACTACAGATGATTCAAAATGCCGCTGCCCGACTCATCTACAACCCTCCCAAATTCTCCCACATCACTCCTCTGCTGCGATCACTCCACTGGCTACCGGTTGCTGCCAGGATCCGGTTCAAAGTCCTGAACCTTGCCTACACTGCAGCCAACAGGACACCCCCTATCTACTTAGATGACATGACTTCGATTCTATGTGCCTGCTCGACCACTCTGCTCTGCAGCAGCAGGGCGCCTTGCGCCCCCTCCCACCCGAGTAAAGGGATCACAGAGCTTCTCCACCCTAGCTCCCCAGGTGGAACGAACTCCCTGCCCCTCTTCGAACCTCTCCCTCACTACCCATCTTCCGCCGTGGCCTGAAGACTCATCTCTTCAGACTATACCTGGACTTACTACCACCACTGTATATTTCATTCTAAATCCCCCCCCCCTTTCATGACACTCGTTACATGTTCCCCCATCCCAGCACTTTTTGGTAATTTGTATTTGTCCTAATATTGTAGCTTGTTCTTCTGCCTGGTTGGCTTGGCAGAGGTTAGGTCAGAATAGTGTTCACTGTGTGAACTAAACTGTGTTCTTGGCTAGAAATAGCTGTACTAAGTAAGTATTGTATCTTATTGAACCTGTGTTTTGTAGTTGTCCATGACCATGAAATGCACTTTTGTATGTCGCTTTGGATAAAAGTGTCTGCTAAACAAATGTAATGTAATGTAATTCGCCTAGAAAGCAGTTAGCATGGGTAACAGGTCATTAGTATAATGAGCAGTTGGCTAAAGTAGCAGCTTACTAGCGTAGAGGATATGACATTCCTCACGTTTCTGTGTCTCATTAGTTTACAGCCCTGTGTTTGTGATTGACCTCTCTGTGTTTGTGATTGACATCTCTGTGTTTGTGAATGACGTCACTGTGTATGTGATTGACAGCTCTGTGTTTGTGATTGACAGCCCTTTGATGAGGACTACCTGAACCACCTGGACCCTCCTGTGAAGCACATGTCATTCCACGCGTACATCCGCAAGCTGACGGGTGGCGCTGACAAGTGAGTGACACCAGGGGGCGCCAGACTGTTCACTGCAGTCTACCCAAGGCTAGCTGTTTCTGTAAAGAGCAACTTTAGAAAAAATACCAATACAGACACTTATATGTGTGGTGACGTAATGTTGGGTTAATTCAGTGACCTGCAATATGTGTTCTGGAGGATTTGGTGCCGTTGAGTATCACTGATTTTTGTCATGTGCCATAATATTATCACCTGCTTGGACGTAGGATTTGGCTGGGGGTTTGTGTGTGTGATATTCTGTGTGACCTTTGTGTGTGTGTGTGTGTTACACTGTGTGACCTCTGTGTGTGTGTGTGTGTTACACTGTGTGACCTTTGTGTGTGTGTGTGTCTGTGTTACACTGTGTGACCTGTGTGTGTGTGTGTGTGTGTGTGACTGTGTGTGTGTGTGTGTGTGTGTGTGTGTGTGTGTATTACACTGTGTGACCTGTGTGTGTGCATCTGTGTGTATTACACTGTGTGTATGTGTGCATGTGTGTGTGTGTGTGTGTTACACTGTGTGACCTGTGTGTCTGTGTGTATTACACTGTGTGTGTGCATCTGTGTGTCTGTGTGTATTACACTGTGTGACCTGTGTGTGTATGTGTGTGTATTACATTGTGTGTGTGTGTGTGTGTGTGTCTGTATGTATTACAGTGTGTGCGCGTGTGTGTGTGTGTGTTACACTGTGTGACCCTGTGTGTGTGTGTGTGTGTGTGTGTATTACACTGTCTGTGTGCATGTGTGTGTGTGTATTACCCTGTGTGTGTGTGTGTGTGTGTCTGTGTGTATTACACTGTGTGACCTGTGTGTGTGTGTGTGTGTGTGTGTGTATTACCCTGTGTGTGTGTCTGTGTGTATTACACTGTGTGTGTGTGTGTGTGTCTGTGTGTATTACACTGTCTGTGCGTGCATGTGTGTGTGTGTATTACCCTGTGTGTGTGTGTGTGTGTCTGTGTGTATTACACTGTGTGTGCGTGTGTGTGTGTGTGTAAATTACACTGTGTGTGTGTGTCTGTGTGTATTACACTGTGTGTGTGTGCATGTGTATGTGTATATTACACTGTGACCTGTGTGTGTGTGTGTGTGTGTGTGTGTGTGTGTGTATTACACTGTGTGACCTGTGTGTGTGTGTGTCTGTGTGTGTGTGTGTGTGTATTACACTGTGTGACCTGTGTGTGTGTGTGTGTGTGTGTGTGTGTATTACACTGTCTGTGTGTGTGCATGTGTGTGTGTGTGTATTACACTATGTGACCTGTGTGTGTGTGTGTGTGTGTGTGTGTGTGTCTGTCTGTGTGTGTATTCCACTGTGTGTGTGTGTGTGTGTGCATGTGTGTGCGTGTGTTACACTCTGTGACCTGTGTGTGTGTGTGTGTGTCTGCCTGTGTGTATTCCACTGTGTGTGTGTGTGTGTGTGTGCATGTGTGTGCGTGTGTTACACTGTGTGACCTGTGTGTGTCTGCTGACAGAGGGAAGTTTGTGGCTCTGGAGAACATCAGCTGTAAGATAAAGTCTGGCTGTGAGGGGCACCCGCCCTGGCCTGAGGGAATCTGCACCAAGTGCCAACCCAGCGCCATCACGCTCAGCCGCCAGGTATATGCACCTGAACACCTGCACACCTGTACACCAGGACACCTGTATCCCTGTACACCTGTACACCAGTACACCTGTACACCTACACACCTGTACACCTGCACACCTGTATCCCTGGACACCTACACACCGGTACACCTGTACACCAGTACACCTACACCTGCACACCTGTACCCCTGTACACCTACACACCGGTACACCTGCACACCTGTACACCAGGACACCTGTATCCCTGTACACCTGTACACCAGTCCCTGTACACCTGCACACCTGTATACACCTACACACCGGTACACCTGTACACCAGTACACCTGCACACCCGTACACCGGTACACCTGCACACCTGTATCCCTGTACACCTACACACCAGTACACCTGCACACCTGTGCACCGGTACACCTGCACACCTGTATCCTTGTACACCTACACAGCGGTACACCGGTACACCTGCACACTTCCACACCAGTACACCTGTAAACCTGTACACCTACACACTGGTACATCTGCACACCTGTACACCTACACACCTGCACACCTACACACCGGTACACCTGCACACTTACACACCTGTACACCTGCACTTTTACACAGCTGTACACCTATACACATACACACCGGTACACCTGCACTCTTACACACCTGTAGACCTACACTGCTGTACTCCTACACTCTTACACACCTGCACACCTGTACACCTGCACTCTTACACATCTGTACACCTGTACATTTACACACCTGCACACCTACGCAGCTGTACACCACACCAGACCTGGGTCAAATACGTATTTGTTTTGGATTCAAATACTTTTCTGTGCTCTGTTGATCTTGCCTGGTGTAATTGAGCCTGCCAATATGATCAGAAGGCGGGGTTTGCACTTTTTGAGTATTTCATTGCTTCCAAAACACCAGACAAGATCAGTATAGTGTAGAAAAGTATTTGAATCCAAAACAAATACGTATTTGACCTGGGTCTGCACTACACACTCTAATGCCCGCGCTAACGCAAGCATTGCAGACCTGCGCGTTTGTTTTGCTCCTGCAGAAGTACAGACACGTGTTTGTTTTACTCCTGCAGAAGTACAGACCTGCGTGTTTGTTTTGCTGCTGTAGAAGTACAGACACGTGCGTTTGTTTTGCTCCTGCAGAAGTACAGACCTGTGTGTTTGTTTTGCTCCTGCAGAAGTACAGACACATGCGTTTGTTTTGCTCCTGCAGAAGTACAGACCTGTGCGTTTGTTTTGCTCCTGCAGAAGTACAGACCTGTGTGTTTGTTTTGCTCCTGCAGAAGTACAGACACGTGTTTGTTTTGCTCCTGCAGAAGTACAGACCTGTGTGTTTGTTTTGCTCCTGCAGAAGTACAGACCTGTGTGTTTGTTTTGCTCCTGCAGAAGTACAGACCTGTGTGTTTGTTTTGCTCCTGCAGAAGTACAGACACATGCGTTTGTTTTGCTCCTGCAGAAGTACAGACACATGTGTTTGTTTTGCTCCTGCAGAAGTACAGACACGTGGATAATATTATGTTTGAGAACCACACCATCGCCGACCGCTTCCTGGACTTCTGGAGGAAGACGGGCAGCCAGCGAATGGGCTTCCTGTACGGCCGCTACACCGAGCACAAGGACATCCCCCTGGGCCTTCGGGCCGAGGTGGCCGCCATCTACGAGCCCCCACAGGTGCGCCTGCCTGTTTCAGCCACCGGGGGCAGCAGCTGCTCACGCAGGGCACAACGAAGTGGAGCTCACTCCAGCACACTGCATATACCCACTCAGTCAAATTTAACACCAGAGTCTGCTACTCTTATACCAGCACACTGCATATACCCACTCAGTGCAATTTAACACCAGAGTCTGCTACTTTTATACCAGCACACTGCATATACCCACTCAGTGCAATTTAACACCAGAGTCTGCTACTCTTATACCAGCACACTGCATATACCCACTCAGTGCAATTTAACACCAGAGTCTGCTACTCTTATACCAGCACACTGCATATACCCACTCAGTGCAATTTAACACCAGAGTCTGCTACTCTTATACCAGCACACTGCATATACCCACTCAGTGCAATTTAACACCAGAGTCTGCTACTCTTATACCAGCACACTGCATATACCCACTCAGTCAAATTTAACACCAGAGTCTGCTACTCTTATACCAGCACACTGCATATACTCAGTGCAATTTAACACCACTCATACCAGCACACTGCATTACCCACTCAGTGCAATTTAACACCAGAGTCTGCTACTCTTATACCAGCACACCCACTGTCATAACACCAGAGTACCAGCACACTGCATATACCCAGTGCAATTTAACACCAGAGTCTGCTACTCTTATACCAGCACACTGCATATACCCACTCAGTGCAATTTAACACCAGAGTCTGCTACTCTTATACCAGCACACTGCATATACCCACTCAGTCCAGAGTCTGCTACTCTTATACCAGCACACTGCATATACCCACTCAGTCAAATTTAACACCAGAGTCTGCTACTCTTATACCAGCACACTGCATATACCCACTCAGCACCACACTGCATATACCCACTCAGTCAAATTTAACACCAGAGTCTGCTACTCTTATACCAGCACACTGCATATACCCACTCAGTCAGATTTAACACCAGAGTCTGCTACTCTTATACCAGCACACTGCATATACCCACTCAGTCAAATTTAACACCAGAGTCGCGGTTCGTGCTCAGAAAATGGGCTAAGTAGCAGTCGATTTGTTTTATTTATTAATTTATTTATTTATTAAACTGTAAATGATTGGCTCTTGACTCAGGCTTACTGTTCATGATTGGCTTCTGATTCAGGCTATCTATACATGATTGGCTCCTGGCTCAGCCTAACTGTATGTGATTTCAGATTGGAACTCAGAACAGCCTGGAGTTAGTGGATGATCCCAAGGCTGCTGCAGTGGACGAGATTGCAGCTAAACTCGGCCTTCGTAAGGTAACTGCACACTGCCTACTGCATACTGCACACTACACCGTGCACTCTGCACACTGCACACTGAACGCTGCACACTGCAAACTACACCCTGCACTCTGCACACTGCACACTGCTCTCTGCACACTGAACACTGATCTCTGCTGACTGCCTACTGCACACTGCACACTGCTCTCTGCACACTGCACACACCCTGTACACTACACACTGCAAACTACACACTGCACATACACACACTGAACACTACACTTTGCGCATTACACACTGCTCTCTGCTCACTGCACACTGCACACTGCACACACGCTGCACACACACAGTGTGTGTATGTGTCATTTGTGTGTGTATGCGTGTATGTATGTGTGTTTGTAATCTGTGTCTGTTTGTGTGTGTATAATCTGTGTGTGTGTTTGTGTTTGTGTGTGTATAATCTGTGTGTATATGTGTGTGTAAAATGTGTGTATGTGTATGTATAATCTGTGTTTGTGTACATAATCTGTGTGTGTGTATATAATCTGTGTATTTGTGTGTGTATAATCTGCGTGTGTGGTTGTGTGTGTGTGTATATCTGTTCATATAATCCGTGTGTGTATATAATCTGTGTGTGTGTCTGTGTGTGTACAATGTGTGTGTGTATAATCTGTGTGTGTATATATATATAATCTGCTTGTATGTGTGTATAATACTGTGTGTGTGTGTGTGTAATCTCTGTGTATTTGTGTGTGTGTATAATCTGTGTGTGTGTGTGTATATATGTATATAATCTGTGTGTGTGATTGTGTGTGTGTATACTCTGTGTGTATTTGTGTGTATAATCTGTGTGTGTGTATGTAATCTGTGGATGTGTGTGTATGTATAATCTGTGTGTGTGTGTGTGTGTGTGTATAATCTGTGTGTGTGTCTGTGTGTGTGTAATTTGTGTGTGTGTGTGTGTGTGTGCATAATACTGTGTGTATGTATAATGTGTGTGTGTGTGTATAATCTGTGTGTGTGTGTGTATATAATCTGTGTTTGTGTGTGTATAATTGTGTGTGTGTGTGTGTGTGTATATATATAATCTGTGTTTGTGTGTGTATAATCTGTGTGTGTGTTTTGCAGGTTGGCTGGATCTTCACAGATCTCCTCTCAGAGGACACCAGGATAGGCACCGTGCGCTACACCAGGAACAAGGTGAGACCGCACCTCGAACCCACAGCCACCCACCCTGTGTGTTAATGGAATGTATGATGACTTCCTGGTTAGTGGGATGTAATGGTATGACTTCCTGGTTAATAGGATCTAATGGTATGATTACTTCCTGGTTAATGGGATGTAATGGTATGATTACTTCCTGGTTAATGAGATGTAATGGTATGACTTCCTGGTTAGTGGGATGTAATGGTATGACTTCCTGGTTAATGGGATGTAGTGTTATGGCTTCCTGGTTAATGGGATGTAATGGTATGATGACTTCCTATCCAGGACGCGTACTTCCTGAGTGCTGAGGAGTGCATCACAGCCGGAGACTTCCAGAACCGGCAACCCAATCCCTGCCGCCTGTCCCCCGATGGCCACTTTGGCTCCAAGTTTGTCACTGTGGTAGCAACAGGTACCGCCCCCTTTACTCAGCACAGGCAGTGATTGGATAAAGGGCTAACCTCCCTACCAATGATATGATAGTTGCACTCTGTATGTTTTATGTGATGGCATGATAGTGCAGGGTTTTCCCCAGAAAAGTTGTTAGCCCGGTGGCAAGTACCTTTTGACGGGGGCCGGCAGCCAAGTGTCTTTTTTGATGGGGGCCCGGCGTGGGCCAGCAACAGACTGATGGCAGCATTAAGGTAGGGCCCATTAGTTTCTGTGATAACAGAATCATGGACGGAATCGCGGAACTGAGAATTTAAAAAAGCTATAACACAGATTCCATAGGGCCCTACATTAAGTCAGTGCTAAAAGCTGACTGGAGATTTGAAAATATGACTACATAATGTGAATGTTGTTATAAATAAGTCATTTATTCAACACACATTTTAAAAAATCAACAACTATTTACAGCATAGCAGAGTCTTACAAAGAATCTGACAACAATATACAGTCTTGCTGTGTTTTCAACAACAACAAAAGAAATTAAATTAAATAATATCGAAGTTTTTGCAGTCTACAAAAAACTTGAAAAAAGTCCTGATTGGCTACTGATTCTTACAGTCTTTGAATGCTGGGCACATTTCAACAACAACAAAGAAATTAAATTAAATTAAATTAAAATAAATAATATCACTTATCACTCAACAGAAAACTTGTATCAAGTCCTGATTGGCTACTGAATCTTACAACAAGCCTTGGAATGCTGGGCACATTTAAACATTTAAAAAACTGTCTTTTCGGCTTTTACCTTTCCTCCTTGACATTATCCCTTCATTTCAGGAAGGTATCTGTGTTACTGACTGTTTGGCTAACTAGCTAAGTTAGCTAAATGACCACGTTGTCATAAAATTTTTCCCGACCGTGAAAACTGCCTGGCTTTTTACATTTTGGACAGATGTGGCACCTGAGTAAATCTATCGTTGTTTCAGGCCCAGCACTTTCGACACAAGCAATATCAAAAAAATCCTCAAATTTCTTCTTACCACGAACGTTACATTCATGCTACTAGTTTAACGTTACCTACACACTGCTTAAGTTAATATACAAAGAATGTACTTACCGACGAGATGAAGTGATAACGCAGTTTGTAACGAGGTTAGTTAGCCTACTAAATTAGAAATGGTGGCTTGCTAGGTAACGTTAGCTTGTGATAGTTGGAAGCGTCAAGTGTTGAACGTCACGTTACGCACAATGGGGGTAAAGAACACTGATCTCAGACCACAGACATATGTCCATGTCTCAGGCCTGCTGTTTTCCTATAGTGCGTTCACGTTTTAACCAACAGATGTCGCTGGGGAGCTTTCCAACCGAGCCGCCCCACTGTAACTGTAGTTTAAAAAACATCTTAAAAATACATTTAAAAAAAAAAAAAGAATTCCCCAATGCTTAGGCCTGGCAGGGGGTCAACTTAGGCCCGGCAGGCCACCGGGCTTGCAGTACACTGACGGAAACCGTGATAGTGGTGTGAGAGTGGAATTACGTGGCGGTGTAGTGGAGTAGTGGAGCCATGTTGTGGCAGTGGTACGTCGGGATAATAGTGGGATAGTCTCATAATGTAATAGTTGTGTAATGGTATGAATATTGTGATGGTGCTGTATGGCTATGGTGTCATTGTATCTGATCTGGGGCTGTCCTGCTGTGCCACCAGGGGGTCCTGATAATCAGGTGCACTTTGAGGGGTACCAGGTGTCCAATCAGTGCATGGCGCTGGTACGGGACGAGTGCCTGCTGCCCTGTCGGGACGCCCCAGAGCTGGGGTACGCCAAGGAGTCCAGCACCGAGCAGTACGCCCCTGACGTCTTCTACACGGTACTGCACTCAACACAACGTAACCGTACACCACAACATCTTCTACAAGGTACTGCACTCAACACAACACACAACAGTACGCCCCCGACGTCTTCTACAAGGTACTGCACTCAACACAACGTAACAGTACACCCCCAATGTCTTCTACAAGGCACTGCACTCAACACAACGTAACAGTACACCCCCAATGTCTTCTACAAGGCACTGCACTCAACACAACGTAACAGTACACCCCCAATGTCTTCTACAAGGCACTGCACTCAACACAATACCTAACAGTACACCCTCAACGTCTTCTACAAGGTACTGCACACACAACACACATACACGGACACACCGCACACACATGCACACACACACCACGTGCGTGCACACACACACATAAACACATTCATACTTGCACATGCATATACACACACTGATACGACATGTATGCACATGCCCCACATGCACACCAGCTGTACACCATATGTGCGTACACACACACATACTATAAACAAATTTGCAAGCACACACACATACACATATATTTAAATGGAATTTCTGTTCATTTGTAAGTAACTCTATAATCTACAAATGATATGTAGAGAATATATTAAATAATTAAAGATATGTAAAGAATTATATTAAAAATAATGTAAATAAGTATTCCCCCCGTGTATTAATAAACTAATGTAAATTCTATTGAAAGAATAAATACATTAATGAGGTTCACCTATGCTGACTTCCAGTCCATCCATGACTCAAATGATGCAGCAGATCAGATCAGTCACACAGCCTGGAGGACCAGGGAACTGCCTGTGGAGTCAATGCTGCTAGGAGGCGGAAATCTGGGTTTAAATCCCTGCTGAAAATCCATGGCTTGTCCTGAAAACTGCTACTCTGTGGAGAAAACGTACATTCAGGAATGGGAGCGCGTCCCTAAATGTGTGCAGCTGGTCTCCACGTACCTGAGGAGACCCAGGGCTCTGACAGCTGCTTTCAGTCAAAGAGGCCTTTCTGCAAAGGCTCCTCTGGGGGATGAATACTTGTGTAAATGTGTGTGTGTGCGCGTGTGTGTGTGTGTGTCTGTGTGTGCGTGTGTATGTTTGTGTGTGTGTGTGTGTGTGTGTGCGCGCGCGCATGTGCGTACATGTGTGTGTGTCTGTGTGCGTGTGTATGTTTGTGTGTGTGTCTGTGTCTGTGTGTGCGTGTGTATGTTAGTGTATATGTTTGTGTGTGTGTATGTGTGTGCGTGCGCGCGTGCGTGTGTGTGCGTGCGTGCGCGTGTGCGCGTGTGCGCGTGCGTGCGTATGTGTGCGTGTGAGTGTGTGTACGTGCCTGTGTGCGTGCGTGTGTGTCACTGTGTGTGTGTATGTGTGTGTGTGCGTGTGTGTGTGCACAAGCGCGTGTGTGTGTGTTTGTGTATGTCTGTGTGTGTGTGTGCGCGCGCGCGCGAGCGTGTGTGTGTGTATGTCTGTGTGTGTGTGTGTGTGTGTGTGTGTGTGTGTGTGTGTGCACAAGCGTGTGTGTGTGTGTGTGTATGTCTGTGTGTGTGTGTGTGCGCGCGCGTGTGTGTGTGTATGTCTGTGTGTGTGTGTGTGTGTGTGTGTGTGTGTGTGTGTGCGCGCGAGCGTGTGTGTATGTGTGTATATGTGTGTGTGTGTATGTGTGTATATGTGTGTGTGTGTATGTGTGTATGTATGTCTGTGTGTGTGTGTGTATGTGTGTGTGTGTGTATGTGTGTATGTATGTCTGTGTGTGTGTGTCTATGTCTGTGTGTGCGTGTGTATGTTAGTGTATATGTGTGTGTGTGTGTGTGTGTGCGCGCGCGCGTGTGTGTATGTATGTCTGTGTGTGCACGCGTGCCTACGACACAGAGAGCATGTTTGTGCGTGAGAGACAGGGTCTGCAGCACATCTGATTAAGGGTGTCTAGACCGTAGGTACTGAGATTTGTGTTATGATCAGTTGTTTCCTCCAATCAGGACAAAGACAAATTTGGCAATGACATCACATACCTCGCCCGGCCACTGCCTGTGGAGTATCTCATCATTGACGTGAGTATCCATGACGACTGTCCATGACAACGCTTTTGTTTTTGTTGACCCTTGACGTAATGTGAGTTCTGTCTGAGTGCTGGTGCTGAGCCTCTAGCACAAGCCATCTGTGGCGTCTGTATCCCAGAATGCACTGCTCCACCTGCTTCGCTACTGACACCATCCTCAGCTTAGCTATAGATGCACTGTGCTGTCTGAACTATCTACTGCTTTTTATTTATTGTAGTTTGGAATTTGAATCAGATGACAGAAATATGTGCCGGTGCATCCTGGGATTTGTACTCAGTTGGAGCGCAGATTTTTTTGTGTGGAAATCTGAAGGTTTACATGAAGTGTCCAGTCTTCACTCATTACAGAGGAGCACAGTATCTTATTATTCCAGCCTTCTGAACCTCCCCTCCAGGAACAGAGCACCTTAAATATATATCCACCAGTCCGGCTTTTCAACCCCAGTGGGCTGTGCAGTGGTGTACTGTGCAGTATCAATACGCAGTATGTAGGATCAGTGTGCAGTGTGCAGTATCAATACGCAGTGTGTAGGATCAGTGTGCAGTATCAATACGCAGTGTGTAGGATCAATGTGCAGTATCAATACGCAGTGTGTAGGATCAGTGTGCAGTGTGCAGTATCAATACGCAGTGTGTAGGATCAGTGTGCAGTGTGCAGTATCAGTACGCAGTGTGTAGGATCAGTGTGCAGTGTGCAGTATCAATACGCAGTGTGTAGGATCAGTGTGCAGTGTGCAGTATCAGTACGCAGTGTGTAGGATCAGTGTGCAGTGTGCAGTATCAATACGCAGTGTGTAGGATCAGTGTGCAGTGTGCAGTATCAATACACAGTGTGTAGGATCAGTGTGCAGTGTGCAGTATCAATACGCAGTGTGTAGGATCAGTGTGCAGTATCAATACGCAGTGTGTAGGATCAGTGTGCAGTGTGCAGTATCAATACGCAGTGTGTAGGATCAGTGTGCAGTATCAATACGCAGTGTGTAGGATCAGTGTGCAGTGTGCAGTATCAATACGCAATGTGTAGGATCAGTGTGCAGTATCAATACGCAGTGTGTAGGATCAGTATCTTGGATCAGTGTGCAGTGTGTAGGATCAGTATCTAGGATCAGTGTGCAGTATCAATACGCAGTGTGTAGGATCAGTGTGCAGTGTGTAGGATCAGTATCTAGGATCAGTGTGCAGTGTGTAGGATCAGTATCTAGGATCAGTGTGCGGTGTGTAGGATCAGTATCTAGGATCAGTGTGCAGTGTGTAGGATCAGTATCTAGGATCAGTGTGCAGTGTGTAGAATCAGTGTGCAGTGTGTAGGATCAGTATCTAGGATCAGTGTCAGGGTTTTCCTGCCATAGAAAGGCTTAGGCGCAGCGCCTAAGTGATTTTGCGGAGCGCCTTAAGCCGAATGAACGTAAAAAGGCATTTAGGCCACATATCATTACATTTCATTACATTACATTTATTTGGCAGACGCTTTTATCCAAAGCGACATACAAAAAGTGCATGTCATGGTCATAGACAACTGCTAAACACAGGTTCAGTAAGGTACAATACTTATTTTGTACAGCTATTTCTAGCCAAGAACACAGTTTAGTTCACACAGTGAACACTATTCAGACCTAACCTCTGCAAAGCCAACTAGGCAGAAGAATAAGCTACAGTATTAGGACAAATACAAATTACCAAAAAGTGCTGGGATGGGGTAACATGTAACAAGTGTCATGAAAAAGGGGGGGGGGGGGGGGGGGGGGGGGGATTTAGAGTGAAATATACAGCGTGGTGGTGGTTAGTCTAGGTATAGTCTGAAGAGATGAGTCTTCAGGCCACTGCGGACGATGGGTAGTGAGGGGGAGGTTCGGAGAGGAACGGGGAGTTCGTTCCACCACTGGGGAGCTAGGGTGGAGAAGCTCTGTGATCCCTTTGGCGGGGTGGGAGGGGTCACAATATCAGAATGAATGTAAAAATAACACTGACAAAAAAAAACAAAAAACAAAACGGAGAGGTGGCTTTATGGTTTTAAACACTTTGCGCTATGATGCCATTATAAATAGAAGTGGGTGATTGACGAGCGTTTTTATGTTTTTACGCATATAGGTTAAATGCATTTACGGATTATAGCGTTTTTTCCCAAAGATGATATTTCTTGATATAATTGTGCTGCCGTGTTAACACATTACTACGGTTGTGGGTCAGGCACTCTTCATGGTAAGAAGAAATTTTAGTATAGCGCTTCCGATTTTGCTTGTGTCGAAAGTGCTGCGACGGAAACAGCGATAGATTTACCCACTAGCCACATCTGTCAAAAATGTAAACAAGTATTCCAGTTTTCACGGTCGGGAAAAAATTTATGGCAACGTTAGCCAGCGAAGCTAGTTAGTTGATGTTACATAAAGATACCTCGATTGAACTAACGTTAGTATCTAACGTGGCTTGGTAGCTAAACAAAGTTAGGCTGTGTTCACACGTAACGTCTTTTTCTGATGAAAACCGCTGGTCAAAGTGTTTTTTCATTAAACAAAAAAAAACTCCAAAATATAGGCTAGTTGAGAGCGCCTAAGCCCTTGAAAACCTAGGGAAAACCCTGAGTGTGCAGTGTGTAGGATCAGTGTGCAGTATGCAGGAACAGTGTGCAGGATCAGTACGCAGTGTGTAGGATCAGTGTGCAGTGTGCAGGAACAGTGTGCAGTGTGTAGGATCAGTATCTAGGATCAGTGTGCAGTGTATAGGATCAGTGTGCAGTGTGTAGAATCAGTGTGCAGGATCAGTACTCAGTGTGCAGTGTGTTGGATCAGTATGCAGTGTGCAGGATCAGTGTGTAGTGTGTAGGATCAGTGTGAGGGATCAGTACGCAGTGTGCAGGATCATTTTGCAGTGTGTTGGATCAGTATGCAGTGTGCAGGATCAGTGTGCAGTGTGTAGGATCAGTGTGAGGGATCAGTACGCAGTGTGCAGGATCATTTTGCAGTGTGCAGGTGCAGTGTGCAGGATCAGTACGCAGTGTGCAGGATCAGTGTGCAGTGTGTAGGATCAGTGTGCAGTGTGTAGGATCAGTTAGCAGTGTGCAGGATCAGTGTGCAGTGTATAGTATCAGTGTGCAGGATCAGTGTGCAGTGTGCAGGATCAGTGTGCAGTGTATAGTATCAGTGTGCAGTGTGTAGGATCATTTTGCAGTGTGCAGGTGCAGTGTGCAGGATCAGTACGCAGTGTGCAGGATCAGTGTGCAGTGTGTAGGATCAGTGTGCAGTGTGTAGGATCAGTTAGCAGTGTGCAGGATCAGTGTGCAGTGTGCAGGATCAGTACGCAGTGTGTAGTATCAGTGTGCAGTGTGTAGGATCAGTTAGCAGTGTGCAGGATCAGTGTGCAGTGTATAGTATCAGTGTGCAGTGTGTAGGATCAGTTAGCAGTGTGCAGTGTGCAGGATCAGTGTGCAGTATGTCATTTTATATGACCTGTAAAATAAAATTAACTAATAGAGGTGAATATGTGAACCCTTTAGCACATTGTTTGTATGTTGCTGTAACGCTGCTATTGCAGTAAGGTTAGTGTGCCATTGCAGTAACATTGCTGTAACGGTAGTGTGATGTTGCTGCAGTGAGGTTAGTGATTCTGTACTCTTTCACAGATCACCACCACCTTCCCTAAAGACCCCGCCTACACCTTTACCTCCCCACATCGCTTCCCCATCGAGAACCGGGACGTCCTGGGAGAGACACAGGTAATCACCCCTCTCATAGCTGCGCGGGGATTGGTCAGTTAACGCTCACCCCTCGTAGCTGTGCAGGGATTGGTCAGCTAACGCTCACCCCTCATAGCTGTGCAGGGATTGGTCAGCTAACGCTCACCCCTCTCATAGCTGCACAGGGATTGGTCAGTTAATGCTCACCCCTCTCATAGCTGCACAGGGATTGGTCAGTTAACGCTCACCCCTCTCATAGCTGTGCAGGGATTGGTCAGCTAACGCTCACCCCTCTCAAAGCTGCACAGGGATTGGTCAGCTAATGCTCACCCCTCTCATAGCTGCCCAGGGATTGGTCAGCTAACGCTCACCCCTCATAGCTGCACAGGGATTGGTCAGCTAACGCTCACCCCTCATAGCTACGCAGGGATTGGTCAGCTAACGCTCACCCCTCATAGCTCCAGATGGTTCTGTTGTATATCCTGCAGCTGATCTGATATGAGGGTTCTGTGCTTGTGTGGGAGTGTGCTGCGCTGTCAGGAACGATCTGTGTAATACAGACATGCTGTGCATTAGGCCTGCAGGGTGCCAGTGAAGTTTTATAACGCAGTCTTTTAACAGGGCTCCCCGTCTGCCTGCATGATGCATGCCACAGTAATGAGGCACAGCATGCTGATTGAACTGGGTGGAGTTGGTCCTCACAGTGTGTGCCCAGTAGGGCTACAGGGCCTTTTCTAATGATCTCCACATGTCTGACATTTCATCTGCTGACATCATCAGAGGCTTGTTAAAGGCACGTGGATGTGCTGCTAATAATTAGTGAACCTCGTTCAGCTATGACATTAACTGCAGCTCTCTTCCTTGTGTGTCTGTTTGTGTGCATGTACGTGTGTGCGCATGTGTGTGCGTGTGTGCAGGATTTCCATAGTTTAGCCTCATACCTGTCCCAGAGTACATCGTCAGTGTTTCTGGACTTGGTCTCTGACTTCCACCTGCTGCTCTTCCTGGTTACCAACGAGGTCATGCCCCTGAAGGTCTGTACTGCACCACGCCCGTCGCATGACCTGCAACCACACCCGGTCACATGACCTGCAATCACACCCAGTCACATGACCTGCAATCACGCCCAGTCACATGACCTGCAATCACACCCAGTCACATGACCTGCAATCACACCCAGTCACATGACCTGCAACCACGCCCAGTCTCATGACCTACAACCACGCCCAGTCACATGGCTCGCAACCATGCCTAGTCACCTGAACTGCAACTGTGCCCAGTCACCTGACCTGACAACCACATGTCACATGACCTGCAACCACACGTCACATGACTTACAACCATGGCCAGTCAAATGACCTGACAACTACACGTCACATTGCCCGCAATCACTCTTTCTGCTCGCCCGTGTAGGACAGCATCAATGCTGTTATCTGTTTTGGATCAGTAATGGTCCCTACCTGTTTCCCAGTGCATTGTGGCTAAGGGGTCCACCTGTTTCCCTCTGCATACTGGATAAGGTCTGCGCTAGTTTACAAGTGCATTGTGGGTAAGGTCTATGCCTGTGCTCATAGGACAGCATCGGTCTCCTGCTGGAAGCGGTGAAGACGTCCAATGAGGAGCTGGCGCAGACCTGGAAGAAGTCTGAGCAGTGGGCCACCATCGAGCAGCTGTGTGGTGAGTGGGGCGGGGCCGGGGCGGGGCGGGGCTAGGCTGGGCTGGGTGGGGGGGTCACCATCGAGCAGCTGTGTGGTGAGTAGGGCGGGGCCAGGGCAGGGCGGGGCTGGGCCGGGGCTGGGCTGGACGGGGCTGGACGGGGCAGGGTGGGGGCTGGGCTGGGCTGGGTGGGGCGGGGGGGCCACTATCGAGCAGCTGTTTGGTGAGTGGGGCGGGGCCAGGGCGGGGGAGGCACCATCGAGCAGCTCTGTGGTGAATGGGCGGGGCCAGGGCGGGGTGGGGTCTGGCTGGGCTGGACGGGGGGGGGGGCAGGGTGGGGGCTGGGGGCTGGGTGGGGCGGGGGGCCACCATCGAGCAGCTGTGTGGTGAGTGGGGCGGGGCCAGGGCGGGGTGGGGGCTGGGCTGGGCTGGGTGAGGTGGGGGGCCACCATCGAGCAGCTGTGTGGTGAGTGGGGCGGGGCCAGGGCAGGGTGGGGGCTGGGCTGGGCTGGGCTGGGTGGGGTGGGGGGCCACCATCAAGCAGCTGTGTGGTGAGTGGGGCGGGGCCAGGGCGGGGTGGGGGCTGGGCTGGGCTGGGTGGGGTGGGGGGCCACCATCAAGCAGCTGAGTGGTAAGCGGGGCGTGGCAGGGCTGGGCCGACGCGGGGCGGGGCTGGGCAGGGCGGGGGCTGGGTGGGGAGCGGCCTGAGACTGCTTGCAGGCTGAGGGGAATAATCAGACAGGTGTGTGTAAAGGTCCCTCACAGGTGTGTTTCCCCACAGGTACGGTGGGCGGGCAGACGTCCGGGTCACATGAGTATGGCGCCATGGGGGGGCCCTCCCTCCCAGCATCCTCTTCTGCCATGTGGTCCTGCCTTCACTGCACCTTCATGAACCAGCCTGGGACAGAGCACTGCGAAATGTGCAGTCTACCCCGCAGCTAGGCCCTGCCCCCTTAGACCCCGCCCTCTCCTCTCCTGTCCCGCCCACCACATCACAGCCAGGACCAGCCAGAAGAACGGGATCCCCCCCCATTCTCCTGCCCCCTTCGCCCATCTGCCCTTCGGCTCACACCCAGGCTGCAGCGGTCACCTCAAGGTCAGAGGTCAAATGCCACCTAACTCTGTCCCTACACTGGCCCCACCCCCAATGTAGGCACTCTGAGGCCCCGCCCCCTCAGCATTTGCTCTCTGAAGCCCCGCCCCCTCAGCATTTGGTCTGAGGCACCGCCCCCTCAACCTTTGCTCTCTGAGGCCCTGCCCCCTCAGCATGAGCTCTGAGGCCCCGCCCCCTCAGCGTTTGCTCTCTGAGGCCACGCCCCCTCAGTGTTCGCTGAAATGGTTGTGTAACTGCTCTGAGGCTTGTTGCTTTTCTGTTCTTCGTTCGGACAGAAGCACACCCCTGTGGCGGGGATACGCCCACTCGCTCTGGTTTGCTGCCACGTTTGGAGTGGCAGGTGGTCCCTGAAGCTGTTGAAATGCTTGTGAAGGTGTGCATTAGTCTGTATGGGGCTGTGGGCTCAGCTCTAACGCTGCTTCCCCAGTGTGTGTGTGTGTGTGTGTGTGTGTGTGTGTGTGTGTGTGGGAGGTTGGGCGGGCGGGCAGGCGTGCGTGCGTGTGTGTGTGTGTCTGCGTGTGTGTTCAATAAGATAGACAGTTGAGTCCAAACTCCTGTCCTCTTTCACTCCCTCCTTTCTCTTCACTCCCTTCCTCCCTCCCTCTCTGCCGCCCTTCGCATGCAGTCAGAGTGATGTGTGCAATCCCATCAGGCTTTGCTCAGCCTTCAAAGGCTTCAGCCACGCTGGGGGGTCAGAGGTCAACCCTCAGCGAAAAAAAATAAATCTCAACCCTCAACAGGGTTTATTTTGTCATAAGTTCCATATGTTCTGCACCTGTGGAGGGGGGGGGGCAGGCTCTAAATTTGGCAAGCTCTTGCTCTTGCCATCTGTTTGAATGCATAAAGTTTAAACTCATTCCAAATGAAATAAATGAATATTCAAAAGTGTTGATGTCCATCGCACAATGTTTCATTTAAAAGTTGCTCTTGATGTGCTTTTGAAATGCACTCCACTAAATACTGATGTTTGCGTAGAAATGAAGTGTAGAAGGCCAGTGCTGAGCTAGCATGGAGCTCAGTGTGGGGGGGCTGCGTGTTTGGGGGGGGGGTTACAGGAGCACATTTCACTGATAAGAGAGAAGTCCGCTTTTTACCTTTCTGAAATAGAATTCTGTTTTTAAAAGGCGTGCTTCACGGTTAACAACTTTGGTTGGTTTTGGTTTGGGTTTGGGTTTGTTAGGTTTTGGGTTGGGTTGGGTTTGGGGTTGGGCTGGGTTGAGTTGAGTTTGGGTTGGTTAGGTTTTGGGTTGGGTTGGGTTGGGATTTTGGGGTTGTGTTGAGTTGGGGTTGGGTTTGAGTTGGTTAGGTTTTGGGTTGGGTTGGGTTGGGTTTGGGGTTGGGTTGAGTTGGGTTTGAGTTGATTAGGTGTTGGGTTGGGTTGGGTTTGGGGTTGGGTTGGGTTGGGTTGGGCGTGCTCCTCGCCTTTTCCTGGTCTGGGTCACAGGAACTCTATTCACCTTTAAAACAGGCACTTTGGGCAGAGGGGGACTGGAGGGGATGGGCTGGGCTGCAGTTTGGGCAGAGGGGGGCTGGAGGGGACGGGCTGCAGTTTGGGCAGAGGGGGGGCTGGAGGGGGCTGGGCTGCAGTTTGGGCAGAGGGGGCTGGAGGGGCTGGGCTGCAGTTTGGGCAGAGGGGGCTGGAGGGGCTGGGCTGCAGTTTGGGAGAGGGGGGCTGGGGGGCTGCAGTTTGGGCAGAGGGGAGCTGGAGGGGCTGGGCTGCAGTTTGGGCAGAGGGGGGCTGGAGGGGCTGGGCTGCAGTTTGGGCAGTTGGGCTGCAGTTTGGGCAGAGGGGGGCTGGAGGGGCTGGGCTGCAGTTTGGGCAGAGGGGGGCTGGAGGGGCTGGGCTGCAGTTTGGGCAGAGGGGGGCTGGAGGGGCTGGGCTGCAGTTTGGGCAGAGGGGGGCTGGAGGGGCTGGGCTGCAGCTTGGCTTAATCAGAGAGAATCTGTCTTTTTCCTGTTTTCTAAGTGTGTTCAGCAGTATTTCAGTGAAAAACAGAAAAGTTTAAATATGGTTCTGTTAAGAGTGGCGTTATTTACGGGTCTGATGTGGACTGAGAGACCAAATCAGTCTCCTGCGTAGCTGAAGGACTTTTTCACTCTTGTATGCTGTAGATTTGGGTTTTGAAGTTTTAATCACAGGTCTACCAGAAAAAAAATGTGAAAAAATAAAATACATTTAAAACAAAGGAACCATGTATGTTGTCCAATTTCCATTTTCTGCACAGTATTGTAGAATAAAAACTTTCTTAACTACTTTTAACATTTCAAAACTGGGAAAGCGGGGAAATGCAAATGTGCTCACCGTAGCCCACCTTTAGTCAAGAGTGCTTGGCTATACATGCATATCTATCCGTCTATCTCCCTATCTATGTGTGTGTGTGTGTGTACATACAGTATAGCACAGGAGCTGGGTGCGCCATAGGCTGTACTCACGGTGTAAGGCTGATGGTTCAGGTTGCTTCGATAATTATCCAGCCGGCAATATGTATGAAATGTTTAACAAGACGTGGTGTAGCCTAAATCGCTCAGGATAACAGCTTCTGTAGAATGTGGGAAATGTACGTTAAGACTAAGTCGGAAGCCTTGGGCAATAGCATATTTGTACGTAGTTACGTTATTTTGGATTGCGTGGTCCCATTTCTGATCTCGTGTCAGTATGTAAAAATCTCGGAGTCGCACTGTGACTTCACGCGCTGGAATTCCGCGCGGCCACAGAACCACTCCATGAAAAACGCTTCCCGTCCGTAACAACAGATAAATCCCATCTGGACAGTCCGCGCGCCGGTCCTCTGCACGCGATCTGCTCGTTTGCGCAGCCACCTGCGCCCGCTGAGGAAGGCTTGCGGAACGGGCGGGAACCCAAACAGGACTTCGATGTGTAGCAAATTAAAAGAGTTCAGGAACTGTTACTCTTTATTCAAACGAATAAAAACGATAATGTTTTTTTTTCCCCAAATAGTATATTTTCAGTTCAAATTTATATAGCCCTTTTACAGACATTGTCACATAGACGCTTTGCATTGGAACTGAGGAAAAAACGACCGTAAACCCAAAAAGCGAGCAAGTAGTATTAATATGCCAAGTTATTACCAGTGATAGCCAAATTTGAGGATTAACAGGAAAACCAATCCTACTTTTAGAAAGTGATCGGTAAGCAACGCAGACAACTCAGTTTGTTAATCTAGTAATAGAACTCGCGTGTATAAATGAGTAATTTATACACGCGAGTACGTGAGTAATTACGTGAGTAATTCCAGGTTCCACGTTTAAACTGACACGCAGCTAATCCAAAATTGTCATGAATAAATTCATAAAACTTAAGTAACTATCCTGCCATGTCGGATGCTTTTTTGCGCGTTGGTCCAAGCATTAGGAAAGAGGGAGCCTCCTCCCCCCATCTTCTTTCGGACGGTGCCGCGTTTATGACGGATGAGGTTTGCAGGGCGGATATAGGGAGATGTCTGGTTTATGTTCAGTACATTTTGTGTTTCGGCGCTGAGGAATTTAGAAGAGACAGGTTCCCTGCTTTGTGCAAAGGAGTTTGTCCTACGGCCCCCATCCCAGGTATCTGCACGTTTACCACCGTAATGCTTACACGTGTGCTACATTTATGTATGCTAGAAAATACCACTGGAGTTATAATATAATCCGTAAATCTTTATGCACGGCATAAATACTCATATTTACTGAATAATGTTTACCATTCTAAAGTTTCTGTTTACAAACATTTCAAGGTCACGTCTGCCTTTGAAGGCTATTAAACCAGGAGATATTTTGAATGCAGTACAATGAATACATTCAGCTAGAAACTAATTGTACACAAGTAAAGCAAGTGGTTCTCCGGAATATTTGTGACCTGTAGCCTATTCGTGTTTGTTTCTGCCCTTGCGTTGAAGTGTAAACACGTGTGTTAAACTAATTAAAACGTCTTTCGGCCGCATAAATAGCGGCTGTTCGCGTCATGTTCAGTCATTGGCGTTTTCATGAACATTATATTTGTTCGTAAGTTCGGTGAATATGGAGGTGAAGAGGACCGCCGCCTTGGCTTGCCTGTGCCTGGTCGCGCTGAGCAGTGCGCAGAAAGCGAGGCGACAACACGGCGCCGAGTGGGACTACCGACCGGACGGTAAGAGACCGTTATCCGGATCACAGCGCGCACAATTCCTCTAAAACCACACACAAACTGCGTAATTCGAGCGTAATTTCATTTCTAGGGTCAATAAAACGACCTCCTAAGAAGGGTGCGTCTGACCGAGGAGAGAATTGATACTGTAAACCCGCTGAGAAGTAAAACTATGCAGTTAGATGATAGAAGATTACGAAGAATTGTATTATCTAGCCTATTCGTTTAGATTAGGATTATTTGAAATAATTAAGTTTAGATTAAATTATAATCACACAAATTATATTATTATGGATTAGATTATTATTTTATTAAATAATGATATATGGGATAGAGTTGTTATTATGTGTTAGATGAGATATGACACATAATGGCTGCTCTGTGCTGGGTTGTGTGTCCCTGTATCAGAGAAGGGCAACACCAAGAGCTGTGCCAATCTCACTATGGTTCTGGATAACTGGAAGTTTGCTATCACCACGCAAGTCAAAGATCTCCTTCTGAATGACCACAGAACCGTACTGCCTGACTATGGGAGGTAAGACACCTGCTCTGTGTGTGTGTATGTGTGTGTACTGGAATATAGCCACCCAACAGACCCAATCTACTGACAAGTGCTGGACAGCAGTGTAACATTAGCATAGAGTATAAGTACTGGACAGTAGTGTAGCATTACCATAGAAGCTAAGTGATGGACAGTAGTGTAGCATTAGCATAGAGGCTAAGTGCTGGACAGTAGTGTAGCATTAGCATAGAGTATAAGTACTGGACAGTAGTGTAGCATTACCATAGAGGCTAAGTGCTGGACAGTAGTGTAACATTAGCACAGAGTATAAGTGCTGAACAGTAGTGTAGCATTAGCATGGAGGCTAAGAGCTGGACAGTAGTGTAGCATTAGCATAGAGTATAAGTACTGGACAGTAGTGTAGCATTACCATAGAGGCTAAGTGCTGGACAGTAGTGTAACATTAGCACAGAGTATAAGTGCTGGACAGTAGTGTAGCATTAGCATGGAGGCTAAGAGCTGGACAGTAGTGTAGCATTAGCATAGATTATAAGTACTGGACAGTAGTGTAGCATTACCATAGAGGCTAAGTACTGGACAGTAGTGTAACATTAGCACAGAGTATAAGTGCTGGACAGTAGTGTAGCATTAGCATAGAGGCTAAGTGCTGGACAGTAGTGTAGCATTAGCATAGAGGATAAGTGCTGGACAGTAGTGTAGCATTAGCATAGAGGCTAAGTGCTGGACAGTAGTGTAGCATTAGCATAGAGGCTAAGTGATGGACAGTAGTGTAGCAGTAGCATGGAGGATAAGTGCTGGACAGTAGTGTCGCATTAGCATAGAGGTTAAGTGCTAAAAGAAGAAGTGTAGTTTTTGATGTTGACCTGGCGTTTGTGGCGCAGGATCCAGCCTCTGTCCGAGGCGCTGGGGGACCTGTATAAGGAGTTTAACAGCCTGAAGGACCGGCTGGGGGAGCTCACTGCCCGCTTTGACAGGGTGGAGGCGTTTGCGGATGACATGCGGATGGGTCGTGGGCCCCCACCCCCCAGGGCGGAGCACCCGGCCCCGCCCAGTCAGGACCCCGCCACCCCCGCTGCCAAAGGGGGCAGAGAGCAGGGCCACAGGAAGAGGGTCATCCGAAAGAAGCCCAAGAGTCCTCCGGCCTGAAGGTGCAACCTGGGCCCCATTCATTCACTCATTTACTCCCTAAATCTACTGTTCCACTCACACACTATACACACACACACACACAACACACACACATACAACACACTATACACACACACACACTCAAACACACTATACACACACACACACTCACACACACTATACACACACACACACTCACACACACTATACACACACACACATACAACACACTATACACACACACACACACTCACACACACTATACACACTATACACACACACACATACAACACACTATACACACACACACATAAAACACACTATGCACACACTATACACACACACACACACACACATACAACACACTATACACACACACACACACACACACACACACACACACTATACACACACGCACACACAAAAACATACTATACATACAACACACTATACACACACACTCACACACACTATACACACACACATAAAACACACTATGCACACACTACACACACACACACACATACAACACACATACAACACACTAC
Organism: Anguilla japonica; assembly: GCA_025169545.1. Classification (NCBI taxonomy): domain Eukaryota; kingdom Metazoa; phylum Chordata; class Actinopteri; order Anguilliformes; family Anguillidae; genus Anguilla; species Anguilla japonica. The sequence continues at coordinate 78,735,732 of CM045884.1, forward strand.
ACACACACACACACACATACAACACACTATACACACACACATCACACACACTATACACACACACACATAAAACACACTATACACACACACACACACTCACACACACTATACACACACGCACACACACACATAAAACACACTATACACACACACACACAAAACACACTATGCACACACTATACACACACACACATACAACACACTATACACACACACACACACACACACTATACACACACGCACACACAAAAACATACTATACACACACACACACACTATACACACACACATACAAACACACTATACACACACTCACACACACATAAAAACACACCATACACACACGTACACACTATACACACACACACACATAAAACACACTTTACACACACACACACACACACACACACACACACACACACACACACACACTATACACACACACACACACATAAAAACACACTATACACACACACAGACATAAAAACACACTATACACTCACACACTATACACACACATAAAAATACACTATACACACACACACACACACACAAACACACTATACAAACACACACACACTCACACACACTATACACACACACATAAAAACACACACACACTATACACACACACATAAAAACACGCTACACGTGCACACTATTCTCACACACTATAAACACACACCAAAACACACTATACACACACACACACACACACATAAAAACACTATACACACTCACACACACTATACACACACACATTACATTACATTACATTACAGGCATTTAGCAGACGCTCTTATCCAGAGCGACTTACACAACTTTTACATAGCATTTTACATTGTATCCATTTATACAGCTGGATATATACTGAAGCAATTCCGGTTAAGTACCTTGCTCAAGGGTACAACGGCAGTGTCCTTACCCGGGAATTGAACCTGCGACCTTTCGGTTACAAGCCCAGTCCCTTACCCACTGTGCTACACTCCGTCCTATACACTATACACACACATAAAAACACACTACACACACACACTATACACACACATAAAAACACACTATACACACACTCACACACACTATACACACACGCATAAAAATACACTTCACACACACACTCTCTACACACACAAAAAACACTATACACACAAACACACTCACACACACATTATACACACACAAAAAAACACTACCCACACACACGCACACTCACACACTATACACACACACACACACACAAAAACACACTATACACGCACACACACACAAAACCACACACTCACACACATTCACACACTTACACATGCACACTCGCACACACTCAAACACTCACACACATGCACACACACACTCACACGTGCACACACGCTCACACACACACATAAAAACACACTATAGACACACACACTATACACACACGGACACACTCGCACAATCACACACATACACACACACACACACACTCACATGTGCACTCACACACACTCACACACTCACACACATGCACACTCACACGTGCACACACACTCGCACACTCACACACATGCACACTCACACATGCACACACACTCACACGTGCACACTCGCACACTCACACATGCATACACACACTCACACTCGCTCACTCACACACACGCTCACACACATCACACCACACAAACTCCACTAACAGAAGGTACCATCTTCCATAGCCGCCTGCAGTGGCTCCTGATTTGGAGCGCTGTGACCACCAGTCCGGTCTGGGCTGTTCCTGTAGCTTATAATAGCCTCATACTCCACGCTGTGCTTCTGCTTTTTAAGGTACGTGTTGTGAGGCAGGTTGGACTGTTCCTCCTCATTCTAGTGCCGTGAAGTAATCATATCTGTGAAATTATGCTAAATGTCATGCTAGCATTTTCTGAATGTTCCATGCCCATTCAGTGTGTGTACAGTTCAGATGTGCTTTGTATGTGATAGCAGACTTTCTGTAGATATGCAAGGTTTCTGATCTCCTGCTGGCTTTACGACGGCAAGTTCAGGGGCAGTTCAGATAACTCCAAAGCAGCACGGACAGCAATGGCACACCTACACAGGCTGTGCATATGAAAATTACCTGATCACTCTTCAGAAAAATGTTTAATATCACTTTTGGGAGGAACTATTTCCTGTGGAGCAGGCACCCAGAGACCACTGTGCTTCAGGGAAAGAAGTACCAGCATAGTCTGGATATCGATGTGATTTTGTGAATAAACTATAAAATGAATCTGTTTCTATGTGTGTATAATATTGCTGTTCCAGCTGCTTTGGAGTTTCTTACAGTAGACTTTGATTGAGACCTCAAACCCCCTGACTGCCCTTCTACCCGCCACTGTAACACAGGCAGGGATTGAGACATCTTAACTATGCTTCATTTTGCACAGCAGCTCTCCGAACCTGCCAAAAAATGCACTAAAACTGGAATAATACCATTAACCCCAGAACATGAACTAGCCCTTTGAAACCCCAGAGTGTGAACTATCCCTGTCATTTCTGAGTAAGAATGAACTTCATGCCACTAGGTGGCAGCATAACCATGGTGACCTGGTCTGTTAACGCGATCCCTGGAGACTTCTGGTCCATTTATCTTCATACCAATAAAATCCATGCTGTAAATTCACATGACCAATAAAACAATAAAGAATAAATTGCATATACTGTACTGAGTGTGGGCAAAAACACTGAATTGAGAGTCCACAGAAAAGAGTTCTTGAAATATAATGTCAATATGTGATGATGCATTTATATATGAACACACTGCTCACCTGCTGTTTGTGTATCTGTGTGAAACCTGTGTTCGAGTGAGGGGGCGTGGCTGTGTTTGAGTTGGGGGCGTGGCTGTGTTTGAGTGAGGGGCTTGGCTGTGTTTGAGTTGGGGGCGTGGCTGTGTTTGAGTGAGAGGGTGTGGCTGTGTTTGAGTGAGGGGGGTGTGGCTGTGTTTGAGTTGGGGGCGTGGCTGTGTTTGAGTGAGTGAGTGTGGCTGTGTTTGAGTTGGGGGTGTGGCTGTGTTTGAGTTGGGGGTATGGCTGTGTTTGAGTGACGGGGTGTGGCTGTGTTTGAGTTGGGGGTATGGCTGTGTTTGAGTGAGTGGGTGTGGCTGTGTTTGAGTGAGTGGGTGTGGCTGTGTTTGAGTTGGGGGTGTGGCTGTGTTTGAGTTGGGGGTATGGCTGTGTTTGAGTGAGGGGGTGTGGGTGTGTGTTGAGTTGGGGGTGTGGCTGTGTTTGAGTTGGGGGTATGGCTGTGTTTGAGTGAGGGGGTGTGGGTGTGTTTGAGTTGGGGGTGTGGCTGTGTTTGAGTTGAGGGGCGTGGCTGTGTTTGAGTGAGGGATGTGGCTGTGTTTGAGTGAGGAGGTGTGGCTGTGTTTGAGTGAGGTGGTGTGGCTGTGTTTGAGTGAGGGGGTGTGGTTGTGTTTGAGTGAGAAGGTGTGGCTGTGTTTGAGTGAGAGGGTGTGGCTGTGTTTGAGTTGGGGGTGTGGCTGTGTTTGAGTGAGGAGGTGTGGCTGTGTTTGAGTGAGGGGCGTGGCTGTGTTTGAGTGAGGAGGTGTGGCTGTGTTTGTGTGAGGGGCGTGGCTGTGTTTGATTGAGGGGGTGTGGCTGTGTTTGAGTGAGGGGGCGTGGCTGTGTTTGAGTTGGGGGCGTGGCTGTGTTTGAGTTGGGGGTGTGGCTGCGTTTGAGTTGGGGGTGTGGCTGTGTGAGTGTGGGCCGTGGCTGTGTTTGAGTTGGGGGTATGGCTGTGTTTGAGTGAGGGGGTGTGGCTGTGTTTGAGTGAGGGGGTGTGGCTGTGTTTGAGTTGGGGGTGTGGCTGCGTTTCAGTTGGGGGTGTGGCTGTGTGAGTGTGGGCCGTGGCTGTGTTTGAGTTGGGGGTATGGCTGTGTTTGAGTGAGGGGGTGGCTGTGTTGAGTGAGGGGGTGTGGCTGTGTTTGAGTGAGGGGGTGTGGTTGTGTTTGAGTGAGAAGGTGTGGCTGTGTTTGAGTTGGGGGTGTGGCTGTGTTTGAGTGAGGGGGTGTGGCTGTGTTTGAGTTGGGGGTGTGGCTGTGTTTGAGTGAGGGGGTGTGGCTGTGTTTGAGTTGAGGGGGTGGGCTGTGTTTGAGTGAGGGGGCGTGGCTGTATTTGAGTTGGGGGTGTGGCTATGTTTGAGTGAGGGGGCGTGGCTGTGTTTGAGTTGGGGGTGTGGCTGTGTTTGAGTGAGGGGTGTGGCTGTGTTTGAGTTGGGGGTATGGATGTGTTTGAGTGAGGGGGTGTGGGTGTGTTTGAGTTGGGGGGGTGGCTGTGTTTGAGTGAGGGGGCGTGGCTGTGTTTGAGTGAGGAGGTGTGGCTGTGTTTGAGTTGGGGGCGTGGTTGTGTTTGAGTGAGGGGGTGTGGCTGTGTTTGAGTGAGGGGGTGTGGCTGTGTTTGAGTGATGTCTCCATTCAACAGTAAAGAGCATATTGCCAGCTCAAGCAAGATTCTTAAATGTTCTCTACCCTCTCAATGTGACCAGCATAGATCAGTATAGACCAGACACACACCTGCTCCCATCTTTCCAATGCCAATGCCATATAGTTACCAGTACTTACCCAGGCTAACTGACTTACCTCATGTATTAAAGCTTGGTTATTACTGATACTTACCCAGGCTAACTGACTTACCTCATGTATTAAAGCTTGGTTATGATATTACCCAGGCTAAAGCTTGGTTATTACTGATACTTACCCAGGCTAACTGACTTACCTCATGTATTAAAGCTTGGTTATTACTGATACTTACCCAGGCTAACTGACTTACCTCATGTATTAAAGCTTGGTTATTACTGATACTTACCCAGGCTAACTGACGTACCTCTTGTTTTAAAGCTGGGTTACTGCTGACACTTACCCAGGCTAACGGACTTACCTCATGTTTTAAAGTTGGGTTTTTACTACAAAATTGACTGTGTAGTCTGACACAGACTGAGCCTCGCCTGCTCTGTGGAACAAATATGACGTGGTCTGATTGGATGTATCCAATTCAACCTCATCCAATCTTGGGACTACACAGCAAATGGGTGTTCCAACAACAAAGTCACATCTAGTCAGTGAAGTGGAAAGTAGATTTTTTTGAATGGGGAAATTTGTCACTGACTTGTCCAAGCTGACAGAGCTAGCTTACTGGTTTTGTAGCTAACTTGGGTAAAAAGAACGCAACTTTTCCTAAAGAGATCAGCTTAACAGTTTAAAAGAATTGTTTGTGCATTGTCCGTTGGAAGTATGTAAAACTTGTTCCATTCTATCGATGAATTCCATTCAACAAATTATTTTATTTTCACTTCAGCTTCTACAGCTACCAGCAGGCTGTGGTAGGTCTGATTGGAGGAAAGCCATGTTCATTCACACCGCCTGCCTTCCTCTGATTGGGTGATCCAAATGTCAGCTATTCCCTCCTGGACGGTTCCACCCAGTTTTGGGTCTGTTTGGCAGCGGGCTGACGGTGAAGCGATAGAGTTCTGCACTGTGAGGATATTTACTGTGGAAATTTGGGTAAGGTACTCCATCTGGCGCCCTCTGGTGGGGAGCTGGGCTCTCAGCGTCACACAGCCCATTTACAAAGGGCTCGACTGTAATTTAGGGCGATCATGTGACCCATGTCTTTACAGATCATTCCCCCTTTTTTAAGTGCTCAGATATGTGTGTGATGAGTTCAGATGGTTCCCTGGCGGGTCGGGGCGTTAACGTCCCTAAAGACAGAGGAGAAGACATGCTGGGCGGAACTAAAAGAGTGAGCTGCCTGGGGTACCCCCCACCCCCTCCCCAGGATCAGGGGGCTTTTGACTTTGAGGTCAGCAGTTTGACCCCTCCGGGCTGCCATCTGTCAGGGGAAGGCCGCGCTGTTCTCCAGCTCCGCCCAGCGTCAATAGGAATGCAGCAGTCGGGACAAAGGGCTGGAATGCAAACTGTTGCTCCCTCCTCCTGCCCGCCCCCCCCCCCCCCCCCCCCCCCCCCCCCCCCCCCACCCGCACTGCCCCAGCTGCAGGTCTGCACTTCAGTCCATCTGGAGCTGAAACTAAGCCCCCCCTCCTGCCCTGGACAGTCTGTCTCAGGGCCTGGTGTGCACACAGCACATATCTGGAAACTGACGGTAGAGTTTAAATAACCTTTCCTTTTCTGCTAGCCAGCTGGTCCTGTTCTCTCTGTCCCCCCCCCCCCACCCCCCCCAAGCCGACTTCACTGTCTGCCTTGGAAAGTTTTACTTATGAAGTGCATCGCTGTGAGCTTCTACTTCACATACACAATACAATCTGTGGGACACAATGGGTCTGCTGTGAACAGGAGAGCTATACAAGTTTATAGAAAAAATATCAATATGCAAATAGGCTTCAATGACCTGTGTGTACATAGCACTTTATTTGGATCTTTGTTCTTCTTGGTTAATTTGGGCACATTTGGGCACTACACCCATTCCTACATCTGGGGGTCTCCCAGAAACTCCCATGTACCTTGTTTAACAGGGGTTGCTGAGTCACGTGTTCAAAATCCACTTTGGACTCAGGAAAATCTCAACTCATTTGTTACACTTGTACCGTTTAGCTATGACATGTGGGTCCTTCAAAAGTTTTTAAGATACATTTCTTGTTATTAATACAATATATTATGTATTAATATAAAGGTTTACTTGATTTGCTTTTATATTTTTATGTTGTTGTTACCCATATCCATTTATTCAGATCTTAAGTATAAAAATAGTATGTTTCAACACTTGGCACAATTAAAATTTATTTATTTATTTATTTATTTATTTATTTGCTTTTATTGGATTTTGGTCTTTCAGCTGTTGATATTGAACTATCCTTTCACAACTTCTGGGGGAAAAAACCGTACTGATGGATTACTGGATTGGATTGATTATTTCTAGGATAAGGCAATGAGAATGTAGATTAAAAATGTCCCTGTTGTTTAAAAGTATAGTTTTTATACTTCATAAATAAAGTGCTTATCTTTGCTGAGGCCAGTCGGCCAGTCTATAATGATATTTGTAACAGAAGCCAGGATGTGTCTGGCTTTGTTCTATTTTTTTGTTAGAATTATTGTGGAATGAAACAAATAGTTACTCCCTGACTCTAAATGAAGAAGGTTAATCTTTCCTGCAAATTAACATTTGTACAGGAATTCTCCTTTATTACGAATCTCAATGAAGGCTTCCGCTGCACCAGCAAATGCGAAAACATCTGTCGCTTCAAACTTGTGAGCACGCCCCCTGCAAAGGCAACCGAACTACATCTTAGCTACGCCCTATATCAGCAATGTTTCTAACAGAAACCCCTTACCAACCAATTGTATCCTTAGCTAGCGAAAAGTGACGCCCAACAATCGCCAATCACCGGTTTCGATGGGCGGAGCTCAAATGTTTCTTCGTTGCTACAGCGAAAATGTTGTCCCTCATTCTCTATTTCAACTGCCGTGGGACGTAGGCAGTTAACTACTGGATGTTAAGCATCAGCTGCTGGAAGTTCTATTTTATGTGATTCTGTCGGTGATTGCATGTCGTCTGTAGTCATTTTCGCGACGGAAATCGTTTAATAGCTGCACAGTACAGAAACACATCAGTCCGTGATGGGAAAAGTGAAAGCCATTTTACTGTGCGTTGCATAAAGATGCATCAGTACGGAGCTTGCTGGATAGTTCGCTTGCTATTCTGTAACGTATTTGACGAGATAAGAACGTAATTTTTATTGAAAGCGGTGGCTAAAGTCGATCTGTAGGTTCCTGTTGCAAAAGTTGTGCATTTAACCATACAGCGTGACAGGTGGAAGACTTCCCTGCTAATATTAGTGGAGTTAGTGGTGCTCGGAACCCTGTAGCAAATACATGTCCATTTTTCATTCTCGCTGTGCTTTACTTGTATAGCCTACTTTTGTTGCTTCTTTGTGGAAGTGTGTAGCTATTCTTTGACGCTTGTCCATTTTTCTTTATGAAGAATATTTAAGCATAGTATCGAATACTTATTTAGTAGTGTGTGATGTAACTGGCTAGCTACAACACTTTTTTCCCATTATTTTATCTAGCTATATTAATGACGTGCTCGTACCGTATGCAATGCATATTCTCTGACTAGCTGTCGGCCAAACCTGCAGACAAGCTATAGAGTTAATGTAATCCATTTAACAGCAGTGGTGATTAACATTAATTTGGTGGAACTTTCGAAGACGACTATTGATTTAGCAACTCACCGTCAGTCTTTGAACTCAAATTTTATTTTCGTTGTTATCTTGAATTGCCATTACTTTGGGCAGAATCACCGGCGAGTAATAACTTCTGGTAAGTCAGACTTTTATTAGCTACTTATTCGTAATATTTATAATCGTGTTCATATTAAAATTGAAATGCTGCCTAGTCCATATCGGATACCTCGTGTTTAATTAAATATGTTTGTCGGAAATGTTTCTATATTGTTCATTATTGTTGTTGTTGTTGTCGTTGTTGTTTATAATCACAATTATTATTTACCATTGGTATTTTAGTAGGCTATACATAGTATATACAGCTGTCAGTGGTTAGTGGTAATAACAAGACAAGAATAATATTTATCGTTTAGATGTTTCTGTGTGGCAGTGACGCCTTGAAATGCATGGTTGCACTGATCAACAAGATTCACTGTGCCTGGCAGTAGGCCTATTATAACATTGGTTTCTCTCGACCCCCTCAATGCTTCGCAACCCTGCTCTCCCCTCCTACACGCCAATGCGCGACTGATGACTGATTGCCTTTAGAGATGCAGTACACACAAACCTGGAGTCTGGAGGTCTGATAGTTATTGACTCCAAGGTTGCCCTGTACTGTTACACGTTGGCAGTTTTTTCATCGATCAGACAGGTTGTTTTGATGGGCTTCCTTAAAAAAACGAAACGTGTATTTTCCTTGGTTTGAGGGGCACAATGCATGTGCACAGGTGCCACTCTTGTCTGTTCTTAGATCGTCGCTGCCAAGCCTAAAACCGCCCGCGTTGTCTCATGAAACTTCGTTGTTTGTTGAAAGCTAAGGTTTGTTGCCGGGGCAACCTGCCTTTAATCTCGGAGACTTTTAGGACGCGAGTTTTATAGAGTTTAACTTGAACCGCACATCAGCCCGACTTCACCGTTCATTTTGCTTGTTCCGGTCGGTTGCTCCGTCCAGCTTTTGGCGATGTCGGAACGATGCCCCTGGCGCAGCAGAACGTAGGCCTACCGGTGTCTTGGCTACATCGGGGATTCGGCGTAAATGTTGTAGTGAATATGGTGACACGGTTGTGAGTAATTCCGCCCCTTTGCCCATTTATGCAGTTGTCAAAGAGAATAGGGCGGCCATGTTTGGATTGCTTGGTTGCCCGGGGCAACACCGTCTGACGAGGAAGAAGCTGTATTTTTTAAAGAGCGGATTCCTGCACCTGCTGAAGGGCTGCGGACACTGTCTGAGTCATATTTGAGGCTTTGGGGCTGTGCAGGGTTAGTACTGAAGCTAAGCAGGACAGTGCTTAGTTAGCGTGACTGGGCTTGGTTAGTTCTGTAGTCTCATACTGAGTATCCTGGCAAATTACAGTCTCCCTATCTCACTCGCTGTCTGTCTGCAGGTCCCGATAGCATGCACGCTGCCCACAGCCCCGGCGCTGTACCCGTAGGGTGTAGCTGGGGATGGCCCGGATCTCTGCCTCTCCGGCTCACAGCTGGCCGTATCGCGCCGGCCCAGCAGCGCGTCGCCGGGGAAACACTTCTCCCGCTCGGTGTCGGTCTCTGTGGCGGGCGACGGCAGGGGAAAGCGGAACACGCTGGTAAGCAACCCTGGAAACAGCCGCGCGAATCCATAATCCTGTGACTCTGTTCTCTGCCTATTTATGTGTGTCTGTGCGTGTGCGCACATCTGTCTGTCTGTCCGTCTGTATTTGTGCATGGAATGCACAATGTTATTAGGGGTGTATCGGTATATTACTTGAATGAAAGAGGATATGTTCTTATGCATTTTTACAATAAAAATACTTTTGTGGTGATGTGTTGATAATGTGTATGTGATAACGTGAAGCTGTTGGTGTTGTAATGAAGCTAATGATGTTGTAAAGCAGCTGACAGTGTTGTGTTGAAGCTGTTGTTGTAATAAAGCTGATGTTCTTGTGATGAAGATGATGGTGTTGTAATGAAACCGATGGTGTTGGGAGGAAGCTGATGTGGTCATGATAAAGCTCACATGTTGTCCCTAGGCTGAAGTTGGACTGGGAAGTTCCCGCTCTATCAAGAACCTACGGCGCTCCAACAGTACCACACAGGTCAACCAGCGAGCTGACAACAGCGTGAGGTACCGGTCCACCTGTCACTGCGAGTTACACATCGGACAGCCTGTCAACTCCACAACACACTGTTACAGACAGCCTGTCACCTCCAAAACACTCTATTACAGACAGTCTGTCACCTCCCAAACACTCTGTTACAGACAGCCTGTCACCTCCAAAACACTCTGTTACAGACAGCCTGTCACCTCCAAAACACACTGTTACAGACAGCCTGTCACCTCCAAAACACTCTGTTACAGACAGCCTGTCACCTCCAAAACACACTGTTACAGACAGCCTGTCACCTCCCAAACACTCTGTTACAGACACCATCAGAACTCCAAAACATTCTGTTACAGACACCATCTCAACTACAAAAAATTCAGTTAAATGCTATAGGCCCAGTCTGTCTGGAGTAGCTTGTGCTAAATGCTACAGGCCCAGTCTCTCTGGATTAGCGCATGCTAAATGCTACAGGCCCAGTCTCTCTGGATTATCTTGTGCTAAATGCTACAGGCCCAGTCTCTCTGGATTAGCTTGTGCAGAATTCTACAGGCCCAGTCTCTTGATGACAGTGTGGTAAATGCTATAGGCCCAGTCTCTCTGGATTAGCATGTGCTAAATGCTACAGGCTCAGTCTCTCTGGATTAGCGTGTGCTAAATGCTACAGGCCCACTCTCTCTGGATTAGCATGTGCTAAATGCTACAGGCCCAGTCTCTATAGATGACAGTGTGCTAAAGTGTTCCCTCTAGGGTTTTCAACACACTTGTCCCTGGTTATGGTTATAAACTTTGTTGTACATCGCTCTGGATAAGAGCCTGTAATGTAATGTCATGTAAATGCTACAGGCCCACGCTGGCATGTGGTCATGCTGTCATGGAGTACATTGGAGCTGTAGGAGGCTTGTTGCTGGACTTTCTCTCCAGCTGCCCCCCTCCCCCAACCCCAGGGGGGGCCGTGGCATTGTGCTGAGCTGCTGTTGGGGAGGTGACAGGGTCGGGGGTCAGGGGTTGGGGGTAAGGTTTCTCCCAGTGTGTGTGCTGGGACCCCATTGTTTAACAGTACCCCCCCCCCCCCCCAGCACTCCTCCCTGGTTTTGTTTCAGGGTGAGCGTGCAGGCTTGTCTTCAGAAGGCCAGCTGCCAGTCAGGGTGCCGGCAGATGCTGGTGGGCGGGGCCAGACTTTGGGGGGGCAGGCTTTAGATGTGTCTGTGTCTGGCCCCATGTTGGGTTGGGAGGCTGTTTGGCTTTCTGGGGTGAGTGATGGGGTCACGCTGTGCACGTGTGATCCTAACTGAACCCCTCCCCCAGGAAAAAGGGGGTGAATGGAGCTGCTGCTTTTGCCCCCTCTAACTTCCCCGTAAGCACGCTTCCACATCGGACTTCTGTCCATCGGAATGCCTTCTGAGGGCAGTATGAGATGTGATTGGTTCTTACAGGCGGCCAATCAGAAAAAGGAGGAGGTGTGGTCGTTTGCAGTAGGGTGTGCAATCCTGAACTCCATTCAAGATGTAAATATATTACATTTGGGCAACAGTCCATTTTGGGACATCACTGAAATTAAAATCAGCCACTTTAATTACACAGGGGACTCCCGGCTGAGTTTGACAACCCCTGGTCTTGGGGTTAGGGAAGCGCGGGATACACCAGCACCCTATCCCTGTGCTCCTGTTCAGTGAACACTGGAGGAAGAATGCTTTGGTGACCTTTGACCTTGTGTTGTGGCCTCAGGGAGGAGTCGTCGGAGGACTTCCTGTCGTTTTTTGACCGCAGTCTGGATGGCAGGAGGAAGCTAGCCAGCCTCAGCAAGACCTCTCCGGACCGCACCACCTGGAACATTCTGGTACCTGCCACCTTCCCACAATCCCCTCACATCGCACGCACACTCACACACCTGTTTGTCTTCACTGGCCACAGTGAAAGGCTGAAAAGTAACTCTTTTGCCAAGATGCATATAATTTTTTTTTTTGAGTGTGTGCTCCTGTTCTTTGTATTTATACGTAACATCGTAAGAGAACGTCTCTCTCTCTCTATTCTGTGAACATGTCGAATGACCAGTGCACACCGATACCCATATCTCCCTATCTCTCTCTCTCTCCCTCTTCTCTCTCTCCCTTCCTCCCTCTTCTCTCTCTCTCTCTCTCCCTCTGCCTCTCCCTCTCCCTCCCTCTTTTCTCTCTCTCTCAGGATGACCAGCCGCGGACGTTTCCAGCCCCCCCCAGCTCGCGTAGTGCTGGCAGCATAGAGTCCCCCACGGGGCAGAGAAGGAGAGAGGCGGGAGTTGCACTGGCCCCCAACTTCACTGCCAACAATAGGTGAGGATGGCGCGTAGCGCTTGGCACTGCCCCCTATGAGGGCTATGCTCACAGGTGTGCTCATGAGTGTAGGTGTGACTGTGTTCATGGATGTGGTCGTGGATGTGGTCATGTTCATGGATGTGGTCATGGATGTGGTCATGTTCATGGATGTGGATATGGATGTGCTAATGTTCATGGATGTGGTCATGCTCATGGATGTGGTGGTCATGTTCATTACATTACGTTACATTTATTTGGCAGACGCTTTTATCCAAAACGACGTACAAAAAGTGCATTTCATGGTCATAGACAACTGCTAAACACAGGTTCAGTAAGGTACAATACTTATTTTGTACAGCTATTTCTAGCCAAGAACACAGTTGAGTTCACACAGTGAACACTATTCAGACGTAACCTCTGCAAAGCCAACTAGGCAGAAGAATAAGCTACAGTAATGTGTTGGATGTGGTCATGCTAATGGATGTGCTCATGCTCATGGATGTGGTCGTGGATGTGATCATATTCATGGATCTGGTCATGTTCATAGATGTGGTCATGGATGTGGTCATGCTCGTGGATGTGGTCATATTCATGGATCTAGTCATGCTCATGGATGTGGTCATGCTCATGGATGTGGTTGTGGATGTGGTCGTGGGTGGTCATGCTCATTGTGGTTGTGGATGGATCTGGATGTCATGGGTGTGGTCATGCTCATGGATGTGGTCGTGGATGTGGTCATGCTCATGGATGTGGTCGTGGGTGTGGTCATGCTCATGGATGTGGTCGTGGATGTGGTCATGCTCATGGATGTGGTCGTGGATGTGGTCATGCTCATGGATGTGGTTGTGGATGTGGTCATGCTCATGGATGTGGTTGTGGATGTTAAGCAGCAATTCAGAGTGTTTGGCTGTGGCCTGGTCATCTCCCTGATCTGTCACAAACCTTTCAGGAGCAACAAAGGAGCTGTGGGCAACGCCGTGACGACCATCCTGCACAACAACCACTCAGACCAGCCCCTCACTCCCAAGAGCTCCAATCAGAAGCCTTCCTTCAAGTAGGCAGAATCCTGTGCCCTGTTCCTGCATGACGGTCTGCTATTTCCTGGAGCATTGCGCCCTCTAGCTGTTCAAAACCAACATGACATCTTAACTTCCTCCCTTCCTCTCTCTCCCTCTCCTCTCTCTCCCCCCTGCGCTCTCCCTCTCTCCCTCTCTCTCTCTCCCCTGCTCTATCTCTCTCTCTCCCTCTCTATTCAGTAATATCATGAAAGCCACCGCCCGTGAGGAGAGTCCAGTGGAGGGTGGATCTTTGACAAAATCGCAGAAGAACTTCTCGTCCTCCTCCAATAACAACAATGCCTCCTGCAGCAGCCCCTCCCAGATCGGCAGCCCCACCCTGCTCAGGAGACGTGAGGTCACAGAGGAGGAGGCCGAAAGGTGATGTCACTGTCTGTCACTGCAAAGCATCATGGGGACTTGCTTGGCATCATGAGATGTACAGATCAAGGGGTAATACTTTACAATAAGGTCACATGAATTGGCATTAACTAATGTAGTTGTTAATTACTAACTACTGAAAGGTTAATTTGTACCGCTTTGTTAATGTATTTGTACATTATTAATTTACATTAACGGCTACATTAGTTAATGCCAGTTCGTATTGGGATTTGTAAAAAACTTTATGTATTTATAAATGGTTAACTAATTGTAAGTTTATCCTATGTTTTGATAATGTATGAGTAATCTTTTTACTAATACATTAGTGAATATATTTGTTAACTACTAACCGGAATTAATCTATTTGCACATCATTAATTCATGTTAACTACGTTAGATAATGGCAGGTCATGTGACCTGATTGTAACATGTTACCGATCAATGCTGTAGTAGCCATTGATGAAGACAGTTAAGAGTGTTTGTGTTGTATGGCCTGTGTGTGTGTGTGTGTGTGTGTTTATGTATGTTTTACTGTACTGACACTGTGTGTGTGTGTGTGTGTGTGTGTGTGTGTGTGCATGTGTGTATGTGTGTTTATGTATGTTTTACTGTACTGACACTGTGTGTGAGTGTTTGTGTGCCTGTGTGTGTATGTGTTTATGTATGTTTTACTGTGTGTGTGTGTGCATGTGTGTATGTGTGTGTGTTTTACTGTACTGACTGTGTGTGTGTGTGTGTGTTTTTCTGTACTGTGTGTGTGTGTGTGTTTTACTGTACTGTGTGTGTGTTGTTTTTCTTCTGTACTCTGTGTGTGTGTGTGTGTTTTACTGTACTGACTCTGTGTGTATGTGTGTGTGTGCTTTTTTTTCTGTACTTTGTGTGCGTGCGTGCGTGTGTGTGTGTGTGTGTGTGTGTTTTACTGTACTGACTCTGTGTGTCTGTGTTTTTTACTGCACTGACTCTGTGTGTATGTGTGTGTGTTTTTTTCTGTTCTGTGTGTGTGTGTGTGTGTGTTTTTTTTTACTGTACTCACTGTGTGTGTGTGTGTGTGCGCGTGTGTGTGTGTTTTTTTCTGTACTCTCTGTGTATGTGTGTGTGTGTGTGTGTGTGTGTTTTTACTGTACTGACTCTGTGTGTATGTGTATGTGTGTGTGTGTGTTTTTACTGTACTGACTGTGTGTGTGTGTGTGTGTGTGTGTGTGTGTTTTTATTGTACTGACTCTGTGTGTATGTGTGTGTGCAGGTTTATCCAGCAGGTGAACCATGCTGTGGTCACTATCCAGCGCTGGTACAGGCGCCATGCTAAGAGGCAGCGCACAGGCCGGGCTGCACTGGAGCGCCTGCTTAGCACCAGCAAGAAGGTATGGGGGCGGGGCCTGGGGTTGAGTGTGTCCTGGGGGCGGGGCCTGGGGTTGAGTGTGACCTGGGGGCAGGGCCTGGGGTTGACTGTGTCCAGGGGGCGGGGCCTGGGGTTGAGTGTGACCTGGGGGCGGGGCCTGGGGTTGAGTGTGTCCTGGGGGTGGGGCCTGGGTTTGAGTGTGTCCTGGGAGCGGGGTCTGGGGTTGAGTGTGTCCTGGGGATGGGTCTTGGATTTGAGTGTGTCCTGGGGGCGGGTCTTGTAGTTGAGTGTGTCCTGGGGGCGGGGCCTGGATTTGAGTGTGTCCTGCAGTACAGACATAACACTGGCATGTCAGTGCTATTTGAGCAGCAGTACAGACCTAGCGCTGGGATGTCAGTGCTGTTTGAACAGCAGTACAGACCTAGCGCTAGGATATCAGTGCTGTTTGAGCAGCAGTACAGACCTAGCGCTGGGATGACAGTGCTGTTTGATCAGCAGTACAGACCTAGCGCTGGGATGTCAGTGTTGTTTAATTAGGAGTACAGACCTAGCGCTGGGATGTCAGTGCTGTTTGAACAGCAGTACAGACCTAGCGCTGGGATGTCAGTGCTGTTTGAGCAGCAGTACAGACCTAGCGCTGGGATGTCAGTGCTGTTTGAGCAGGAGTACAGACCTAGCGCTGGCATGTCAGTGCTTTTTGAGCAGGAGTACAGACCTAGCGCTGGGATGTCAGTGCTGCGGTCCTGACATGGCTGTTGTTGCTGTGAAGGAGCAGGAGTCGAGTGGGAAGGAAACGATTCTGCAGAAGAAGAAACCAGAAGACAGGAAACGGGTTCGAGAAGAGAAGGCACGGCTCGCTCGTCTGGCAGCCATCGAGGTGCGACCACTGTCTCACATGCACTCACACACACACGCACACACAGAGACACATGTACACACACACACACACACACACACACATACTCACGTACTCACATTTACAGGCACATGTACACACACACACACACACATACTCACGTACTCACATTTACAGGCACATGTACACACACACACACACACACACACACACATACTTACATTTACAGGCACATGTACACACACACACACACACACACACACATACTCACATTTACAGGCACATGCACACACACCCGCCAGGGATTTTCTTGCCGTGATGCTGTGCTGTGGTTAGTTGCTGTATCACATGGTGAACAGATGACAGATTCCAAGAACTGAAAAAACAATGGAAACTCTTCAGAAAACAAGAAACGTGGTAACAGACAACCAAAAACCACCCCCGGCGAAGTCAGGGCAAAAGGAGTCTGTAGAAAACAAACATTCAAACAAACCACTGCAGCCGTACAGAGGAAGTATCCTTTGGTCTGAGAATAGGGCCCTTTTATAGGGCCCCGAGATTTGTTAATGGATAGCAGCCAAGCTAAGTGCAGTGCGCCTCAGCTGCTGCCCTACCTGTGAGTGGAGCCGGCGCTGTCCATGGTGCTACGGCTCTCCTGTGAGTGGAGCCGGCGCTGTCCATGGTGCTGCAGCTCTCCTGTGAGTGGAGCCGGTGCGCTGTCCATGGTGCTGCAGCTCTCCCAGGTTGCTAGAATACCTGGTTCACCTTCCTGGTACCACATTACTTATAGGATTCCAAGATAGCCACCTTGATCATTTTTCTGTGCTGCCTTGACAGAAATGTGACTCTCGGCAGTACGAAAGCCTGTTTTTGCACAGTGGATTACGAACGTTTAAACATGCACCGGCCGCAGTGCTCCAGAGTGGGACCTCAGGGACAAGGCGATGATGATGGTGATGAAGAAGAAAGCTAGTGTGCTGCTGCACTGCTCTGTGAACTCAGAACTGCAGATCTGTGTCTGTGAAGCTTGCAACAGTAGGCCGCTGTGAGACTTCCAGTTTCAGGCTGCCTGTTTGAATTTTTCAAACTTTTTATGCCAAAAAAAGAGGAAGTGCATGTGCTGTTCAGGAGAATCATTACATTTTCAGAACTTTGAATTCTGAGCGTATCCGCTTGGCAGGACTGTAGAACCGTACATTACCGTTTACTAAACGTAATACTGCTAGAGCCAATTAAAATGTATCAAGTATTTTGGGAAAAAACTTAATAAATATAATGAATTTGAGTATTTTGTATTATTTGAATCAGAAGCATTTGCCCTAGAAATTGTGGCTGGGGTTTAAGCCTTGCATGATTTTGGTTGAGATACCACCTTTGCCTGATTTGGCGGCGGGGAAAAACTTGCACGCTCACACACACACACACACACACACACACACACACACACATGCACACGCATACACATTCCAAGCAGACTTTGGTAGAGACTGATGATGGCTCTCTCTCTCTTTCTCTCTCTCTCTCTCTCTCTTTCCCTCCCCCTCTCTTTGTCACTCTCTCTCAGGAGCTGCAGCAGAAGAGGGCCCAGCGGGCGATGGAGGTGCAGCGGGTGGTGGGGGTGGAGCTTGCTGCGCTGAGACAGACAGGGAAGGTGGGCCGCAGGAAAGCTGCCAGGGCGTTGCATAGCAACAAGAGCAGCAGCTCGACCATGGACATCAAGGCCAAGAACACAGGTGAGTAAAGCTGATTCAGTGTCCATCGGAGGGCCTTTGGAGGACTCTGATTGGTGAAGACCCATTGGAGGCCTCTGATTGGTGGGGGAGGGGTGTAGCTATTGGAGGAGAGATGTAGCTGGTGGAGCAGTAATGTAGCTGGTGGAGGAGAAATGTAGCTGGTGGAGCAGTGATGTAGCTGGTGGAACAGTGATGTAGCTGGTGGAGGAGAGATGTAGCTGGTGAAGGAGAGATGTAGCAGGTGGAGCAGTGATGTAGCTGGTGGAACAGTGATGTATCTGGTGGAGGAGAGATGTAGCTGGTGGAGCAGTGATGTAGCCGGTTGAGGAGGGATGTAGCTGGTGAAGTAGAGATGTAGCTGGTGAAGGAGAGATGTAGCTGGTGGAGGAGAGATGTAGCTGGTGGTGGAGAGATATAGTTGGTGGAGGAGAGATGTACCTGGTGGAGGAGAGATGTAGGTGGAGGAGGTGGGATGTAGCTGGTGGAGGAGAGATGTACCTTTGTGGAGGAGGGATGTAGCTGGTGGAGCAGTGATGTAGCTGGTGGTGGAGAGATGTAGCTGGGGGAGAAGGGATGTAGCTGGTGGAGCAGTGATGTAGCAGGTGAGGAGGGATGTAGCTGGTGGAGCAGTGATGTAGCTGGTGGAGGAGGGATGTAGCTGGTGAAGCAGTGATGTAGCTGGTGGTGGAGAGATGTAGCTGGTGGAACAGTGATGTAGCTGGTGGAGGGGAGATGTAGCTGTTGGAACAGTGATGTAGCTGATGGAGGAGGGATGTAGCTGGTGGAACAGTGATGTAGCTGGTGGAGGTGAGATGTAGCTGGTGGAGGAGGGATGTAGTTGGTGGAGGAAAGATGTAGGTGGAGGAGGTGGGATGTAGCTGGTGGAGGAGGGATGTTGCTGGTGGAGGAGGGATGTAGTTGATGGTGGAGAGATGTAGTTGGTGGAGGAAAGATGTAGGTGGAGGAGGTGGGATGTAGCTGGTGGAGGAGGGATGTTGCTGGTGGTGGAGAGATGTAGTTGGTGGAGGAAAGATGTAGGTGGAGGAGGTGGGATGTAGCTGGTGGAGGAGGGATGTTGCTGGTGGAGGAGAGATGTAGCTGGTGGAGGAGGGATGTAGGTGGAGTAGGTGGGATGTAGCTGGTGGAGGAGGGATGTAGCTGGTGGAGGAAGGATGTAGCTGGTGGTGGAGAGATGTAGCTGGTGGATGAGAGATGTAGCTGGTGGAGGAGGGATGTAGCAGGTGGGACAGTGATGTAGTTGGCCTGTGGTTGGCAGTGTAATGCTGATCCTCTATCTCTGCTCCCTCACAGATACCAGTGGCAGTGTGGCAGCTGATCCTGATGACCCCTCCAGTATGAGGGCCAGTTCCCCCCCCTGCACAGGTTCCCAGGTAAGCCCCCCCACCTGCTCCTGGGGCCTCCCAAAACATTACCAGTCTATCATGCAATGGCACTCCGAACTCTATCAAATCATCATCAGCATTTAATTGTGTTGTGGTAGATGTAGCAAGTTTATATGCAGTGAGTTTGTATGTGTTGTTGTGGTAGATGCAGTGAGTTTATATGTAGTGAGTTTGTATGTGTTGTTGTGGTAGATGCAGTGAGTTTATATGTAGTGAGTTTGTATAGAGTGAGTTTATGTGAGCTTATGTGTATGCTGGAGGGGGCGACAGGGCCAGTGAGTGTGGAGGACCACCAGCAGGGGGAGCCGTGCAGCAGACCACAGTCTAAAACCACCCTGACTGAGCTGCTGGACACACTGAAGCTGCTTGAGGAGGAGCCAGAGCCCAAGAGCTTCCGGAAGGAGAAATATGCCTGGATCGACGAGGTGTGTGTGTGTGTGTGTAATCTGTGTGTGTGTGTGTTTGTATAATCTTTGTGCTGTGTGTGTGTGTGTGTGTGTGTAATCTTTGTGCTGTGTGAGTGTGTGTGTGTATGATCTTTGTGCTGTGTGTGTGTGTATAATCTGTGTGCTGTGAGTGTGTGTGCGTGTGTATAATCTGTGTGTGTGTGTGTAATCTTTGTGTTCTGTGTGTGTGTGTAATCTTTGTGTGTGTGTGTGTATATATAGTCTTTGTGCTGTGTGTGTGTATGATCTTTGTGCTGTGTGTGTGTGCGTGTGTATAATCTGTGTGTGTGTGTGTGTGTGTGTGTAATCTTTGTGCTGTGTGTGTGTGCGTGTGTATAATCTGTGTGTGTGTGTGTGTGTGTGTGTGTGTGTAATCTTTGTGCTGTGTGTATGTGTAATCTTTGTTCTGTGTGTGTGTGTGTATGTGTGTGTGTAATCTTTGTGCTGTGTGTGTGTGTGTGTGTGTGTGTGTAGGATGGGGACTCCAGCTCTCTGACAGCGGATAACCTGCAGAGGCATGGTCAGCTGAGTCAGATTCCTGCTCTACCAGAAGGGGGCGCCCTGCTCTCTCAGGCCAAACTGCACTCCATCATGAGCTTCCTGGACGAGATGGAGCAGTCTGAGCAGGAGCCGCCCCGCTCCGTCGCCTCCGGCTCCCACAGAGAGGTGAGCCGCCGCTCCGCGGGTTAGCGTGCTTTTTTGGTGGGAGGGGTTTGGGTGTTTGGAGGGTGGGGTTTGCGTCTTTGGAGGGAGGAGTTTGGATGTTTGGAGGGGGGGCTAAAGCTCTAGATTTTCCCTGCTCAGGTGCTGCTATCGGAGGAAGAGATGGGTGGGGCTCAGGCGGGCATAGAGCAGGCAGTCGCCACGGCCGCTGAGGTCACGACCTCCATGATGAGTCTGAAGCTGGAGCTGGAGGAGAAGAAGCGCACTGTCAACATGCTGCAGACTGCCCTGGTACAGACCACACATGACCACAGACCTGGTACAGAACACATGATCACAGACTGTCCTGGTACAGACTACACATGACCACAGACCACCCTGGTGCAGACCACACATGACCACAGACCACCCTGGTACAGACCACACATGACCACAGACCACCCTGGTACTGACTGCAGACACACACACCTGTAGCACACAGACAAACACACACACACACACACACCTGTTGCACACCTGTAAGTGTCTCCTTGGTGACCCACGCTCAGGCTCAGCAGCGGGAGCTGACCATGCGGCACGTGAGAGAGACGGAGAAGGAGCTGGGCAGGAACCTGCAGCTGCAGAAAGAGCAGTACGAGACCACCATCCAGCGGCACCTGTCCTTCATCGACCAGGTACGCCCCCACTGTCATACAGGTACACCCCCGCTGTCCCCACTGTCTCACAGGTACGCCCCCACTGTCATACAGGTATGCCCTCGCTGTCACACAGGTACGCCCCCGCTGTCATACAGGTATGCCCTCGCTGTCACACAGGTACGCCCCCGCTGTCACACAGGTACGCCCCCGTTGTCACACAGGTATGCCCTCGCTGTCACACAGGTACGCCCTCGCTGTCATACAGGTACGCCGCCGCTGTCACACAGGTACACCCTCACTGTCATACAGGTACGCCCTCGCTGTCATACAGGTACGCCGCCGCTGTCACACAGGTATGCCCTCGCTGTCACACAGGTACGCCGCCGCTGTCACACAGGTACACCCTCACTGTCATACAGGTATGCCCTCGCTGTCACACAGGTACGCCCCCGCTGTCATACAGGTATGCCCTCGCTGTCACACAGGTACGCCCTCGCTGTCATACAGGTACGCCGCCGCTGTCACACAGGTACACCCTCACTGTCATACAGGTACGCCCTCGTTGTCATACAGGTACGCCGCCGCTGTCACACAGGTACGCCCCCGCTGTCACACAGGTACGCCGCCGCTGTCATGCAGGTATGCCCCCACTGTCTCACAGGTACGCCCCCGCTGTCATGCACAGGTACGCCCCCACTGTCTCATAGGTACTGTCACACAGGTACGCCCCTGCTGTCCCCACTGTCATACAGGTACGCCCCCGCTGTCATACAGGTACACCCCCGCTGTCATACAGGTACGCCCCCGCTGTCCCCATTGTCATACAGGTACGCCCCCGCTGTCATACAGGTACGCCCCCGCTGTCACACAGGTACACCCCCACTGTCATACAGGTACACCCCCGCTGTCCCCACTGTCTCACAGGTACGCCCCCGCTGTCATACAGGTACTCCCCCGCTGTCCCCACTGTCATACAGGTACGCCCCCACTGTCACACAGGTACGCCCCCACTGTCATACAGGTACGCCCCCACTGTCACACAGGTACGCCCCCCGCTGTCATACAGGTCAGACAGGTACCCCCCGCTGTCC
This sequence comes from Anguilla japonica, assembly GCA_025169545.1. Taxonomy (NCBI): domain Eukaryota; kingdom Metazoa; phylum Chordata; class Actinopteri; order Anguilliformes; family Anguillidae; genus Anguilla; species Anguilla japonica. The sequence goes on from CM045884.1 coordinate 78,757,896, forward strand.
CCACTGTCACACAGGTACGCCCCCACTGTCATACAGGTACGCCCCCACTGTCACACAGGTACGCCCCCACTGTCATACAGGTACGCCCCCACTGTCATACAGGTACGCCCCCGCTGTCAGACAGGCACGCCCCCACTGTCATACAGGTACGCCCCACTGTCATACAGGTACGCCCCCGCTGTCATACGGGTATGCCCCTGCTGTCAGACAGGTATGGCCTCGTACTGACACAGGTACACCATCACCCTCACTCTGACGCAGGTACACCTGCTCTCTCATACAGGTACACCTTTGCTTTCAGACAGGTACACCCTCGGTCTCACACAGGTACACCCACGCTCTCATACAGGTACACCTTTGCTTGCAGACAGGTACACCCACCCTCTGATACAGGTACACCCTCACTCTGACGCAGGTATACCTGCTCTCTCATACAGGTACACCTTTGCTTTCAGACAGGTACACCCTTGGTCTCACACAGGTACACCCACGCTCTCATACAGGTACACCCATGCTCTGATACAGGTACACCCTCACTCTGACGCAGGTACACCTCTCTCATACAGGTACACCCTCACTCTGACGCAGGTACACCCGCGCTCTCATACAGGTACAGCCTCGGTCTCACACAGGTATAGACTCTTAGGTAGGTGTAAGGTGTCTCTGACCTCTGACCTTTGACCCTGTTGTGGTCTCTTGCAGTTGATAGATGATAAGAAGGCCCTGAGTGAGCGCTGTGAGACCATGGTGACTGAACTCAAGCAGGTTGATCAGAAATACACCAAGAAGATCACCCAGATGCAGGAGCAACATGACCTGGTCAGTCTTTCCCTCCCTCTCCCTCCTTCTCTCTCTTTTCCCCTCTGTCTCTCTCTCTCTCTCTCTCTCCCCACTCTCTCTTCCCCACTCCCCTGCTCTCTCCCCCCACTCTCCCTCTCCCCCTCTCCCTCTCTCCCACCCCACTCTAACTCTCTCTCCCACCACTCTCTCTTCCCCACTCCCCCGCTCTCTCCCTCCACTCTCCCTCTCCCCCTCTCCCACTCTCTCTCCCTCTCTCCCACCCTACTCTAACTCTCTCTCCCACCACTGTCTCTCCCCCACTCCCCCTCTCTATTCCCCACTCTCTCTCCCCCTCTCCCTCCACCACTCTCTCTGCCCTTCTCTACCCTTTCTCTCCCTCCCTCTCTCCGCCTCTCCCTCTGTCGTAGTGCTGCTCTTAATGCTTCGCCTCTTCCTCTCTCCCTCCCCGTCCTTCTTTCCCTCTCTTTTTCATTGCTCTCTCTCTTCTGGCTGTAGGTTTGGCACATTCTGGGTCCCTTGTGTGAGGTAAACTCTTTCGCCTTCCTGAACCACTATTCATCCATCTTCTTCACCTCCATCTGGTCTTCCCTTTCCCCTGCCTGCTGGCCCTTAGAACCCATCCATTCATCCCTGTTTCCCCCCAATCTTCCTGCCTTCTGCACAGCTAGAGATCCGTACTAACAGACACAGGTCTTACAGAACTGCTAGAGATCCGTACTAACACACAGGTCTTACAGATCCGTACTAACACACACAGGTCTTACAGATCCGTACTAACACACACAGTTCTTACGGATCCGTACTAACACACACAGGTCTTACAGATCCGTACTAACACACACAGGTCTTACAGATCCGTACTAACACACACAGGTCTTACAGATCCGTACTAACACACACAGGTCTTACAGATCCGTACTAACACACACAGGTCTTACAGATCCGTACTAACACACACAGTTCTTACAGAACCGTACTAACACACACAGTTCTTACAGAACCGTACTAACAGACACAGGTCCTGCAGATCCGTACTAACACACACAGTTCTTACAGAACCGTACTAACAGACACAGGTCCTGCAGATCCGTACTAACACACACAGGTCCTGCAGATCCGTACTAAGTGACAGGTCCTGCAGAACCGTACTAACTGACAGGTCCTGCAGATCCGTACTAACACACACAGGTCCTGCAGATCCGTACTAACACACACAGGTCTTGCAGAACCGTACTAAGTGACAGGTCCTGCAGAACCGTACTAACTGACAGGTCCTGCAGATCCGTACTAACACACACAGGTCCTGCAGATCCGTACTAACACACACAGGTCTTGCAGATCCGTACTAACTGACAGGTCCTGCAGATCCGTACTAACAGACACAGGTCTTACAGATCCGTACTAACACACACAGGTCTTACAGATCCGTACTAACACACACAGGTCTTACAGATCCGTACTAACACACACAGGTCTTACAGATCCGTACTAACACACACAGTTCTTACAGAACCGTACTAACAGACACAGGTCCTGCAGATCTGTACTAACACACACAGGTCTTGCAGAACCGTACTAACTGACAGGTCTTGCAGAACCGTACTAACTGACAGGTCCTGCAGAACCGTACTAACACACACAGGTCCTGCAGATCCGTACTAACACACACAGGTCTTACAGATCGGTACTAACAGACACAGGTCCTGCAGATCTGTACTAACACACACAGGTCTTACAGATCCGTACTAACAGACACAGGTCCTGCAGATCCGTACTAACACACACAGGTCCTGCAGATCCGTACTAACACACACAGGTCTTACAGATCCGTACTAACACACACAGGTCTTACAGATCCGTACTAACACACACAGGTCTTACAGATCCGTACTAACACACACAGGTCTTACAGATCCGTACTAACGGACACAGGTCCTGCAGATCCGTACTAACACACACAGGTCCTGCAGATCCGTACTAACACACACAGTTCTTACAGATCCGTACTAACACACACAGGTCCTGCAGATCCGTACTAACACACACAGGTCCTGCAGAAGCGTACTAACAGACACAGGTCCTGCAGATCCGTACTAACAGACACAGGTCCTGCAGATCCGTACTAACAGACACAGGTCTTGCAGAAGCGTTTTTGGACGGGCTACGGTGCATGTGTCCCTGCAGGAGATTAAGAAGTTGAAGGAGCTGATGACCGCCAGTGAGAAGATTCGCCGGGAGAAGTGGATCGATGAGAAGACCAAGAAGATCAAAGAGATAACGGTGAAAGGTGGGTGACAGGTCACAGAAAGTTCTCTGTGGCGTGTTGCGTGTGGCGTGTTGCGTGTGGCGTGTTGCGCGTCTGACGGCGTGTTGCGTGTTGTGTGTTGTGTGTCTGACGGCGTGTTGTGTGTCTGACGGCGTGTTGCGTGTGGCGTGTTGTGTGTTGTGTGTCTGACGGCGTGTTGCGTGTGGCGTGTTGTGTGTCTGACGGCGTGTTGCGTGTGGCGTGTTGTGTGTCTGACGGCGTGTTGCGTGTGGCGTGTTGTGTGTCTGACGGCGTGTTGCGTGTCTGACGGAGTGTTGCGTGTCTGACGGCGTGTTGCGTGTGCCGTGTTGCGTGTCTGACGGCGTGTTGCTTGTGGCGTGTTGTGTGTTGTGTGTCTGACGGCGTGTGGCGTGTTGTGTGTCTGACGGCGTGTGGCGTGTTGTGTGTCTGACGGCGTGTTGCGTGTGGCGTGTTGTGTGTCTGACGGCGTGTTGCGTGTCTGACGGCGTGTTGCGTGTGCCGTGTTGCGTGTCTGACGGCGTGTTGCGTGTGGCGTGTTGCGTGTCTGACGGTATGTTGCGTGTGGTATGTTGTGTGTGGCAGGCCTGGAGCCGGAGATTCAGAAGCTGATCTCCAAGCACAAGGCGGAGCTGAAGAAGCTGCGGGCGCTGCATGAGGCGGACCTGCAGCAGGCCGACGAGCGCGCCGCCCAGCGCTACATCCGCCAGACCGAGGAGCTCCGCCTACAACTGGAGAGAGAGAGAGACCAGCACTGCCAGAGGGAGAGAGAGCTGGCCCAGCAGAGGTACACACACACACACACACACACACACACACACACACACGCTGCCAGAGGGAGAGAGAGCTGGCCCAGCAGAGGTACACACACACACACACACACACACACACACACACACACACGCACATACACACACACACACACGCACACACACACACACACATACACACACACACGCACACACACACACACACACACACAGCCAGAGGGAGAGAGAGCTGACCCAGCAGAGGTACACACACGCACACACACACACACACACACACACACTGCCAGAGGGGGAGAGAGCTGGCCCAGCAGAGGTACACACACACACACACACACTGCCAGAGGGAGAGAGAGCTGACCCAGCAGAGGTACACACACACACACACACCCATACACATACACACACACGCACACACACGCACACACACACTGCCAGAGAGAGAGAGAGCTGGCCCAGCAGAGGTACACACACATGCACTTTCACACACAATATCCTTTGTGTGTGTTGTGTTGGAGACAGTTAGAATGTGTGCGTTTCTGTGTGTTTGTGTGTGTGTGAGTGTGCATGTATGTGTGTGTGTGTGTTTGTTATTGTGAGTGTGTTTATTAGCGTGAGAGTGTGTGTGTGTGTGTGTGTGAGTGTGTGTGTGTTAACGTGCATTTGTGTGTGAGTGTGTGTTAACGTGTGTGTGTGTGAGTGTAAGTGTGTGAGTGTGTGTGTGTTAACGTGTGTGTGTGTGTGTTAACGTGTGTGAGTGTGTGTTAATGTGTGTGTGTGAATGTGTGTTAACGTGTGTGTGTGTGTGAGAATGTGTGTGTGAGTGTGTGTTTGCATGTGTGTGAGTGTGTGTGTGTGTGTTTGTGTGTGTGTGAGTGTGTGTTAATGTGTGTGTGTGTGTGTGTGTGTGTTTGCGTGTGTGTGAGTGTGTGTATGTGTGAGTATGTGTGTGTGTGTGTGTGTGTGTGAGTGTGTTTTAATGTATGTGAGTGTGAGTGTGTGTGTGTGTGTGTGTGTGTGTTTAACGTGTGTGTGTTGCAGGTATGAACAGCAGCTGCAGGAGGAGGAGAAGGCCTTGCAGCAGCAGAGAAGGAGGTTGTACAAGGAGGTGGCCGAGGAGAAGGAGAGACTGAACCAGCTGGCCACCAGGTGGGGTCAAAGGTCACGGTGGGGGGTTAAGGGTCACAGTGGGGCCATACTGGTGCTTCCGATTTCTTAAGTTACTCATACAGCTATTAGTGAAGGCCAGAGAGTAGCTGCACTTTGAGGGTGTCAGTGACTGGATGGTGAATGCCAAGTAATATCGTGTACATTTCTTGTAGAATTTACACTTAAGCCCATTCAATGATTGGAGGTGATTGGAGAGGTGGAGGTGACCGGAGGGGTGGAGGTGATTATTGGTGTGGAGGTGACCGGAGGGGTGGAGGTGTGGAGGTGATTATAGGTGTGGAGGTGATTGTTGGTGAGGAGGTGACCAGAGGGGTGGAGGTGTGGAGGTGATTATAGGTGTGGAGGTGATTGTTGGTGAGGAGGTGACCAGAGGGGTGGAGGTGTGGAGGTGATTATAGGTGTAAGTTGACCGGAGGGGTGGAGGTGATTATTGGTGTGGAGGTGATTGGAGGTGTAGTGCTGTGGAGGTGTGGAGGTGATTGTAGATTGTAGGGGTAGAGGTGATTGTAAGTGTGGAGGTGACCGGAGGTGTGGAGGTGACCAGAGGGGTGGAGGTGATTGGAGGTGTAGCGGGGTGGAGGTGTGGAGGTGATTGTAGGGGTAGAGGTGATTATAGGTTTGGAGATGTTGGAGGTGTAGCGGTGTGGAGGTGATTATAGGTTTGGAGATGTTGGAGGTGTAGCGGTGTGGAGGTGATTGTAGTGGTAGAGATGATTGGAGGTGTGGAGGTGACTGGAGGGGTGGGGTGATTATAGGCATGGAGATGTAGCAGTGATTGTAAGTGTGGAGGTGATTGTAGTGGTAGAGGTGATTGGAGGTGTAGCGGTGTGGAGGTGTGGAGGTGACCGGAGGGGTGGGGTGATTATAGGTGTGGAGATGTTGGAGGTGTAGCGGTGTGGAGGTGATTGGAGGTGTGGAGGTGATTATAGGTGAGGAGGTGATTGGAGGTGTGGAGGTGACCGGAGGGGTAGTGGTGATTATAGGTGAGGAGGTGATTGGAGGTGTGGAGGTGATTATAGGTGAGGAGGTGATTGGAGGTGTGGAGGTGACCGGAGGGGTAGAGGTGATTATAGGAGATTTGGAGATGTGTGGAGGATGATTGGAGGTGTGGAGGTGACCAGAGGGGTAAAGGTGATTATAGCTGTGGAGATGTTGGAGGTGTAGCGGTGATGTTGGAGGTGATTGTGTGGAGCGGTGTGGAGGTGATTGGAGGTGTGGAGGTGATTATAGGTGAGGAGGTGATTGGAGGTGTGGAGGTGACCGGAGGGGTAGAGGTGATTATAGGTGTGGAGGTGATTGGAGGTGTGGAGGTGATTATAGGTGTGGAGATGTTGGAGGTGTAGCGGTGTGGAGGTGATTGGAGGTGTGGAGGTGATTATAGGTGAGGAGGTGATTGGAGGTGTGGAGGTGACCGGAGGGGTAGCGGTGATTATAGGTGAGGAGGTGATTGGAGGTGTGGAGGTGACCGGAGGGGTAGAGGTGATTATAGGTGTGGAGGTGATTGGAGGTGTGGAGGTGACCAGAGGGGTAAAGGTGATTATAGGTGTGGAGATGTTGGAGGTGTAGCAGTGTGGAGGTGATTATAGGTGTGGAGGTGATTGTTGGTGAGGAGTAGGGGTGTTAACCTTAGGCTTCACCATGATACGATACCATATCGATACTTAAGGCAACGATTTGATATTTTCTGATAAGTGAAATTTTGCAGCGATAGGATTTGATACGGTGCAATACTGTAATACAAGATATGATACAATAAATTGGGCTTCAGCTATTGTAAACATATACCATTTCAATCAAGTTCCAACACATACAATCAAAATTTGGTTTATAGTGCAATTGTATTAGTTAGCTCTTGAGATAAGTCATATTCTTTTTCATTTTTGATGAAAAACAACAAAAAACAATATTCTACAATAAATTCTTAGTGCAAAACAATTACCACGAGGTTATAGTGCAACTTCATTAAAGCTGTGCTTAACACTTGGATGAAAAACATGACTAAGTAGCCTACTATTCGCTGTCAATTTTGACAAAAAAAAAAACAAAACAAAAGCAGGACAAGGCACTCTCTGGACCAAGTACTTCACAATACATTGGAGTAACATGACTATTCAGAACCTCTGGGCCAATGTAGTGGCTAACAAGGTCATGTGTACGAGACAGTTTGCCAAACTCTATATGGCAATGGATACTACAGTTGTCATATGTTCAAAACAGTGAACATATATCCATTATATAGTCAGCTATAAATCCATTATACGACTGACTCCTTTCTGTTGGCTCACTCTTTGGTGCTATGCACATACAGTGTAAGAATGGCCCTGACTTCCACTACATAGATACAGTGTGCCTTTCAGTCTGTCTTTGAGAGGTTTTTCTTCAAGAACACTAGTTGGTCCCCATGTTCTGGAGACAGAACACTTTGTTGAGAATTTACACTGTCGGTGTGAGGAGAACCAGTGGAGAACTGGGCAGGTGTCTTGGTGAGTGAGCAGCGTTAGCTTATAGATATATCCACATTATATGCTACCGCTAACCTATTTAAAGACACTCAATTTCAAAAATAACGTATATAACCGAAATATTTTGAGCAGTAATACTTAAATAGCAATGATGAAATTTTATCTGTGTTCAGTACATGGAGACAGAGACAGTAAATCAATGATACAGTTCAATCCACTTCTGTTTTGCTCCAGAAAACGATGTCAGCTAGGTCTATCAGCAAACATATGACTTAGCTATGCCCAGAAGTCCTCAATAATAATAGCATTTTTCAAGAAATTACGAAAAATCTTTGACAACGTTTCGTTAGGTGCAGTGTCTTTTACTGCTACCACAGAGTGAATACGTAAGTGAATGCGATGATAAGAAAATTTTTGGTTACACTGACCTATAAAACGGTATTCCAAAAGAAAAATTAGACATGTTATACATCGTTAGAAAGCTTATACTCTCACCTACTGAATAAATGAATTGTCAATCGAGCCAGACTGTACTAAAAAGGGCGACAACGCCGTAAACGATACGTGTGGTATTACGCTCAGCTATTTTGGAAGGTACTCAAGCATCACAAATGCGTGCATATTTCACGAACGGATTGTCCAAGACAATATATGACCACTCAGTCTCAAAAGGGACATCCCTACACGTATAACCAATGCTAAGGTTGTGTATTTATTCAATATTTAGTCCCAGATATTGACTGTAGAATGACATGGTATCATTTTTTAAAACTTTGTCTCGTTTATTTGGTTATGCAGTGAGCAGCACTTTCACTGCTGTCTTGGCATATCTTAGGGCTATTGTCGGGTTTATCTTGTTGCTATAACGGAATACGATTTATGAGTGGTGAAAGAATATTTTTTATGAATGCCCAGATAGACAATATTGTCCATTATGTCATGGGTGGGGGTCTAAAATGAGCGTCACACACGACCGTGTTTTTGGTAACAGATGCAGCAGTGAAGTCCCGTCTCTTCACCTGCACAAAACACACCCAGGCACGAAAGCTAGCACCGCTCCTTTTCCTGTTAGGAAAACTGTGTACTCAATGTCCTGACAGGCTGGAGTTTGTGCAACCTGCACAAACACAATGATTTACCATGATGATACACGGTGAAATGCAGTATAAAACTAATGAAAATAGAACTAATCAGAGACGTTGACAGAACTGGCTGTGTTTTTCAGCTTTCAACGATACAAATCGATTAATGCATGTTGAATCGATTGAATTGAATCGTTGCTTTCTGTATCGATGCATCGATCCGAATCGATTAATTGTTACACCCCTAGTGAGGAGGTGGCCAGAGGGGTGGAGGTGTGGAGGTGAATATAGGTGTTGAGGTGATTGTTGGTGAGGAGGTGGCTGGGGGGGTGGAGGTGTTGAACTGTGTCGCCGCCCTGCAGGCAGCGAGTGGAGCTGGATGAGCTGAGGAGGCAGCTGGAGGAGAACAGCACTGTTGCCAGTCGTGCTCTGCGGGAGGAGCTGGATAAAACCCGCGAGGAGCAGGAACGTCGGCATCAGGTGGGCTCCCCAGACTCCAGCTTTACTCACCCTTTCCTCACAGTTTAGGGTTAGGGTTAGTACCCAGACTCCAGCTTTACTCACCCTTTCCTCACAGTTTAGGGTTAGGGTTAGTACCCAGACTCCAGCTTTACTCACCCTTTCCTCACAGTTTAGGGTTAGGGTTAGTACCCAGACTCCAGCTTTACTCACCCTTTCCTCACAGTTTAGGGTTAGGGTTAGTACACAGACTCCAGCTTTACTCACCCTTTCCTCACAGTTTAGGGTTAGGGTTAGTACCCAGACTCCAGCTTTACTCACCCTGTCCTCACAGTTTAGGGTTAGGGTTAGTACCCAGACTCCAGCTTTACTCACCCTTTCCTCACCGTTTAGGGTTAGGGTTAGTACCCAGACTCCAGCTTTACTCACCCTTTCCTCACAGTTTAGGGTTAGGGTTAGTACATAGGGCACCAGAACATATTAATGAAGATTCCTGAGCCACAAATCACATGTTCCATATGAAATGGACTGTTGTTCTGTAGTATAAATGGAGGGTATGCTCTCTGTGTGTGTGTGTGTGTGTGTGTGTGTGTGTGTGTAGGTAGAGTTGAAGGCCCTAAGAGAACGCCTAGAGATAGAGAAACAGACCTGGGAGGAGAACTACATGAAGAAGGAGGTAAATAACCGTCTATGTGTGTGTGTCTGTGTGTGTGTGTGTGTGTGTGTGTGTGTGTGTGTGTGTGTGTGTGTATGTGTGCGTCTGCGCATTCATGTGTGGGAATTGTCATGAACATCTACCTCTGGCCATCTGAAGGTGCCTCAAAGAGGTCAAAGGTGAATGGGCGTGTCTTCCTGCAGGAGGCGTGGCTGCTGAGCCGTGAGAGGGAGCTGAAGGAGGAAGTGCGACGGGGGCGGGACAAAGAGATTGAGCTGGCCATTCAGAGGCTAGAGGAGGAGACCAGCGGCGCTCGGGAGGAGTGTGAACGTGCCGCTGAGAACCGGTGAGGGGCACAGGAAGTACAATGCTAACATACACACAGTGCTAACATGCACACACAGTGCTAACATGCACACACAGCGCTAACATGCACACAGCGCTAACATACACACAGCGCTAACATACACACAGCGCTAACATACACACACAGTGCTAACATGCACACACAGCGCTAACATGCACACAGCACTAACATACACACAGCGCTAACATGCACACAGCGCTAACATGCACACAGCGCTAACATGCACACACAGTGCTAACATGCACACACAGCGCTAACATGCACACACAGTGCTAACATGCACACAGCACTAACATGCACACACAGTGCTAACATGCACACACAGTGCTAACATGCACACACAGCGCTAACATGCACACAGCACTAACATACACACAGCGCTAACATGCACACAGCGCTAACATGCACACACAGTGCTAACATGCACACACAGCGCTAACATGCACACAGCACTAACATACACACAGCGCTAACATGCACACAGCGCTAACATGCACACAGCGCTAACATGCACACACAGCGCTAACATGCACACAGCACTAACATGCACACACAGCGCTAACATACACACAGTGCTAACATGCACACACAGTGCTAACATGCACACAGCGCTAACAAGCACACAGCGCTAACATGCACACACAGTGCTAACATGCACACATAGCGCTAACATGCACACACAGTGCTAACATGCACACAGCGCTAACATGCACACACAGTGCTAACATGCACACAGCGCTAACATGTACACAGTGCTAACATGCACACACAGTGCTAACATGCACACAGTGCTAACATGCACACAGCGCTAACATAGACACAGCGCTAACATGCACACAGTGCTAACATGCACACAGCGCTAACATACACACAGCGCTAACATGCGCACACAGTGCTAACATGCACACTCAGTGCTAACATACTAACATGCACACACAGTGCTAACATGCACACAGCGCTAACATACATGCAGTGCTAACATACACACAGCGCTAACATACATGCAGCGCTAACATGCACACAGCGCTAACATACACACAGCGCTAACATGCACACAGCGCTAACATACATGCAGCACTAACATACACACAGCGCTAACATACATGCAGTGCTAACATGCACACAGCGCTAACATACATGCAGCGCTAACATGCACACAGCACTAACATACACACAGCGCTAACATGCACAGTGCTAACATGCACACAGTGCTAGCATACACACAACACTAACATGCCTGCATGCATATGCGTGTGTTTGCATGTGTGTGGCTAGCTGTGTGTGTGGCAGTGTAGCATAATGGGTAAGGAACTGGGCTTGTAACTTAAAGGTCATAGGTTTGATTCCTGGGTAGGAGACTGCCATTGTACTCTTGAGCAAGGTACTTAACCTCTATTGCTTCAGTATATATCAAGCAATGTAAAAACGCTATGTAAGAAGTTGTGCAGGTCGCTCTGGATGAGAGCGTCTGCTAAATGCCTGTAATGTAATATGCGCACTAGTGTAGAATTCCAGCAGTGTTTCAGGGTTGCCAGCTCAAGTGAGGACCTGATTGAGAGTAACTTTTCACTTTTTCGCTCCATCCCTGGGTTTGGTAGCCCACGTGCTCCTGAGGGTTGGGGCGGGCATTTTGGCTGTCAGTTCAGACACACGTACTGTTTTTGACAGCCAGTTTCCCTCTATTGAAGATGTGAGTGTTGTTATTGATGCTGCACTTGTTATGCTACTTTATGACCAGCAGATGTCACTGCTGCTAATGGCTGTTTGGGGCCTTTAGCCTTAAATACTTATTACTATGTAAAATGAATTCCCCACTATCCTTACTTTGTGGCTGCAAGAAATTATGGTGTGTGTGTATTCACACTTGTACTGACACGTGTGTGTGTGTTCGTACTGATGTGTGTGTGTGTGTGTGTGTACGTACTGATGCGTGTGTGTGTGCGTGTACTGACTGGTGTGTGCGTGTGTGCGCGTGTGTGTGTGTGTACTGATGCCTGTGTGCGTGTGTCTGTGTGTGTGTGTACGTACTGTCGCGCGTGTGTGTGTGTATGTACGTACTGTCGCGTGTGTGTGTGCGCGCGCGTGTGTGCGCGCGCGTGTGTGTGTGTGTGTGTACGTACTGTCGCGTGTGTGTGTGTGTATGTATGTACTGTCGCGTGTGTGTGTGCGCGCGTGTGTGTGCGCGCGCGTGTGTGTGTGTGTGTGTGCTCGTGCACTTGTACTGACGCGTGTGCGCCTGCGTACTGATGTGTGTGTGCGTGTCTGTGAGTGTGTATGTACTGTCGCGTGTGTGTGTGTGTATGTACGTACTGTCGCGTGTGTGTGCGCGTGCGTGTGTGCGCGCGCGTGTGTGTGTGTGCACTTGCACTGACGCGTGTGTGTGTGTGTACTGATTCCTGTGTGTGTGCACTTGCACTGACGCGTGTGTGTGTGTAGGGTGAAGCGTGTGCGGGAGCAGTACGAGGTGGAGCTCAGGGAGATGGAGGTGACGGAGAGAGCTCTGCAGGACAGACACAAGGAGCTGAAACTGCGGCACAGCGAGACTGAGGCTCAGCTGCTCCACCTGCAGGCCGTCCTGCGTCACAAAGAGCAGGAGGTGCAGGACCTCACACAGGTGAGCCCTCAGCCCCTCCCCCTCACACAGGTGAGCCCTCGGCTCCTCCCCCTCACACAGGTGAGCCCTCAGCCCCTCCCCCTCACACAGGTGAGCCCGCAGCCCCTCCCCTTCACACAGGTGAGCCCTCAGCCCCTCCCCCTCACACAGGTGAGCCCTCAGGCCCCTCCCCTTCACACAGGTGAGCCCTCAGCCCCTCCCCCTCACACAGGTGAGCCCTCAGCCCCTCCCCCTCATACAGGTGAGCCCTCAGCCCCTCCCCTTCACACAGGTGAGCCCTCAGCCCCTCCCCCTCACACAGGTGTACACGCTGCTGATTAAATGCAGCAGTCACTGCACAGAGAGCCCGTGGGCTGCTGCTCCCTCTGCTCATCTCTACTTCTACTGAGGGCTTAAATGCCAAACACTGGCGTTCAGTGCTGGATCAGTGTTCAGTGTGGGATTGGTATGCAGTGCTGGATCAGTGTCTAGTGTGTGATTGGTATTCAGTGCTGGATCAATGTTCAGTGTGGGATTGGTATTCAATGCTGGATCAGTGTTCAGTGTGGGATTGGTATTCAGTGCTGGATCAGTGCTCAGTGTGAGATTGGTATTGTGTGGGACTGGCCTAACCTGCATTGCTGCAGTATATGTTGAGATGTATTAATGGGTGCAGTGTAAATGGTATGTAAATGTTGTGCAAGTCACTCTGGATAAGAGCATCTGCTAAATGCCTGTAATGTAATGTAATGTAATGAATTGTACACATTTGTTTTCTCAGAACATTGGCATGTTTTGATTGAAATTTGAATCAAATTTTACATTACAGGCATTTAGTAGACGCCCTTATCCAGAGTGACTTTTACATAGCATTTACATTGCATCCATTTTGGAAGTTATGTCCCTTAGGTCTGTATGACTGTAACACTGAACTCAACATGTACAGTTTATTCATTTAAATTGTCCTTTCTTTAAAATCTTTTTTTGTTATTTTTATTGCTCTATGTTGAATAAATTACTCATGTATTGTTAAAAAAAATACCTTTCATTTAATGAAACTGAATGGTTGTCTGACTAATGAATTTGTTGTGGAATTTCTTGGATTAGCATGTTGATTCTTACAGCTGTAATTAAGCCTGAGCAGGGCACACTGCTAGCATTGGCATCTTCTGTAGCGCACAAGTCTCTGCCTTCATCCTGCCACCCCCCCCCCCCCAGATCCGGGACAAGCTGTCGGAGGAGCGGCGCAGCCTGGCGGAGGTGATCCGGCAGGAGTTCGCCGAGCGCCTGGTGGTGACCGAGGAGGAGAACCGGCGGCTGAAGGTGGAGGGGGCGGAGCTCCGAGCACGCCTCAGGCTCGAGGTGGAGAGGGTGACGCATGAGAAGGAGGAGGAGCTTGCCGAGGTGCACCAGAGGTAGGACAGTTCCACCCCCTAAAGCACAACCTCCAGAGTCAGTGACACTGCAGTCTGCAAGGGAACAAGGGAGGCTGAACTTAATTAAAAGATTTTAAACCCTGGAAACATCCTGTATGTGCTCAGGAAAGGTGTGGCCATTTGAACAGTAGACTTAGAGATTTTCCTGTGTCAGGGTGAATACTTAATGGCTAAAACTTTCTGGCTGTGTCCCAAACTGTATACTTGTGTTCTGTCTAGAGCATAATAAATCAAACCGCACCACTCTAGTTAGAACACAGTTTGGAACACAGCTTCTGTGTCAGGGTGAATTGTAAACTGGTATTACACCCTGTGTCACAGTGAATATTTGCTTGATGTAACTTCCTGTGTCAGGGTGAATAGTAAACTGATATAGCTTCCTGTGTCAGGGTGAATTGTAAACTGGTATTACATCCTGTGTCACAGTGAATATTTGCTTGATGTAACTTCCTGTGTCAGGATGAATAATAAATTGGTATTACTTCCTGTGTCAGGGTGAATAGTAAACTGATATAGCTTTCTGTGTCAGGGTGAATAGTAAACTGATATAGCTTCCTATGGCAGGGTGAATATTAAACTTATATAGCATCCTGTGTCAGTGTGAATAGTAAACTAATATAGCTTCCTGTGCCATGGTGAATAGTAAACCGATGTAGCTTCCTGTGTCAGGGTGAATATCTAACTGATATAGCTTCCTGTATCAGGGTGAATTGTAAACTTGTATAGTGTCTTCTGTCAGGGTGAACAGTAAACTGGTGTAACTTCCTGTTTCAGGGTGAATAGTAAACTGATGTAGCTTCCGGTTTCAGGGTAAATATTAAACTGATATATCTTTTTGTGTCAGTGTGAATAGTAAACTGATATAGCTTCCTGTGTCAGGGTGAATAGTAAACTGATGTAACTTTCTGTTTCAGGGTGAATAGTAAACTGATATAGCTTCCTGTTTCAGGGTGAATAGTAAACTGATATAACTTCCTGTTTCAGGGTGAATAGTAAACTGATATAGCTTTCTGTGTCAGGGTGAATAGTAAACTTATGTAAATTCCTGTGTTAGGGTGAAGTCTGCCATCTTAAAGAAGGAGGAGACGGTCAGCACTCTGCGTAAGCAACACGAGGTGAGCCACGCCTCCAATGCCTTATGACACGCTGGCTGTTAGCCCCACCCACTGATTAACCACACCCCTTTCCCTCATTGGACAGGCAGCACTGAAGAGGGCGGATCATTTAGGAGGCCCTGCTGGAGCAGCAGAGGAAGCAACTCCTGGGGAAATGACTGACTTCGCCCCCGGATTGTGCCCTTGACTCCACCCCCTCCCTTTTTGTCCAGTGGAGTTTTGCTTCAGGTTGAGGCATGTGGAAGGACAGACACGCTCAGGAGTGTGGCCCGCCCGGGTGTGTGTACTGTACAGGGCAGGAAATGGAATGCCTGTGCAGGGAGACCACTAATATTGCCATGGGAACACAGCAGAAGCCACACCTCCAGCCTGACTGTGCTACAGGAGGAACCAGAGACTGCTGCTGCTTGCAACACTTACATTTACACACACTTACACAAACATATACTTATTCATGCACTCACTCTCACACACATACACTTCCACACACTACACTTACAGATACATACACACATTCATACACAAACATGCATGCAGACACACGCGCATACTCACACACACACACACACAGGTTTGAGTTGTGCGGATGCAGACACAGCTCGCATGCAGGGCAGTTGTTGCTCTGTTCCTGGGGGGTCAGTCAATGGGGGGTAGGGAGTCTCAGTACAGCGGTATGGCTGTGGCCACAGAGCTGGGGAGGGCAGGACAGGAAGAGGTTGAGAGGGGAGGGGCCAGGAGCAGGATTTATGAGCAGTTCTGGAAATGATTATTATGGGAGGGTCACAGTGTAGGAATGAGAGAGAAAGAGAGGAGGATGGGGCGGGAGAGAGGAATGAGAGAGAAAGAGGAGGATGGGGTAAGGGACTGAGGAATGAGAGAAAGAGGAGTATTGGGGAGGGAAAGAGGAATGAGAGAGAGAGGAGGATAGGGAGGGATAGAGGAGTGAGAGAAAGAGGAGGGTGGGGAGAGATAGAGGAATGAAAGAAAGAGAGGAGGATGGGGAGGGATAGATGGATGAGAGAAAGAGGGGGAGGGATAGAGGAATGAGAGAAAGAGAGAAGGATGGGGGAGGGATAGAGGAATGCAATGAGAAGTCATTAAAGGAAAGTGGAGTTGGGGGAGGGGGGTCATGTGACCTCTGCTTAGGGCCTTACAGTCCCCCGCCCCACCATACACTGTGTGTGTGTGTGTGTGTGTGGGTGTGTGTTTGTGTGCATTTGTCTGTATGTGTGCATGTGTCTGTGTGTGTGTGTGTGTCTGTGTGCACACCTTATTGTAATGCTCTTACTTTTTTTATAATCAGGGATAACAGCTGAAATCTGTTGTAATTTTTTTTGGTGTTTGTCTCCATTTTGTGTCATTTGAGTGTGAAAAGAAGGGAAACTTTTCTTCTGACACACAGACACACTGACAGCGTTTGGGTACAGACACACTGACAGCGTTAGGGTACAGACACACTGACAGCGTTTGGGTACAGACACACACTGACAGCGTTTGGGTACAGACACGCACTGACAGCGTTTGGGTACAGACACACACTGACATCGTTTGGGTACAGACACGCACTGACAGCGTTTGGGTACAGACACGCACTCACAGCGTTTGGGTACAGACACACACTCACATCGTTTGGGTACAGACACACACTGACAGCGTTTGGGTACAGACACACACTGACAGCGGGGCTTTAACAGGCTGCCTGTCCCACACGCTGAAGAACCCAGCCTTGCACACACACACGCACACACACACCGCACACGCACGCACACGTGCACACAAACACACGTTCACACACACACACACACACGCACGCACACACAAACACACGCACGCACACACACAAACACACGCACACACAAACACACGTTCACACACGCAAACACACGCACGCACACGTGCACACACACATGCCAACCACATACAGACTCGTGCACACACGCACGCACACACACATGCGCTCACACACGCAAACACACACTCAAACGCGTGCACACACACACACACGTGCACACACACACCACACGCACACACACAAACACACACATTGCACACACACACACACAGACACACACACCACACGCACACACACACACCGCAAGCTCACACACAAACACACACACACACACTTTATGACGGCCGCTGTGTTGTTTGACTGGGTCCTCCGCAGAATCAGTCCTCAGTGTTAGTCATGCTAGTGAACTGTATCTGTTTCTGTAGTAAAAAAAATTTTCTACTTGAGAATTGTTGTATTTTTTTGTGTGTGAACAGCACTTCTCCTTGATCGGTGCTAAACTCAGCTCAGTGCCTCTAAATGAGGCAGCTCAGTGCCCCTAAACTCGGCTCAGTGCCCCTAAACTCGGCTCAGTGCCCCTAAACTCGGCTCAGTGCCCCTAAACTTGGCTCAGTGCCCCTAAACTCGGCTCAGTGCCCCTAAACTCGGCTCAGTGCCTCTAAACTCGGCTCAGTGTCTCTAAACTAGGCAGCTCAGTGCCTCTAAATGAGGCAGCTCAGTGTCTCTAAATGAGGCAGCTCAGTGCCTCTAAACTCGGCTCAGTGCCTCTAAACTCGGCTCAGTGTCTCTAAACGAGGCAGCTCAGTGCCTCTAAATGAGGCAGCTCAGTGTCTCTAAACTCGGCTCAGTGTCTCTAAACTCGGCTCAGTGCCTCTAAACTCGGCTCAGTGCCTCTAAACGAGGCAGCTCAGTGCCTCTAAACTCGGCTCAGTGCCTCTAAACGAGGCAGCTCAGTGCCTCTAAACTCGGCTCAGTGTCTCTAAACTCGGCTCAGTGTCTCTAAATGAGGCAGCTCAGTGCCTCTAAACTCGGCTCAGTGCCTCTAAACTAGGCAGCTCAGTGCCTCTAAATGAGGCAGCTCAGTGTCTCTAAACTCGGCTCAGTGCCTCTAAACTCAGCTCAGTGTCTCTAAACTCGGCTCAGTGTCTCTAAACTCAGCTCAGTGTCTCTAAACTCAGCTCAGTGCCTCTAAACTCAGCTCAGTGTCTCTAAACTCAGCTCAGTGTCTCTAAACTCGGCTCAGTGTCTCTAAACTCGGCTCAGTGTCTCTAAATGAGGCAGCTCAGTGTCTCTAAATGAGGCAGCTCAGTGCCTCTAAACTCAGCTCAGTGTCTCTAAACTCGGCTCAGTGCCTCTAAATGAGGCAGCTCAGTGTCTCTAAACTCGGCTCAGTGTCTCTAAACTCGGCTCAGTGCCTCTAAACGAGGCAGCTCAGTGTCTCTAAACTCGGCTCAGTGTCTCTAAACTCGGCTCAGTGTCTCTAAACTCGGCTCAGTGTCTCTAAACTCGGCTCAGTGCCTCTAAACGAGGCAGCTCAGTGTCTCTAAACTCGGCTCAGTGTCTCTAAACTCGGCTCAGTGCCTCTAAATGAGGCAGCTCAGTGTCTCTAAACTCGGCTCAGTGTCTCTAAACTCAGCTCAGTGTCTCTAAATGAGGCAGCTCAGTGCCTCTAAACGAGGCTCAGTGCCTCTAAACGAGGCAGCTCAGTGCCTCTAAATGAGGCAGCTCAGTGCCTCTAAATGAGGCAGCTCAGTGTCTCTAAATGAGGCAGCTCAGTGTCTCTAAATGAGGCAGCTCAGTGCCTCTAAACTCGGCTCAGTGTCTCTAAACTCGGCTCAGTGCCTCTAAACTCGGCTCAGTGTCTCTAAATGAGGCAGCTCAGTGCCTCTAAATGAGGCAGCTCAGTGTCTCTAAACTCGGCTCAGTGTCTCTAAACTAGGCAGCTCAGTGCCTCTAAATGAGGCAGCTCAGTGTCTCTAAACTCGGCTCAGTGTCTCTAAACTAGGCTCAGTGCCTCTAAACTCGGCTCAGTGCCTCTAAACTCAGCTCAGTGTCTCTAAACGAGGCAGCTCAGTGCCTCTAAATGAGGCAGCTCAGTGCCTCTAAATGAGGCAGCTCAGTGTCTCTAAATGAGGCAGCTCAGTGCCTCTAAACTCAGCTCAGTGTCTCTAAACTCGGCTCAGTGCCTCTAAATGGGGCAGCTCAGTGTCTCTAAACTCGGCTCAGTGTCTCTAAATGAGGCAGCTCAGTGCCTCTAAACTCGGCTCAGTGCCTCTAAACTCAGCTCAGTGTCTCTAAACGAGGCAGCTCAGTGCCTCTAAATGAGGCAGCTCAGTGTCTCTAAACTCGGCTCAGTGTCTCTAAATGAGGCAGCTCAGTGCCTCTAAACTTGGCTCAGTGCCTCTAAACTCAGCTCAGTGGCTCTAAACTCGGCTCAGTGTCTCTAAACTCAGCTCAGTGTCTCTAAACTCGGCTCAGTGTCTCTAAATGAGGCAGCTCAGTGCCTCTAAACTCGGCTCAGTGTCTCTAAACTCGGCTCAGTGCCTCTAAACTCGGCTCAGTGTCTCTAAATGAGGCAGCTCAGTGAGTGTGCCTGTGTGTGTGTGTGTGAGAGAGAGAGAGAGAATGTGCGTATGGTGTGTGCATGTTTGGTGTGTGAGTGTGTAAGAGAGATAGAGAATGTGAGTGTGCGGTGTGTGTGTGTTTGGTGTGAATGTGTGTGTGTGTATGAGAGAGAGAGTGTGTGTGTGGTGTGTGTGTGAGAGAGAGAGAGAATGTGTGTGTGTGTGTGTGTGAGAGAGTGAGAATGTGAGTGTGTGTGTGAGCGAGACAGTGTGAGTGTGTGTGGTGTTTGTATGCAATAGAGGCAGAATGTGAGTGTGTGTGTGACAGGGAGGAGGACAGATAAAGTGTGATTATCTTTGTGCAGATGGCAGTGTTTTCTGTTTCCTGTTTCCTGTTAGCAGGGCAGGAAGCAGACTGTGTGTGTGCGTGCGTGTGTGCATGTGTGTGTGTGTGCGTGTGTGCATGTGTGTGTGTGCGTGCGTGTGGGCGTGTGTGTGTGTGCGTGCGTGTGTGCATGTGTGTGTGTGTGGGCATTTGTTTGAACATGTCTGTCTCAGTATCTTTGCGTGTATTCTATGACAACTGTTCTGAAGAAGTCCTCTGAAGAAGTCCTGTGTTCAGCCTAATCCTAGATGCACCCCCCTCTCGAGTTCTGTTTCTTTCTCTCTCTCTCTAGTCGCTCTTTCTCTCTCCCTCTCTCACTCTCTCTCTCTCCCCCCAAGGCGTTGGGGGAGGTCCCACACCCTCTCTCCCCCTCTCTCTCTGGGGCGTTGGAGGAGGTCCCACACCCCCCCCCCCCCTCTCTCTCTGGGGCGTTGGAGGAGGTCCCACACCCCCCCCCCCCTCTCTCTGGGGCGTTGGGGGAGGTCCCACACCCCCCCCCCCCTCTCCCCCTCTCTCTCTCCCCCCCCTCCCTCTCTCTCTCTCTCTCTCTCTCTCTCTCTCTCTCTCCCCCTCCCTCTCTCTCTCTCTCTGTCTCTCTTGCTCTCTCTTTCCACGGCGTTGGGGGAAGTCCCACAGCTGTTGCTTGTTAGAGGAAGTCTCCACCCCTCTGGGCTGTGTCAGCTCAGAGATCTGAGAGAGCTGGAGGGGTTTGGACGCGCAGAAACAGTGTCTGACATACCTGCCGGTTTGAGCCAGGTGAGCTGATCTGCCGCGTGTTCGCACACCGTCCGGGGTCGGGCGCGGCGGGGGCCGCTCTGAGCATGAGAGGGAGTTTGAGATTAAAATGGAAAGCTGGTTTATTTTTATTACACACCTCCCATAACCCCCTCTCAGTGAAGGTGATTATAGGAGGTATGGGCGCATGATGGTAGGGTTGGAGTTGTACAGAGACGGCTGATCCACTGGCTGTGTGAGACGGCTGATCCACTGGTTGTGTGAGACGGCTGATCCACTGGCTGTGTGAGATGGCTGATCCACTGGCTGTGTGAGGCGGGTGATTGGCTGGGGGGGGGGGGGGGGGGGGAGGGAGCCGGAAATGAGCTCTGAGTTTTGCTTGAGTTTCGTTTGGGGTTTGGGATGTTCTGTTTTGTTAGAGTGTTGTTTGTATTTAGATTGAGCCTTTGTTTACAGCTTTAAGGATGTTCTGATTTGTTTGTGACATACATGAGAGGAAGAACCTACAGTTGGCGGCGATGTCCTTGATGAATATCAGTTCTGCAGTAAAGTATATATTCCTCTGGGTATTGGCTCTTACTTTTCAGTGCTGTGCCCTTTTAACACTGAAACTGCGAAAGCAAAAACTGAGTTCTCGTTCTAGTTTATTCCGGACTTCTTGAGCTGTGGCCCTGGGATCTGATGGCTTACTCAGTTATGCGGAGTACAGTGGGTGTGAGTGGTCATATGACATTTAATGGCCTTTCCCTTCTGGCAGTGTGTAGCACAGAGGTCGGCTGGCTGTGGGCGATTACTGTCTAACTGACTGGATTCCAAACTCTGCCTGTTTGCCTGTGTCTCACACTGCGGGCCCTGCCCTAGGAAGCTGTATTACATTCAGAATGCTCTCTATTAGAGTTTAAGACTGGTGTCCCTGGGGCATCCCCAAACATATTTAAACTAATTGCACTTTAAATTTAATTCATTCAAAATTACGTATCTTCTACATGCAACGTAACATGAGCAGTCAAAATGTATAGAAAAGGACATTAAGAATATCTCTTATTTGTTCCTGGTTAAAAATGGTTTTGTGGTTATTTGTTTTTTTTTCAAAAAAGGTTGCAGGCTTTGTTTCTACAGGCAGTGGAGCAATGCACTCCGGGGTTGCTGCTCTCCTGGTCTGAAGAGCTGATAAGCTGTTCTGAGTATGAAGGGGCGTGTTTTTAATGGCCATAGGCTTATTTGAAACACATTGAGCTGGATTCAAAGGGTAATTCTCTTTGTGTGGAAATATAAAAAAACCTGTTGAGCACTTCAGCGCACCCCTGTAAAAGAGTCTTCAGTCTCAGAGGGTCTTCCCTGCATAAATAAAGGGAAATAAACAAATAAAAGTTTCCTCAAGATCTATTCAATGAAAAATAACTAAACATATGTCTTTGGAATCAAACTTTACAGGAACAGGCAGAATGTATCTGTTTCCCCACGCCTTTAGCTGTAACTGAAATGAGGAGTCGCTGTGAATGTGTTGCACACGCTGCACTGTTTTGAGCAGTTAGCCCGCGGTAGGCTAGGCGACCGTAACCGAGGAGTCGCTGTGAATGTGTTGCACACGCTGCACTGTTCTGAGCAGTTAGCCCGCGGTAGGCTAGGCGACCGTAACCGAGGAGTCGCTGTGAATGTGTTGCACACGCTGCACTGTTCTGTGCAGTTAGCCCGCGGTAGGCTAGGCGACCGTAACCGAGGAGTCGCTGTGAATGTGTTGCACACGCTGCACTGTTCTGAGCAGTTAGCCCGCGGTAGGCTAGGCGACCGTAACCGAGGAGTCGCTGTGAATGTGTTGCACACGCTGCACTGTTCTGTGCAGTTAGCCCGCGGTAGTTTCAGTCTCAGACCTCTGAGTTTCTAGCAGAAGAATCAAAGTCATTTAACCTCTGAGTACGGAGTCATCCTCAGACTAATGCCATCTGTACCCGTAACAAGTCTGAAGTTCTCTGAGCTTCTCATAAATTAAAAACAAGTCCCCTGACCTCAGCCTAAGCCAGAGGAGGTGCTGCTGTCAGCCATAAACTTCAAGAGCAAGTGTGCCACCCAGCACCGAAGCATACACATCAGTGATCTCTGGGCATTTCATGTTTCTGTAGCGCCTTTCCCCACTCAAAATGTCCTAAACATTCCAATTACAGGTTTTAAAAAAGGAATGGAGTCAGATAAGCTTGTTTTGCCTTTCCTGCGACACAATCTTAATCCTACAGTTTGGGGCGGCTTAAAACAATCGTCATTTAAATATCACGCCCCTATATATTCTCGGTTTAGAGGCTAGAGTTTATGACATGGAGAAGCGTAGTACGGCCAAGAAGTGAAATTTCTCCGACCTAGAAAGTGTGGAAGGAAATCATGCTGCGGTCAACAGCGTTGCCGTAGACAATCGAACTCCAGCTGAGGTTGGAATATTTACATCTGTGATATATATATATATATAGTAGTCAGCTTATATCGCAATTCTTTAGGCTACATTTAGGTGAAGAAAAAATGGTCAGACCTCAAACTCGCCACCAAAAGGCCTGTTGCAGCCCGTAGGTGCAGCACCCAGCTGACTGGAGGAGGCCAGCTGGATTCCAGCCTTGCATTGACGCAGACTGAGGAGCGAGTGTCCGCGCTTATCGGGTCTGCTTCCATTTCGGGCATAACAGGTGGCGGAGGAGATACAGACGCACCACCTGTGTCCGAGCCGGATAATGGTAAAAATTTAATAGCCTAGGCTACTAGTATTTAAATAATTACACGGTTGCAGGGTTAATTTATTTCTTCATTTTAATGATGTTTTAATGATGTTATAAACATGCTTTCGTTTCGTTCGTTTCCGTCTTACGGGCGCGCGTAGAGGTCTTCTAACAGAGCCAGATCTGCCATTGCCGAGATTTGATGACTGTCAAAGCTCTTGTTTAAATAGGTGACTGAATAAGCATCTAACCTAATTGCTTGTAATTATGTCACCAGTAGCGTAGCCTAACAAGTAGGCTATCTGAAAATAAAAGAGAAATTAATCTCATAGCCTACACCAAAAAACTGTTAACCCCGTTAATTGCAAACAATTTGAAAATCACTATTTATGTTAGGGATATGACACAGTCGATGTAGGCCTTTACAAAATAAAATATTTTGCCATAGGCTACATATTTTTAAGTGATGAATATGTGGCTGCATATGCTTAGATGCCAGTCAGAATATGGTCTAATAACAATTCTCTCACTCAGCCAGATTTACTATGCTGCACCGCAAGTCCACGCTAACATGAAAACTTGCGTACACGAGTTGAGAGTGACGTGAGATGGAAGACATTCCAAAATATAGCGAAGTATGATTCAGGTCTACCGATAGTGAGAAGATGTTGAGTGTTTCCCTGCCATTTCCTGTCCTAAACTAATCTGCTTAATATTTATATTTGGATTGATCCACTATTATCTTTTTTTTTAGCTCAGTATTTCCATGTCCCCCTGCAGGAAACATGTTGTGAGGGTTTATGTGTTTTGTCTTTGCTGAGCCCTGTTTTGCAGCTTGATAGACTAACGTCCCTTAACAGGATCTCCACAGAGGCACAGGAAGTTACAGTCTCTGTTAGCACTTCCTGTTGACAGTGGCTGTGAGCAGTTCCTTGTGGTTTTGAACAGTCTCCAAAAAATAAGGGGCTGGGGGGGGTTAGGGGGCGGGGCAGAGGGTGCAGGGTGTGAGCATGATGTCATCAGGTCTTTAAAGGGCAGCAGGGCAGCTGCTTGTGCGAGAGTAGATGATGTGACACAATCACAGCCAGCTGCCAACCAGAAATAACCAACCCATCTCTCTCACACTGTTCCTCTTTCTCTCTCTCTCCCTCCTCATCTCTCTCTGTTCTCTCTGTTCTGTCTCTGTCTCTGTCTCTCTCTCTCTCTCTCTGTCTCTGTCTATCTCTCTCTCTCTCTCTGTCTCTCTCTCTCTCCCTTAGGACGCTAGTTCAGGGGACCCTCCTCCGTGACCTTTGGCTGACCTCTGAAGGAGTCATCCTGGGGGAGCACGGTGCGGAAGCTCACCCATGCCCCCGCTCCAGAGTCCTGCTTTGGCCGTGTTCCCGGCAACAGTGTCGCCATGACAGCAAGGGGTCTGCGAACACAGCTAGGCATGTCCTTCCTGGGCGTGTGCGGCCTGCTCGTT
This sequence comes from Anguilla japonica, assembly GCA_025169545.1. Classification (NCBI taxonomy): domain Eukaryota; kingdom Metazoa; phylum Chordata; class Actinopteri; order Anguilliformes; family Anguillidae; genus Anguilla; species Anguilla japonica. Next base: position 78,782,727 of record CM045884.1, read on the forward strand.
CTCTACATCCTGTGCCTTAGCCAGCAGACCCCCCTGCCCTGGTGCATGCAGACCCCTGGCCCCGCCCCGCAGCCCCGCCCACAGCCCACCGGCCCTGCCCCACAGCCCCGCCCACACCTCGCCAGGTATGCCTCCTCCAAAGGTCACAGAGAAATAGTGGGGAAATAGTGCTTCATGAATGGGCTGATACTGTGTGTGTGCATGTGTGTCTGTGTGTGCGTGTCTGTGCGTATGTGTGTGTGCGTGCGTGTGTGTGTGTGTGTGCGTGTGTGTGCGTGTGTGTGTGTGTGTGCGCATGTGTGTGTGTGTGTCTGTGTGCTGTGTGTGTGTGTGTGTCTGTGTGTGTGTGTGTGTGTGTGTGTGTGCGTGTGCGTGTCTGTCTGTGTGTGTGCGTGTGCGTGTCTGTGTGTGTGTGTGTGCGTGCGTGTGTGTGTCTGTGTGCGTGTGTGTGTGTTTGTGTGTGTCTGTGTGTGCGTGCCTGTGTGTGTGCGCGTGTGTGTGTCTGTCTGTGTGTGTGTGTGCGTGTGCAGGTGTGTGTGTGTTTACAGGGGTGTGTCACTAATGTTTCACTTGTAAATTTTGCCTTCTAATTCTTTCAGTCTGATGTAATCAAGCGGGTGGGGAGGGGAAAGGAGGAGGGGCAGAGCGGAGTGAGGGAAAGACTGAGAGGGAGGGAGAGATAGAGGAGAGATGTTTCCAGATGTTTCTTTGTTGCTGAGTCATTTGTTTCTCCGTGTGCAGCTTAGGGGTTGTGGATACTGCTGCTGAACACCATGATGCCCCTGAAACCCCAAAACCCCTCAGTCAAACCACACACCCTGCCCCAGGGCCCCCCAGGACCTCCAAACCCCCACCACCACCCCCTCCCCCCAGCAAACCCACAGAGCCGCCTTTCATTGGAGATCAATACGCTCAGGACGATTTGGAGCCTCTCACTGTGAGTTTCCCTTGTGTCCTGTTCCAGTCACAGTTACAGTCTCTGTCACAGTCAGAGTTACAGTTTCTTCTGTCACAGTTACAGTCTCTTTCTGTCACAGTCACAATTACAGTTTCTCTCTGTCACAGTCACAGTTACAGTCTCTCTCTGTCACAGTCTCTGTCACAGTCATAGTCACAATTACAGTCTCCCTCTGTCACAGTCTCTCTCTGTCTCAGTCACAGTCTCTCTCTGTCTCAGTCAGAGTTACAGTCTCCCTCTGTCACAGTCACAGTCTCTCTCTGTCACAGTCACAGTTACAGTCTCTCTCTGTCACAGTCACAGTTACAGTCTCTCTCTGTCACAGTCACAGTTACAGTTACAGTCTCTCTATCACAGTCAGTCTCTCTGTCACAGTTACAGTTTCTCTGTCACAGTCACAGTCTTTCAGTCACAGTCACAGTTACTGTCTCTCTGTGTCACAGTCTCTCTGGCACAGTTACATTTTCTCTCTGGCACAGTTAAAGTCTCTCTCTCTGTCACAATCACAGTTACACTCTTTCTCTGTCCCAGTCACAGTTACAGTCTCCCTCTGTTACAGTCACAATTACAGTCTCTCTCTGTCACAGTCTCTGTGATAAACAGGTGTAGTCTCTGTGTGATAAACAGTTACAGTCACTTTGTGATGAACAGTTACAGTCTCTCTTAGTGAACCCTCGTGGTCTCTCTCCCTCCCTCAGAACTGCCCAGTGGGGATTCGGCAGAGGATCATGGGTACTGTTTTTGGGGAGCGGTTCCTGCCGCAGGTCCCCGTCCTGCAGTGGCAGGGTCACGTCTCCCCAGAGCAGTACCAGCGTCTCCGGAGATATCCTGGGGCCCATGGCTGGGGGGGAGTCGATTTCCAGAGTAAGAACTCTCAAGCCTGTAACACACCTGTAACACACCTCACACACATTTTTTTTTATTCAGTCTACAGCTCTAATGGAATCCACATAAAAATGAGTCTGTCTTTACAATATCACTGAATTCACTTCACTGTAGTCCTGTAGACTACCCAGCACTTGGTGTTCATCTGTCCGAAAATGACTGTGCCCGGCTCGGGGAATAGCTGTCAGTAGTAGGGAAGTGTTCTGACACAACCACCTGCTCCACTGACCCCCCCCCCCCCCCCCCCCCCCAGAGGAAAAGCCTGACCTGTGAGAAGCAAAGCTGGCTAAAAGCTCTGCAACACCTTTAAGCAGCTGCTCTGCTGATCTGCTGCTGCTCTACTGCTCCTGCTCTGCTGCTGCTCTACTGCTGCTCTGCTGCTGATCTGCTGCTGCTCTACTGCTGCTCTACTGCTCCTGCTCTGCTGCTGCTCTGCTGCTGCTTTACTGCTTCTCTGCTTCTCTGCTGTTCCTCTGCTGCTGCTGATCTGTTGCTGCTCTGCTGCTCTAATTCTGCTCTGCTGCTCTAAT